>JAQIBA010000050.1:1003533-1403479 GCA_028293925.1 Brueelia nebulosa
TAATATTTATATTTAATGAAAATCTTTGCCAAAAAGTACAAAATTAACCCTTTGCGGTCCTTATGTCTGCTCTCAGCCACCACAGCAAGGAACTATACGAATTTATACGAATCTTATACTGTATGCATTCCTATATCAGTTTATACTTTTTCCTTTATGTTCGCAGATACACTGTAGAATTCCAAAGAATATTTTCTAAATTGTATTTAGGAGTAATTAGAGATTCTCTCTTGTTAAAATATGACTAAATATTACTGAATATTATGTATATGTATCCCTGCTCTTTCCAAACAAATTAATTCCGACCAATAGATTCCCATCCCCAAATTTTATACCACCGCAAAGGGTTATAAGCACAGAGTTTTACCTGAGTAAGTCGTGGCGTATGATTTCATTTGAAAAGAATTTGAAGTACAATCGAACATTCAGGATCTAATTATTTTTTGATTTTCACAACACCCACACTATCAGACGCTCATTCGCAGACCAATAAATTAACTCTTAGAGGTGATGTAAGCATCAACAATGCGCTTTTTGATTCTCAAAATATGGGCCTAAACAAAAAACCAGGAATTTATGCTCGTATTTATATTCTTTCTTATAAGATTAAATAATAATATATATTACAAATATTATTATTTTATTTTATTATTATAAAATTTCTAAATATATTATTCTAAAATAAATTATAATCTATTAAGCAATAAAATATATTATATTACTGCTTGTAAGATAAAAACAGGAATTTTTTTGGTTTGAATTATTTTAATTTAATTTTAATTAAAGAATGATGTTTATATGCCAAAACAGCAGTTTAATTATAATATAATATAATAATATATAATGTAATATAAATTAAAGAAAAAATTTGATGCTTTAAATAGTATTTTTATATGGAAACCGCGTTATACACACACACAAATTATACTGTTTCGGCCATTAGCCATCAGTAGTGTATTTTTATATTAAATTAATATTTGATTGATTGCTGTTACGTTATTATCACTGAATAATGTGAACGTTCCCCATTTCACAAAAGTACAAAGAAAAGGCAGATGGCCAGCACAAACAGATAAAATCAACAACAACAGTTTTATGACCTGATCTTTCCCTAATAAGCTACCTGAAGAGGGGTTTTATTCGAGCAGAGGTGCCAACCACTCCTACCGAAATAGTTTTTTTGGAAGTGGGTAATTCTTATCTCAATTTGCGAACCGCGTTTCGTGGTAAGTGTATAATTATTAATTATCAAGTGAATTCTCGGGCAAAAATTTTGCTTATCAATCAGACAGCTGGCTCTTATTTTGAATTTAATGCTCGCTACCGAAAAAGCATTTGAACTGATTTCCAAATTTACGTACCCATAATCTTTACTTCATCAACGCATCTGTTTGAAACAGTTACGAAAATTAAATATTGTTTAAAGCACTCGGGTAATCTTCAGGGTTAGCTGTACCCTGAAGAACCACTCTTGCGTAAGCTATAGGCCGGACGTGTAAACTAACAAGGCGACGCCTCGACAGACCAGTAACACTTATCTGTTTATAAACTCACCCTACAAATTGAACTCTGCCTTATTATTTCATAAGTAGGCATTGCTTTGCCCGATTCTACTGTTTCTGCCGAGTGTGTTTTTCTCAGCTGATAAGATAATGTTACGTTGAGTTCATCTTGTAAGACCCTCCATCTTGAGAAACAAAATATATGCGTGTGATTTTCGTCTCTGTGAGCCTTAAAAAAACATACAAAAATTTGTATGGGTCTGGAGAAGGTACAGATCTTATCTTCTATTGTGCATACGCGCGCATGCCAGATGTTTCATTCAAAAGGTGATTTGTCTTTCATTCAGGGCCTTTACTGGTTAAATTGCATAATGCCGAGTTATTTCTTGTCTTCAAAAATTATTTACCACCTTTAATAACACTCCATTTTTGTACGGTGGTATCTATAGAGTGGGGACACTGCGGGTAATGTTCGAAAGCCAAAATAATTTTTATGCGTAAGGGCAATTATCGTCTATTAATTAATTAAAAAGTGAAATTTTTTTGAATGCTAAGCTTCAGACGTAATAGAGCATAATTTGAATTTAAATTTCTGAGAGTTTTGCTGGGAAATGCCATTTTCTCTAATTCGGTTTCTTCCACCTTTCTACACTTTATGACTTTTTTGTTTGCTTTAGTTTTCCCTTTACGTTAATCTTTTATGTTTTCTATTCTTCTATACGCATTGTTTAGTTTTTCCAGAGGTTAATATTTTCAATCATTCATTCCAATTTGGGGGCAGCTCCGGGAACAATTTAACCCTTTTGCGGTCGTATGTGTACTCTCAGCCACCACAGCATAGGAACTATACGAATCCTATACTGTATACATTCCTGTATCGATGCTCCATTCATATAATGCGGTGCTCCATCGATTGGAGATAACAAAATTTAATCTAAACAAATATTTTATAAATTGTATTTAGGAGTAATTAGAGATTCTCGCTTGTTAAAATATTACTAAATATTACTGAATATTATGTATATGTATCCCTGCTCTTTCCAAAGAAGTTAAACCCGACCAATAGATACCCATAACAAATACATACCAATATAAATACAACAATACAAATATATACTCAATATATAATAACTATACCAATAACAATATATATATAAACAATATACAATAATATACCAATATATACCCAAATATACAAAATACATACCCCAAATAAATACCCATACAAATTTTATACGACCGCAAAGGGGTTAAATTTTGTAGTTGGAATTCTCTAATTAAAATTTCTAACCCGCAGACATGTTAAAAATAAATGTAAATTTGTACAAATTTGAGTCCGATAAGGAAAACTGAGGATCTTACATGTGGCAACGAACAAAAAACTATTGTTAATATGTGGTTTGCCCGGAGCTTCCTTCCTTCGGCCAAATAAATCAGTAGCCGGCCACGATAGGGCGGAACCACACTACGTGTGGTCGGACCAACATTCACTACTTTCTGACCTCTCTGTAACCGTACCTTACTTCGTTACTTGTTATAAATCCAGTCACAGATTCCTCACTTTTCGGCATCACTGTCATCGCCCCTTTCCTTTTAGATTCTTTCTTTTACGCAGTCTTTTCCTTTTTTGGAACGAACTGAATAAACTCTGTACTCGGAAAGAATATAGTAAAACGGAAAATACCATATGAGAGAAAATGGATGAGGACAAGACTGGCGCAGCAGTCAGTGCGAATGGTAAGTCATTCTTTTTTATTATTATAATAATCATAAAGGAGTTGTTTAGTACAGATATTATGCCTATAAATTAGGTTTATAATTGTATAGTTTCTGTAACCTTCTATATCAGTTGATTTAAAAAACGAGTTTTTAATTGACTAACGCATCTGCGGATTCCCTTTTACTCTCTCTCTCTCTCTCTAACAATTTTTTCAACTTGAAGTCTATTTTATATTCACCAAAGTTGGCGCATTGTTTCTCAAATGACAATAACAACAAAAGTGAAGTTCCAAAACATTTACAGGTTACAGTTAACTTCCTCTGCAATTACGATTGAGAAAAAAATTTTCATATTTCGAGCGGTGCATGCTAATAATAATTACAGAAAAAAATTACAGAGTCCCGCTGGCTCCATTTTGTTTAAAAATAAAAACGATTGAATTGTAATCTTTTTTGAATGCAAAGATTTAATTATTAATTCCGTTGGTTTGAAATATATATTTTGAGAAAGCGTTTATTTAAGGGTTAAGGTACGATTCATTCAACAGCGAAAAGATGGTTGAGAAAAAATTCTTTTAGAATTAGTGATGCAGAAACCGTTAAGAAAAGACGCGAATTGCATGAAGGGAAGTCAGGAAATGAAGAAAGTGTTAATGTCTGAATAATTGGAAAGAAGTGAGCAGAACGATGACCACCTTGAGGAGCAGCACCTCATCGAAGTGTTTTTCAGGTTTCATTTCTGCAGCGCCCACGAAGGAGAACCTCCTCTCACTGCATATAAATGCGGCCTATTAAGGCTCTATTCGATTTTTATTAGAATGCATTTGATAAAAAAAAACCAATTGATTTAAAACATTTTATACAAATTAGGTATTTATAGTACTGTAAAACAGTGTCTGCATCTTTTTCGGAAAACAGGTTCGGGTAATTATAAATTAAAATTTTGCATTTCGCTCTTGAGAAGCTGATATCAAACAGTATGCGTTTATATATATCATCTTTTTAGTTTTAATTTGCATCCGTTTACGGTAATGGTCGAATGCGTAACAGCGTCGAAGGATACTCGCCATTTTATTTCATCTGGCAGACTTCTGCGAAAAGAAGTATTCCAGTCCTAATAAAAAGGAAACGTTTTTCACGTCAAAGAGCCGCAGGGGTCAGTTCGTGAGCTTTGAACATTTGTTTAAGTTGTACGACCGCTCTTTTTAAAACGGGAAATGTTTTTAAAAAAGGAAACCCCAAAAATGTACATAATTTTTGGGTCAGAAAATGATGTACCAACCGAGTTGGTACTGACATTAAATAAATGTTAACGTCGAAATTGCTTCCACGATTGTTTGACATTTTCAGTAATTCAAAAATTTTATCGCAGATAAAAAGAATCGCAACTTTTATTTTTCCCAGATTTTATTAATTTTCAGTAAAAATATACAAAAAGTATACAAAGCATCAGTAAAAAAATTAAAAAGAATACATTTTCAGAGACAGAGAGTATTTTTTACTGAAACCTATAATTTCCTTTAAACGGCCTATCCTTATTTTCCAAATACTATATTTAATGTTTTAATTAAGTTTTTAAGACTTTTCTCGGAATACAGTAGAAACTGAGTTAAAGATTGCTTTTCTTTGCGTCGGGCCAACAAACATTCACGAAAAGGTAATTCTTCGTTATGTCCTAATTTGGTTATTAAAAAAAATCATTAGAATTTGGAGCAATTAAACATTTTACTCCCTTAAACACTGATTTTTATTCTTTAAATTCCACTGTTTTTGATCTGATATATATGATATTGAAACATAAACGATGTCTCGATAGAAAACCAATGCTATAAAAATAAAGATTTATTTTTTATCTATTTTAAATTTATTAAGACTTCGGTATAGTTAAATTATAATTCAGTTTTAGTAGTTTAAAATTTAACATAGTTTAGTATTTTAAAAGCTCAAAGTTTTATTTTTTTTATTCATGTATTTATTTGTAAATTTACTTTATCTATTTATTTAGTTACTTTTTTGTATTCATTTATTTTATCCCCTCATTTTTGTTTTCGAATATTACAAAAAAGAAGAGAAAAAAAGAAAGAATTATGTTATTTTATTTATTTATCTATTTATACTTGTGTTTATTTATTTATTATATGCTTTTTGCCTATTTATTTACTATATACTTATTGTTAATTTATTCTCTATATATATATTGTTGTAGTTTATTTACTTTATTCTGTTATATACTTATTGTTTGTTATTTTTGATATAATCACTGCATATTAATTTATTTTATTTTTATATACAGTAGGTAGGCTTCTCTACCCCCATAAACCGGACTGATAATTTTATTTTATTTATTTATTGTACTTTGTAAATTTGTACCTGAAATTAATTTTGTAAAGTTTTATCCGAATCTTCTGAAATTCTTATAGTGCTCAATTCAAATTTGTAAAAAAATAGGGTGAAATAGGGTAGAAGTATATATTAGTAATTAGTAAAAATAAAGACAAAATTAAAACTTAATGAGAACTCTTCTATGATTGGTTAAATTACCGGGACTTCTTTCTATACAAAACGTGACCTCAGACGACAATGCTTCCCACGAAATTGAAACCGCAATGTAAATTGGTCAAAGACACAACAAAAACCTAAACAAACTCACGAGTTTCCTTTAAAAAGCATTGTAAATATTTTCATCGTATGAACACAGTGTCACAAATCGGAGCATATTTTTTTATTTTTACTCATTCTGGATGAAACGATCAGTTGGATTTAGCTTTAAAATGGCAGCGAATACTCCAAATTTAAATAATGTACAATAAGCCTCAAATTGAGAAAATACGGACAAAAGCATAGAGTAAAACATTATTAACTGCGATTGTAATATTTCACGGATTTATTAATTAAAAATATTAAATTTAGTTGTCTTCTGAGTAGAGCAAATATTAATTGTTCAAAGAAGGACGAATTAAACAGGCAAACAAAATTTAATTTCTGATCGATTGCAAAACTTTGATACACAATATAAATAATTAAGCGGCTTTTTGAAGAAAAATTGCTTTGCTTCACATTTACCTCGGAGAAATTCCATGTTAGCAAAGATGAGAACAGGATGTGGCCGATGAAATTTCGCCTCCAGGAAAAGTCAAAATTTTATCCAAGCCCTGCCCATTGAGTTCCTCTCTTAAGCTCTGTATTTGGGTTGCAAGTTCATCGCACTCGTGCAGAATTGGTGCCAAAGGCACTTGGGCAGTTCCTTCGAAAGGCGGCTGCCTTAGCTGGGAAATGTATAACGTTCGAGTGGCTTTCTGAGAGGGGGTCAGAAGGCAAACAAGTTCCGGAGGTTTCCCTTTTCGCCATTTTATCATTCCATTTGCGTAAGCATCAAATTAAATTTGTTCATTTTATCTATTTATATTTTTGCATGATAATTATTTAATAAATTACAATTTTTATCTATTCGTAAATTTAATCATTTTCCCCTTTTTATTTATTATCATACCTATTAGTTTGGTTAATTTATATGCTTGTTAATTTATTTATTTATGTTTTTGTACGAATATTCATTTATTTTACTCTTTCACTTGTCTATTGTATGAATTATTTACTCCCTCTGTTTTAATTTAAAATTTAAAAGCATATTCTAATCATGTTTTATGTATAAGCAATGCCTGATATTGTACTCATAAATGCTGTTCTTGTTTTATATATCTTTTTAGATAGCCACTTATGTTATAATTATTATTGAAATTATATTTAAGGTGTTACACATTACCACAATGAGTACATTATTGTTAAAAATTTTCACTACAACGTTCTCAAATTAAAAATTTACAACGATGTACCTATTTAAAAGTAGCTCCGGAAGACACGATCGTGAGAGGTTTACAAACGAGAAATAAAATTTCATTTCTTACACTATTAGTTAGGGATTTTTAAAGTAGTATTCTTCTTTTGTGCTCAAATTACTCGAAAATCTGGAAAAAGGATAAAATAACCCCCGACTCTTAATATCTCTGAACGGTTTTTCAACCAAAAATGTGTATTAAAATTATGTATAAAAGAAAAATACGTTAGTATTTCAAAATGGCAGCTGAGGAGACATACAAAACATAAAACACAACGAACGGTGCCTAATTAAAATGAAATGCAGAGGTCGTTCGGCTTTACCAAAGGAACCGGAAGTCACTGTTTTCGTCTTGTTGCTCCAAAAAGAGTGCATCTTTCATCCTTTATCTTTCTGCTCGTTTTCCATTGACATTTTCCTTCTGCTCATGAAGTGAGCCACATGCTACGTGACTCAACTCTAAATTCTACTCAGATGATTCTAGTTTTTCCAACTGTGGCGGTCTCTGCCAAAGTTGCTTGACCTATTGGGTTATTACCAATGGGAACAAAAAGGTTATTGCTAAATTTTTATTTTCTTTCGAAGAATGGGAACCGCCATTTTACTATTTATTTAGAATGAGCAATAGTGACTATTTTCAGAATATTTCATTGACTCTATGGTCATTTTATTTAAATGAAACAAACGGTAAAATAAAAGAAACAATTTCGAGCGAGAGGACAAAGATTTTAATTTTTGAAATTTGATGTTTAGGGGAAAACTACTCAAGACAAATATCCGAGACAAAGATCAGATGAAAATGTCCGTTCCCGTTGAAGGCCTTCGAGTTATTATCAAAGGACTGTTTTACAATCGTCTCTCTGAAGGACAGTCGAAAGAGGACATTCATAAGGTAAATGCGTTGTCAGTTTTGATTGTCATCATAACCATTCGCCGCGTATGTTTTTGCGTTTTTTATAAACGACCGAAGACCATTCTTTGTCTCGACGCAGTTATACAGCTACCTTATTAGCATATACGGTATAATGAATTTCCTGGCGCAATCCTTTCCAAAGTAAGGCCTTTAAACCGATTACAGCTCTTTTTATTAGTAATTAAACCAATTTATATGCAGAATTTTTTCCCTTGGACATTTTCCTCTTCTACTTGTGCTTTCATTTTTTTGTTTATTTTTCCTGTATCTTCTCCTGGTTTGTGTTGCCCAAATATATATATCATTTTTTTTGCTAAATTTTAACCCTTTGCGGTCGTATGTCTGCTCTCAGCCACCACAGCAAAGAACTATACGAATCTTATACTGTATGCATTCCTCAGTTTCTATTAAACGACCGCAAAATTTATGTATAATCGAAAGCTGAAATGGTTGAACTCAATTTTCACTTCTTCGGTGTAATCACTCACAGCTATAAAATTTATATATAATTCTAATGTCATTTTTTAGGACTATTTTTATATTTTTTCCAGACGACATTCTCGAATTCAATCCGCACTCGTTTGGTTCAACTTGTGTTACCATAAATATCGAATGACTGTTTAATTTGTGCAGTAAAAACAGTGGCACTTGACATCGGGGAAGGTCGATGTTTTTTGGCTCCCGATCAATTTCCACGTGAAAATATGTTTCGAATTTCGTGTGTGACCACAAGCATTAATTTCACGCTCATGAGAAGATTCATTTGGAGGGGTGCCATATTGTATTCTAATGCGTATTACGTCCGCTCGGAATTCTCATTATTTCTTCGATGAATCCAATAAAGTTTTGGATTAATTGGAGGCTCTTAAGAATTCAAAAAATAATGTAATAATTTGGCTTGATTTCAAGAAAAAAAAAATGCTTTTCGAAAAAGCAATTTTATATTGAGGCACATCGGTTGTTACACACATTTGACTGGACATTTACTTTTCGATTACTTAAAATCATTAAAAAAAAGAGCTCAAATAAGGAGGGAGCCATTTTGAGAAAATCAGTGTTACGACAACACTCGATAATTTATTACATATGTCAGAGACTCCAAAAAGCATATTAACCACGCAAACTCTGCTAAAATTCTTTGATCACGACGAAGACTGGATATACTCGAAATGGCAACTAAGCAGAAAGTGTTGCATTTCTCATATGTTAGCGGGAACCAAAAAATATGGAAAATTAATCTAAACAGCTTCTAATTTTAATTAATAAAATTGTTACCTTGAGATTATATAAGGCGCAGAAAAGTGCACAGCCAACAGTAAATACACAAACTAATATTTTCTTACTGAACTGTAAATACTCACAAATTCATTTTGTATATATTCAAAGAAAAGGATTATTAACGAAAAACTATAAATTTCCAACAATTTAAGGATTCTTACAATTGTCCTCACGAAAATTTGCCCTTGAACTTTAAATCAAAAGGTTGACCTTTCGAAGTCCGCATTTAAATCTCCACTCATTAGCGAAATTGGTGGTTCTTTAGGGCACCGACACGTTTTCCTTCGAGTCGAGCCAAATTCGACCCCATTTGATATGAATTCTATTTACCTTAACCATTAAAATTACGATTATTTGATCTGTAAAAATAATCTGAAACGATAATTTTTGTATCCCTTTTCTTCGGTTTAAAATGTTTTAACTCATCCGTAATTATAGTGGAGTGTTTTCTTTTATTCTGTACTTTGAGGTTGCTAACTACAACGCATTACAATGGTGGTTTCCAACCTGTGGGGCGCGTCCCCCCTGGGAGGGCATTTTCGAATACAAACCAAAAATATATATTCTTTTTTTATTCCGTTATTATATTTTTACATAGTATTGTATATTATTTTGTAGCTCATTAAATAAATTATAATATCAGTTGAGTATTTATGAAATTTGATTTTTAGATAAATTAACGGGACATAACAATTTGTTTTTTAAAAAGGGGGCAAAAGGTACAAAAAGGTTGGAAACCACTGCTGTATGCATTCCTATATCAGCTTAAACTTTTCCTGACGGAACCTCAATGCCCAAAGAACTAAAACGATGCTCCATCGATTGGAGATAACAAAATTTAACCCTTTGCGGTCGTATGTCTACTCTCAGCCACCACAGCAAGGAACTGTACGAATATATACGAATCTTATACTGTATGACAGTGGTTTCCAACCTGTGGGAGTGTTACAAGGGGGGCGTATAGCTGTTTCCAAAATATCATTTTCGAATACAAACCAAAAATATATATTCTCTTTTTGTTCTGTTATTATATTTCTTATAATAAATCACATAGTATTGTATATTATTTTGTGGCCCATTAAATAAATTATAATATCAGTTAAGTATTTATGAAATTTGATTTTTAGATAAATTAACGGGGGGTAATAATTTGTTTTTTTTAAAAGGGGGGCGCCGGTTCAAAAAGGTTGGAAACCACTGCTTTCAAAGGTTAAAGGTTAATAAAAGAAAAACTGAAACTTATTTCAGTTGGGCATAATGGCAATTAATCGGCTAAAACTCTAAGGGTGGGCCTTTTCAGTTGGAAAATGAAAAACAGTGTCAACCATTATAGAGCACTTAAGAGTGTTAGAAACTTCTACAGTTTTCTAAGCTGAAAGAAGTTAGAGTGCTAATCTCGAGTTACTGTACAAAGCGGAAGTTTCACTTTCACAAAACAATACAATGATTCTGTTCCTGCTTCGAGAAGCTGTTAGTGTTATGTGGGGCAGAGCCCCCCGGGTTCAGAGGGAAGAGGACCTCTTCAATTTGAGGACCATTTTGCGGGGTTTTGCATAATGTAAGCACCGCCTGGAGCTCTTTCATCAGCACACATCTGGATAATGTACTTCATATCAGTGTCGTAATTATCATTATCAGCCTTGAGTTATCAAAACCGAATGATTTTTTTTCCATTAAAAATGATGATTCATTCCCGAGATAAACCATCATCACTGTTACTTTTCAGTAACGGTTTCTCCGGTTTCCTTGAGAAGTCAAACAACCTTGCCGGTGGCTTTATTAAAAAACTGATAACAATCTGACAAACCTTTCCTCACATTACCGGTGCCGAAAGTTACAGGCTCGTTTTGGGGACGCCGCCGCCATTTTTTCTCTTCTATTACGGTTGAAAACAAAGCAAGGCGAAAATATTTCATAGAGAAAGTAAATGTTTTTGCGCCAAATTAGGATAAAAAAGAAATAATCGGGCAAAGAGGAACACGAGAGAGAGACGTTGCCTGCAGCCGCTTTAATTCTTTTGCTTCGGTTCATTTATGTTTCACAATTTCAAATTGGTTTACTTCGGAGTCATTAGTCACAGGAGTGGAAGTGTATAATACTGCCCTCATTTCGGTTTTAAAACACTTAATTGGGATTTAAGTGAGGAAATGGTGACTGTTGAAAATACAGAGGGGAAAAAGAAATTAAACCAATGGAAAAGGTTCATTAAAATCCTCGGAATAATTATCAGAAACACATCACATGAAATGCCTCTGCGTCCTTTAAATAGGTAAATTCATGGAACTAATCGGCCAGTTTAGAAAAAAGGTTAACTCAAGAACGGACACGAATTAATAATCGAAGAGAAAGGGATGCGTAATTAGACGAACAAGGTTCTTTTTAATTCACGAGAATCAGGAATTTCGTATTAAAATTATTCAAGAAATTTTGGAATCTTTCATCTGAAAACTTGTAATTAATTTTGCATAAAATTCTTTCCGAGCGAAGGGGTGGCCAACAGCTGACTATTTTTTCTGTGGAAAATATCTCCTTGGGTTTATCTCCTCTAAAGAGTGATTATAATAAAGTACCCATCCGCCCTCTCTCTCTCGAGTGGAAAGAGGGTGTCTTCTGCTCTCGTCGAAATCATTAGTTAATATTGTTCCTGGCAAATGTTCCAACGGCCGACAAAGAGAAATGATTTAAAAACAGGCTCTAAGATTTGAGTAAAAAAAATTTGAGTTTTAGTGAAATTTGTTACACCAGATCTCATTAAAAAAAGCGCCTCGGGGGGAAACGTATTCCTGAGAGGCAAAAAAAGAGGAAAACGGGAATACGATTTTGATAGATAAAGGCACTTTAATTCTAGGGTTCCAGCCTAATTTATTTTCTGATTTTGTTATTATATTAAACAGACAAGGAATAAACTCTTTTACGTATTTGTGGTTATACGGATGGCAGTCCCTCGCAATTAATTCAGACTCCGACTGCGTTTCCCGAATAACCGAACCAACGCCTCATGTGTAATTTTTAATTTTCGTAAAAGTTGCTTTCAGAAAATATCAGAAGCGTCCAATTAAATGCGGTTACTAAATAACTCGCTCGCTCACTCGGAAGTCATGAAGAAAGGAAGGAGAAAACGAGAGTTTCGAGCATTTGAACTTTAGCACAAGGTTGCCTCCAATGAAAGGCACCTGTTGAATGTTCTCTTGAGCCTTCGTTCACCTGTTGATCTTTTTGGTGTATGCCCTCTTTTAGCACTGAGCCAAAACGATTATGAAATTCACTTTCATTTCGCAATTTAATTATTTTATCAAAATAAATGAATTAAATGAATAAAAATAATAGAGATATAAAATAAAATAAAAATGCAAATAAATACACTTATTATTTATTTACTTAAATTGCTTTAGTCCATTATTCGCCAATTATTTACGCGTTAATTAATTTATTTATTTACCTTAATTAAACCCTAAATGTTCTTTAATATTTGGAATGACTGTGGAATCGAATTAGAAGATGAGTAAGGAGAAGAAAAGAACAATTGTGTATGAAAATGCAAATACAGCCGAAAACTGAATTAGAAGGAATTGATAAATAAGAAGAAAATGGAAATACGCGATAACTGTGACTTAATACTGTATTTTGTATTAAATTTATATGCTTTAGAACAGTGGTTTTTAACTTTTTGTACTTATATTTATTTTCTAAAAAGTGTTCGCACCCTCAGTGTTCCCCTTGACCTTTTTTGGTCAATAATTGGTAATCAACTGAACACTGGATTTGCAGTTTTTCTCCGAATATTTATTGTTTTCATAGTTTATCCTTACATTTAGAAATTAAATGTCAAACATACAGTATTTATTGCCTGCACTCGAGAATGTTATTACGGTTTACTTTTGATCTTAAGTCTTAACTGCCTTCAAAAAATTGGCGCTAAAATTGTACAATTTAAAAAAGCAAATTTTACCTCTTCTTCTGCCACGTAATTTCCTTCCCTTTTCAAATTAATATCCCCGTATTCCTTTTGGTATGGAAAAGAAAACTTCCCTCTTCACATATCTCTTCCCAAACAGCATTACTTCAAATCAATGTTCAAACAACTCCTTCACTCAGACGCGGACTGTTGGCTTCTTCGAAGGAAAAGCCAAACTGTTTAATGAAAATTCAACGCACATGAAGCACTGCGTAATAATTTTCGACTGTTTCCGGTTGCGGGACACCCCTTCGACCACAAGACGAGAATAACACTAACTGGAGCTAACGTACTAAACTGTCTAGAAATTTTCAGGCTGGCGCGTGAGTGCATGAAGGGACGAAGAAGTGCCGCCGAGAGAAAGTATCGTTGCCTTTATGCCGACCCCGACCAATCTTTACTTTAAACTTACTCCGCTAGGCGCAAAGTGTTTCTTTCGGACGTATGACGTCACAGGTATCGCGGGTACTCGTGAGACGTGCGAAGCAGACAATCGTTCGAAGGCCTCTTCCAGAAAGACCTTAACAAGAATTATGGTCGCGGTCTTCGGGATTTATCAGTTCCGCTTGAACTTTCTGTAACTGTGAACTCATTCCTAAGAAGAGTTATGACCCCCAAACTTTAGATTTCCGGGGAAGAAAATTCGGACGCATGTCGTTGCGAAATTTCATTCAAATAATCCCTCAATTCTCACGAATTCGCGTACGTTTATAAATATTTAATTATCGTGAAAATTTTTTAATCCCACATTGTCACTATTATGCAACTTGTTTATTTCCTTCATTGTCTTTCCGCTCATTATATTTAATCCTTTAGGAAGTTCGTTAAGCATTTTTGAAAATAAAACCGTTTAAAAATATGGAGAGAATGCAAATGGTGGGCGTGCGTTCGAAAAGTCAATAAAGTGTCACTTCGCTCTGCATGCGAAGATTTCCAAAAAATCTGTTGCCACTGTTTTTATGCGGATTAAATCTGACAAATCGTGTAGCATTGTGAGATTTTTACTTTTGTGAGTTTTACCATAACAGAGTTGAAATTTTTCCCGTTAGAATTTTCTACTTTTCTATGGTCGGAAGCTCTCACTCTCCGCGTGACAATAATGGCCACCTTTGCGGAATCAAAGGGCGAAAAGTATGTTCATTGAAGACTGGTCTTTTCATTGTTGTCGTGTGGAATTTTACTTCGTGTTTAACCATGAATTTCTACCTCCATTGAGTTTGAAAACCGAAAAATCAGATAATGACTCTCTGCTCCCATTACTTTCCCAGAAAGGCTGAATTATATTTTCGTGCATTTTATCGTAACCTTTGCAGTGATTGGCCTTGGCTGCCTTTGTGGTATAAGGCTGTTGTTCTGATGCAAGCCTTTGACGATTATCAGAATTTCCAGGGCGTTCCAATTAAACCGGGAGTTTTTATTTCAAGGACCACATTCCTCACGTTCCAGATATGCTGTACTGTTGATGTTTTTTTTTTGTTTTAGAAACCTGACGCCATCGCTGCAGTCATATCTTTTTTATATATATACTTCACCTATATTTGGCGAGTAAAGGTTAGAATTTTCAGAATTAAATTTCATCAAAGGATCGTATTTTTATTTAAGTATCGAATAAATAATACGAACCGAAAAACAGATTTTGTCTCTTAAAACCAAACATAATTTCCAAAGAAAGTCAATAGTATAAAGCATTGAGTCATGGCCTTTGTATTATTTCGGTTCGGGAGAATCGCTTTCAAATGCTAGGCCAAGTCAGAGGTCAAAGGTTATGAGCGAACCATCCTAGACCCCAAGGTCGTTGAGTAAGCTTTCTTAACCCATAACGCATGAACTCAATCCGCGTTGACTGAGGTATCGGATTTCACCTTTTCGTCGTCGATTAATTTTGTTTCGAATTAGACTTTCGAAGGATGGTTTCTTCACTACCGCAACCGGTATGGTTTTCGGCAATCTGGAATGTCGGTTTTGCAATTGGGAGGATTGTTTATGACACCTTCGAGGAGATTAAAAGCAGAGAACATGTTCACAAAGGTTGCAGAAGAGTGAGGAAATAACCAAACAGGCTTCACTTTCAGTGAAAAAAACAAAATGGAGGTGAAAAAGTGGAGGTGCAGTGTATCGAAGTTCCCCCGCATTCAAAATAAAAGGAAGGAGAACAAGAGACAGCATCAGCTTCAATGAAGGTTAGTATAACAAAAGATATTTCACGGCCGTAATTATTTATTAGAATAAATCGCCACGAGGAAAACACGCTTCTTTGGCTTTTCGTTTTAGTATTTTGATTTGTAATTGTAACCGGTTGCCGCTTATTGCTGACGGTGATAAAATTTCATACCACACACTTTTTCATAAACGTGGAGCGCTCGTTCCACTTTGTTGTCAGTATACTTTTGTTCTTTTCGTTGAGGCTCATTTCGAGCCGAATCAGAAGAATGATAGGTCTTTTAACTCTGGGTAATTTTAATCTGAATAATTTCAGTTTTGATCCGAATATTCAATTTTGATCCGGTTCGGGAACTCCTATTGTAATAATATGCCCCACATGATCAGTGTACGAGTCAAATCATTCAAATTTCCCAAAGTTCAAAACTGGATTTTTTATCGTATTTAGAACCGACTCCTCTTACACCATATTAACGAATAACAATTAAAGATAATAACGTAGGCGATGTTCATTCGGCCGTGCTGCCGTTATAACACCACATTACTTTGGAGGTCCTTTGAGTGTTACATTTGCAAACACGTTTGACCCATAATGAAGTAACTGCGAAAGTGCAATATTAATGAAAGTATTAGGAAAGAATTTTCTACAAAGAGGCGTAGGTGATAATGTGGGATGCGCTTTATGTAACGGTGAATTTTGCATTTGGTTGATGGTCGGTCGGATGGATCAGCCGCGTGGAAAGAGGAACAAAACCGCTGCTGTAAAACTTAGATTATAAGGTTAATCTTATTGTCTCAGTTTGGAAAAGCTCGTAGATGGCCCAAATAATGAACACTCTGTTGAATTTGATGCAATGCAAAAGAACAAAGTCTTCCATAACCGTTCGATGTACCCATACAAATGACAATGCTGCTGAATTGCTGCAGTGGGTAGCTGAGCAGGTATCTGGGGTGGTAGCCAACCCCTGGGTATGTTCTTCGGCCCCACATGACCTCCTCTATTTGATTAGAGGAGCTTTCAAAGCTCATCAGGTCTGTTGACGCCCTCAGTTACAATGAATTATGTCTGCAGTCTGAGAGTAAATACAAATATTTCAGCCGACGTAACAATACTAAACTCGTAGAAAAAAAAAATGGAGAATTTGCATTTAAAAATCAATGACAAAATCAGCTCTAAAAACCTGATTTATTGCGCTAATCCTCAATTTCGGTGTCCAAATTGGCAAAATATATCATAAGTTTATTTCCAGTTTGAAAAACCGGATACCTATCCTTTATTGATAAAATCCTTGTTACGTCACTTATTTGAATTGGTAACTTTATATATTTTAATTACTCGAGATATTTCTGCGTTTGATTTAATAATCATGTGGGTCAGAAAATAGACTAATCAAATAACCACATGCCACGCCTCCTCGTTAAACATATTAACTTTTCTTCGAGTATGGCCATTTCTTGAAATTCCCTCCAAGGAAATCGCATTCGGAAAAGAACGCAAACGAAATTACTCCAACGAGAAATTCGGGTTCTTCAAAGTCGCGCGCGCCGCCATTTTCTGACTCAAATTGGGTCTAAAACAGACATTTTATTTTGATGATGGGACGTCTTCATCCCCATCTGTCACCTCCACAACCGGAATAGTTAAAAGTTGGACAACCATCCCTAAATGGACTCATTCGGGATATTCTGATATTCGGGATTTAGACCTCATTTAACCCTTTTCCCTCTCTTCTCTTCCACGAGAATAAATACTTGTGGAAAAGTTAAGGCGTGCACACAAATCTTTTATGCCTTTCAAAGGATTTAAAATATAAAAAAAAAACATTTCACTATCGTCACCTTGAAATTGGGCCATAAACAAAGGAATTCACATTTTAGTGGATCGGTTTGTAAAATCCACTAAAAGGGATTTCTGATGGCCGACCGGAATGGTCTGATTTGGTCAAAATAAATTGCGGCCTTCGCCGAGACGTGTTTTTCCCCTAAAAAATTTAAATCTGTATTTTTTTTCAAGCAGGAAGCTTTGGCAGATCCTTAAAACATTCATAAATACACGTTAAAGTAAACAAGCAAATGACCTCACCATCAATTAATTGATGGCGTTGGCACTCGAACAACGGTAGAAAAAATTTTTCTGTATTTTTAATTGCAATTATTTAATTAATTATGTTCTGTCATCGAACAGACATTTATTTTGCGTGAGTGGGAAATCAGGAAATAAATAGCGCTGCAGGTCGTTTGCTGTCAATGGCGGATCGACGCCATCTTTGATTCTTACTCCTGTGATTAGACGACGGTTAGTCTTGATCAAAAAAAAAACCAAGTCCGTTAGGGGATTCCTTGTCGAATTTCCGAACAGGAAGTGAACCCATTTTCGAACACTACACCTGTTGCGACCGTTACAGAAAACAACAGGTGCATTTTGAAATTTCAGTTAAAAAACTTTCGCATTTCCGTAATTTAAAATTCTTAACGGTCGAATTCTCGAATGTGCTCACGCATTAATTATTAACAAAGGATTTCTGTTCGACCCCCCTGTCAGTCTGCGGTCTTTCCTTAATCATAACTGAGATTTTGAAAAATTTTGTTAAAATATTTTATCATAACAGGCGAGGCGTTCCGTTTTGAGTAGTTTTTTTTTTGCAGACTGGCCGTGATAATCGAGATAAAGTTTTACACAGTTTCCAAATAATTCAGGCTCTAATTGAAGCGATAAATAATGAAAACATGTTTTGCCTCGAATTTAGTGCCGGTAAACACCATAATATCGGATTCGAATGAATTTATTCCCCGTTTGCGATTTGTTCTTCCTGTTGTGAAGACCTCCCACCCCCGCTAAGGTCGTTCCCCCTCAGTGAAAACTTTATTTCCAAGAAAATTATCCCCTCCGAGTATGACGAAGACATTCTCGGCTCGAACCAACTCACCGGAACCTTCGTCACAAGAAACGAACCATAACAACCCAACGTTTACATTGGGCAACTTCTGAGCCGCCACCTGCCTTTCGAAAAGCCGAAGACCATAGACCAAACCGACATTCTTAAGGTGTCACTCCGTGGAAAATGTCAGTGGGTTCGCGTTGCAAAACACTCGGCGATGCTCCTGCTGGCAAAGGCGTTCCCCAACGTCCCCGACTCGTCCCTCTTCCACCCGAGGAACAGATAAATGACTCACCTCGCAGTTTACGAGTGCCTGTGTGTCTTTTATTGGAGAATGGCGGTAGCGAAACTTTATGGTGCTGGCTTTGTTTAAAGTCAAGGCCTTCGGGAGGAGAGAGGAGCTCGGCGTATAGTTCCCCGGCTAATGGAGATCCATTTGTTCTCGGTGGAGGGAGAGAAAAACTGTAAGTTGTCTGTATGGAAAAGCGGCCGGAAGAGATGGTATCGCGGAAGAGGGCCGTAAGTGATGAGACGAAAGATTAGTCGAATGTGAGAACCGCCTCTTTCCATTTTGGACAGTCATACGGTATTGTATAACTGGAGGAATCTCGGGCAAACATTTTTTGAATGCGAGCATCTGCTGAAGGGATTGTCACGGTCCGCTAATCTGAAATGATTATTTCTACCACCAGCCGGAGCAAAATATGCTTAAAATTCACCTGTCACTCTTTTTTCGGTTTTAATTTTTGTAACATCACCAAGCCTTGAAATGATTCCGAGATTCCGACTTATTTGTGGTCACTCTGACGGTACACAACACCCAAAACATCTGTGTGTCAGACATTTTGGTGTGGACTTCGTAAAAAGAAAATCGGTAACTCCAGAGTCGGTATATTTGCCTAGAAAGAGATAATTATGGCCCAATTCGCATTTCCCCTCCGCCGGGATCTTATTCGAAGTCATTCACCTTTCGTGATTGTTATTTTGAGGAAAAAGGTCGGACCAATCAATCAGGGCTCGGCCAGGCACCAGAGTATCATGCTCTGTTCAATATTTTTTCGTCAAAAACATTCGAGGGCAGAGCGTAAGACCTGATTACAAGCCGTAAATCCCCGACGTTGCAAATTAAGCCCCGTTTCGGCGGATCCGACTTTTTCTTAACTATCGCAGCCAATAATTAAATTATTTGAAACTGTTTTTTCCGGTGGGGTCACGACCTTTCCACGGCCAATTTATATATTTATACTTCGGAACGCCGAAATTTTCACAAACTCAGCCTGAAAACAATAAATGAAAGAAAATATGGCCGTGATTCATTGCTGTGCGAGGGGAAAGCGCACAAAACAAACATTCGAAACATTTTACACCTTCAGCATAAACTGTTCTTTCGCGTCGACCGGAAATGCTTCTGAGAATGCGGGGAGTGACTTGGGTACAGGAGGTCAACCCACGGGTCGTCATGCCAACTCGGCTCCATTTGGATTTCTTTCTTATCATTTGGGAAAGAGAACAGAAAGACTTGAGTGCTGACAGAGTAACAGATATTCACAAGTTTTAATATATAAAAAAACGTTAAAATTTAAAAAATATATATTTTTTCATAAAATTTACAACAAAATTGAAAAAAAAGTGTTTTATTAATTTGTAGGTACTTTTCACAAAATCAATCAATACCGGTTATTATGCCGTTTCGTAAGGGTGATGACAATCGGGGAAAAAATCAACAAAAACAGAAAACGTTCCTGTCATCAAAACCGTTGTTGAACAACAATGAAGGAGAGAACTCGTCGAGTCCATGTTGAGGTCACCGTGGAGGCAGGATTCAATAATCGCTCCCAGCTACATCAAATTTGGTGAGTCGGCCCCACAACATGCGTTACAAAAAAATACTCTCAAACAACGTGTGAGAAACATCTTCGACCGACCGCCCGACTGCGGCATTTCTTTCAGAGGAACTCCGGGGAGTTCCAGGGGCGAACAGTGGAACTGGACTGGTCACAGCCATCGGATGGGCCCCAAACGGAGCGCAGGGGGAGCACGAAAGCCATTACATTGCACGGGGGCGTCGATAAAACCATCGGACATCTCACAGAACCAGTCTGCAGGTAAGTGTAATAATCCTTCTTCAACGTTTCACCCTGCATCGCCAACGAGGTTTGAGCAAAAACAATAAGGGAGCAGCCATATACACTTTTACACACTTTGTGTAAGTGTATAATCGATAAAAAAGGCGGGTGTGGTTTCTTTTATTTCCTCCGGAAATGACATTTTTAGGGATCTTCTTTTTAAAGAAATCCTGTTTTCGGGGACAACGAGGTCAAGGGGCGTAAGATGTAGGAGAAAACTACTTATACGGTCAATAGTGTTAGCAACTATGTCTGTGCACCTCCACAGCCGACATATTTTTAAAATTAAAAAACTCGGAAAAATGGCCTAAAATCAGTTGGAAATGTTTTTGCCGTTTTTTCCTTCATGTTATCACCCCTTTGTATTATTTAAATGGAACGACGATTCTCGTAAATTAAAAATTATTCGAAAATGATTTTTTAAAGAAAGTTTTATCTTAAGCTTCAGACTTCATTCGTGGCGCACCTAAAAAAAGAAACAGAATTTTCAATGCACTTTTTGGAAATCGAATTTAGTGTTGTGACGCCATATATTTTTTAACGAATGCTTTAACGGGTTACCGAAACGTGTTTACAACCCCTGTCAGTGACAGCGATACTTCTTTATAAGCATCAATGCACTGCGAGAAAGGGTTGTACTGAGGGAATGGTGGGAGAAATCGAAGAGAAGTGTTACCATGAGATTGACGTGTTGTAGATGAAATATAGAATTGGTTCGAGAATTCATAGACGTGAGCACGGCCTTAGCTCAGTGTGTTAAACGCCTGCTCGCTGAGAAGTCGGACGGAGTTCGAATCCCAGCGGCGGTGGGTATTTTTCTAAGGCCGTTCTCCCTCGCAGATGATTGGTCAGCACTGCGAGGTACCTAGACCACTGCTGGGAGGACGGAATAACGTGGTGTTGCGCCTGGAAAGTCTGGCAAAACACTACGAAATTCCGCCTCCTTCACCTGCATTCACCTGCGAACAGCTCGGTGAAGTACTGTCAGTGGACTCGCCACCCGCTACAGTACCTTACATGTTCATTCAGGTTCATTCAGGCGCTATGCAAGCGAACAAAATGTTTCGCAAAAACCCCGCGACCCTAACGGAAAAGCGGGTTAAAGAAAAGTAAAGTAAAGTATTCATAGACGTTAGAAGTGCAAACTGCGCCTTCAAAAAATTACTCAGACTTCTTTAAATGTTACACCGTTGAGAAATTGTCTAATTTGAGTTTGAAAAGGATGGGAAAAACCTTTTGAAGTCCATTCTTGATATATCAAATTAAAATGGCGACGACCGTTATGAAATTTCATAATTCTTTCAGTTGGCAACACTTTGTAATATTTGAAAATGGCGGGCCTTACCTCCAGCCGACCTTTTTCCCCAGCCTCCTTGAAGTTTGGCCCATTTGCTGTCCACCGACCGCTTCCCCCACAATCCTTTCAAATTGTTCCAAGCTGGATCTCGTTTTCCCCACGAACCTGAATTGGAAAAAATCACACTTTGGGAGGAATCCTTCGAATCGGCCGCATCATCCGCGGATTACCTTTAAAGCTGCTCCAGTCTCGTTTTCCCCATCCGCCTTTGAGGTTGCTCCAGGCTCTTTTGTCGTCTTCGGTGAAATCCTCGTCGAAACCGTCTTCCTCGTCGTCGAAAGAGTCTGAGTAGTCGTAGAGGTTCTCCCATTGGTCGTCCAGAGGATGCCTGTCTCGCTTTCCCCAACCGCCTCGAAACTGGTTCCAGCCTCGCTTTCCCCAAGATCCTCCTTTCAGATCGCTCCAGGCTCTTTTATCCCAAGAGTTCTGGAAAACATTTCGCGAGAGTCTCTTTACTTCCGGTCGTCGTCACCCTCTCAAAGGAAATTTCATTCGTTATAGTTCGATTCCTTTGAAGCCGTTTCCAAATAACTAACTTTTAAAAATGCATTGTAAAGAAGAAAAAATCAAAGACGGTTTAGATTATCAATAAAAATAAGGAATCGTGAAAGCCTTTTAAGTCGTAAGCAGAGTTTTATTGCAAGCGGAAGAATGTCGACAATCTGGAAAAGGTTATAAAGAAAACAAAAATTCCGAGATCTCGGAAAATCAGCTTTACTCTTATTTCTTCCTTATCCCAACGTTTACACTCATCACAACTCCTCTCCATTCCGAGAGAGCAAATTTAAGCTTTTCTTTTAATTACTCTTAAGGAGGGTTTCTCTTCTCCGGTTAATTGTGGCGTTTTATAAAAAAGCGTTCATTTTTAAAAGGCTTCCCCGTTTACTTCTGCCACCGGTATCATTTTTCACTTCCATATTTACAATTATTTAAAAAAGCGTTATTAAAAATAATGATAGGGTTGGTTTAATTGTTAAAAATAACTTCATTAAACATTGGGGAAAAAAACGAGGCAGCCATCTTGGTTTCTCCCACGTACCTGTGGGTCTCTTTTGCCCCAACCGTTGCGAAGGTCTTCCCAGGATCTCTTCCCCCAGCCCGTGCTCTGCAGGTCCTTCCAACCCCTCTTCTCCCAGGCGTCCATGTGGCGGTCTTTCCACCCTCTTTTGCCCCAGCCATTTTGCAGATCTCTCCAAGACCTTTTCTCCTCATCGATTTCTTCGGGAATCAGTGCGGATTTCGGCTGTAACCGAAAGGAATAAAATTTGTAAATTAAAATCCCTTTTCCGGATGAAGCTCACTATATACTTTTTAGGCTCTCATTCAGAATTTTCCATCCGAAAAATTAAAGAGAAATCACCATTTCGTAGAATTATAAAAGTTAAAAAAAGCGCAGTTTCAATGAAAAGAACCGAAAAGTAATGAGGAACCGTTACGTAAATTTCCGTTTTTGGAAGAGGAAAATCCGTTACGCATTTGGCGCGAAAAGATTTCAGAACGGATCTTTTAAAATTAAAAGCTCTTCCAGTCACATATCGGATGAGATTCTCAGACTTAAAAAATGCAATTAAACGAGATATTTTCGCGATAAATTCAAACAGTACCAAAAACACTTACATTTTTTTATTACAATCTTTTATTTAAATCCGAAAATTTGTAGTAAAAACGTTGTGAGTGCATTTGTTAACACGAACTAATTTCTGACAATTAAGAAGAAGAATCAAATAACGAGCAGTCCATAAGCACAGCCGTCATTTCATTTTCTTGAGTTTGCGGCTAGATCGCATCGTAAGAAGATGACATTTAGAAAGTATAGTCGTATGCAAATAAAATTCTTTTTACAATACGTTATAAATTTTGAAAATTAAGAAGAAGAATCAAATAAGCAGTAGTCTGTAATGAGAGCCGTCATTTCTCGATACGACGGGTTTATGACCCAATTGCATGCTAAGAAGATTAAATTCAAAATGTATAATCGTATACAATTAAAATCTTTTTACAATTACGAATTTCGAGTTATAAATGAATGTGACGTCACTATATTTTGGCGACATTTTTTTCATATTTGAACAAATTTTTACTTTCTTAGAAATTTTCATATTTTAAATACTACCTTTATTCCCCTGAATCTCCAAGATATTCAATATTAAGGACTGACAGTGATGTATTCGAGCATTTTTCAATAGATTATGAATTTTAAAAGGTTTTCACGCAGTTTTTGACACGGGAGGGATTCTCATCCATAAATCACTCACCTGTGCTTGTGCTTGTGCAAACGAACCATCTTCTGACAAAGTGTTAGGCCCCGGATCACCTGTCGTGCCCGACAACGTTGTCAGTATTAGGAATGTTGAGGAAAAGATGCTTAAAACTAGAGCATGATGCATCCTTTTTTGTTATCTGTAAAGAGAGCAAAAGAGGGGGAATTAAGACGAAAGCGACATATTCACATCGAAAATCAATAAATGTCGTTAACCGTTAGAATATTCGACCGTTGGGGGAAAAAGTGTTCCGGTTTATTTTAAACCGTTTTATTCCTCCGTTCTGAGTTTGAAATTTATTAAACTTTGTAATTTTCTCTCTTTTCCCCGAAAAGAAACGTGCTTCTTTTTCTAAGAATGGGAAACTTTTCTTTCAAAGATGATTAACTACGCGAAGAAAGCTCCTCTGCCGCAGAAAGTTCCTCTGGGCTTTCTCCCCTTCGTAGAAGTTTATTTTCTTTCATTAGCATTGACGATACCACCCCGAAAGAAGGGTGAGATTAAATTATCGAAATACGTAAAAATGGCGGGAGTTTGAACGACTCATCAGAGTTTATGATAAAAATATTGTATTCTTTTTCAAATGTCGTTCATCGGAATTTTAAATGACTGCATTTCGACGAAAAAAAAAAAATTGGGGCAGAAAAGAAAATAAAATTTTAAAAAGTAACTCCAGATTGGGGAGATTTTTTTTTTAATCTTCATTCCGAGGAAATCACTAAATAAATAAAATAAGTTTATTCAAATTTCCCGTATCAAAGGATTTTCTAAATTGAATTTAAAATCCACTACTTTTATTGCCTTTTGCGATTGAAAACATTTGGTAACAGAAAAATCTTAACATAATTCATTTATCGATTTACAATTTTTATTACGCGATTCAATCCTTTTTTTTTGTTGTTAGTTTTTTGCGCTCGCGTAGATTTCCACTTCTTGGAAAGTCTTCAGTTATTTACAGAAACGCAGGATTGTCCCATTTCCCTCCTGCTGTCACTTTGACTGAGCTTTGGGGGCGCCCACGAACCCCTTTTCAATCGGAGAGGGGTTACACAAAAGCTCCGAGAATAAGAAAAGCGGGAGATTTATTCCCGAGTCGTACCTTGGGATCGACCTAAAACGTCAGAAAATTAATTACGTGTTCAGTCTTAATTGAAAAAGGCCAATGAGATTACTCGGAAGGGAATGACGACTCTCCATCTTAATTACTGAAGAGGCGGCGACAATTTAAAATTAACAGAATTAAACCTCTCTTGGAGGGTTCTCTGTCTGTGTTTGCACCCGTAACAACAGCATCGTTTCATTAACACCTCTTCCCAATGGAAGCTCAAAGATCGATGAACGGTGGAAACCTTCAAAGGGAAGCGAAATCTGACATAGTTAAAAGATCAGATACCGGAAAAGGTGTTTGCACCTGCAGTGTTGTAACAGTGTAACAACCCGCAGAAAAACATTAAAAACAAGTGCAATAAATTGAGGGAACACAGATTCGGATTCAATATCGTTTCCAGTGGGATTTGCTGTCGGCAGCAGTCGAAGAGGGACCCACAGCAGAGAATCGCCCTCATTGGGAATTCATTTAGGTTGATTTTAATAAACGAATACACTTCCCGTTTCTTTGGCGGTTTTAATGGCAGTATTTTTAAACTTAAGAAACCGGAAATAATTTTTCTCAGAGTATAATTATATATAAAATGTCAAAAGTCCTAAAAAGTCCTAAAGTTCGGATGTCAGGAAAAACAGTTGGCGAGGGGTCAAAGGTCAGAAAAATTAGTTTTTCCCCATTTTCGCGAAACGGTATGTTTTATCGTAAGCGGTGGCTCTTAGGAAGAAAAGTAATACTTTTATACTTTTATATATAATTCGCATTAAATTGTATATAATTTAAATTTTGTATATAATTGTAGATACAATTTTTGTCTGAGCTAATTTTATGATAAATGAAATAGACTGAAAATTGCGAAAAACTAATTTTTATGACCTTTGACCCCCCGCCATTTTTTTTCCTGACATCCGATTTTTTAGGACCTTTGTCATTTTATATATAATTATACTCTGAACAATTTCACTGCATTTCAGCTTCTTAAGAATTTATGTAACTTTACACCTCATTTTTGAGCTAATTTAAATGGACTACAAAGTCATAATAAAAAATTCAAAAAAGCAGAAGTTAATTTATGCAATATCTATTGAATTTGACATTTTGCTAAGTAATGTTTGCTAAAGGAAAATATTGAACTCCAGAAAATAACGCTGAATCGATTTAGTTTTTTTTAACTTAAATTTTCTCCATTTGCATTCGAAATCCAAAGCGCAGCGCCATTTCCCAAAAGCAGTGTTGCAGTTTCCGTTTCCGGTTGTTACTTAAGATAAATTTCATTGAAACCCTTTCAGGAAAATATAATAAAAGAGCGGAGATTAAATTTCCCTTTAAAAAAGTTTCCGCCGACGTCTGAGTATTTAATACCCAATCGATATAGAAAAGCCGATTCTGATCGGGATTTTTCACAAACGAAAGAGTTAAAAGAATGCATTGGGCCGATTGTGTTGATTTTAAATAAAACTTTTAAAGTCAAAATGGAAGTATTGGAAGTTACCGAATGAAATGAGAACTGAGAGGCGTTATCCAATGTTAATGTTGGCCATGTGGTTGATAACCATCGATGGCTCCAAAAGAAAATCGACTCCTTTGTTTACCTTATGAAATTAGGAAGTGACATCGTCAGAATTTCTGAAGGAGAGTGTTTGGCTTTGACAGGGTTTTCAAGGGGGTGGAAAACGTTGAAAAAGGGGTGGAACATGTTGAAGGACTGAAACACCTTCAACATTTTTTGCGTCAGTATTTCCACCCTTTATTTTTCACCCCCAAAGGTTTGGAAGAGTCGAATATTGAATATTTATTTTGTTTATTTATTATGATTATTATTATTGTTTATTTATTTTATTAATAAAAAAATATATCAGTTTTCTTTTTGCTCTTCCTTCACAACCTTTCTTTTTTCTCTTCTATTTCACTCAAATCATCATTTTTATATATCTAAAAGTCATTGGACATTTCCACATTATTTCACTCTTAACAATTTTCCATTATTTGAATTATATTTTTATATTCTTTATTTTTTATATTTCTATATTTGTTTTACATTTATTTTTGAATTGAAATTTTTTGTCTTTCATTATTTATATTTTGTATTTATTTATTTTTTGTATTAAGTAATTTATTTTTTATTTTGATTTATTATTTTAATTTATAGTCCCCTTTATAGTCTCTCTGTGTTTGTATTATTTATTTAGTTTTAGTTTTATTATTTTAATCTGCGTTATTTATTTAGTAGTAATTTAGACGAATTCCTATAAACATAAATCACATGTATAAATTATGATAAAATTCGTAAAAAAATTATATCAATTATAAATACATTATTATTATTTTATTTATTCTGAAGATTTATTCATTAGATTTATTTTTTAATTATTACTTATTATTTTAAGACTTATTTTATTTACTATTTTTTATTTTTATTCTGAAGATTTTATTCATCACTGTATGTGTGATCTCATTAGTGAGGGATTTATAAATTTTTTATCAGATAAACCTTTATTTAAATAAAATAACAGTAGGTTTTTTTGTGGGCCATTAAATACAATCTAAAGGTGAAAGTTCACGAAATTGTTATGAAAACTGAGGAAAGCGTAACAGTTTTTTTTACGTATAATGAGGAAAACGACCCAAAAACGTTAATTGAAAAAGTTTTTTATTTTCCTCACGAAAGTAAACCGCAGGTTCACAATATGTGTTCATTTTCCATCGAAATCAGTCGGAATTTGTTAAATAATTATATCGGAAGTAAACAACCAAACAGTGGGGATACAATAGGAACCACAGCTCCTAATACTTGTCCAACTTTTTACACTCCCACGATTTGTGTTGCGGTTTACTTTTGTTGGAAAATATGAAGAAAAAGCAAAGTTCACAATATGTGTTCGTTGGGTTTCCCTCGAAATCAGTCGGAATTAAAAACCATTTGGTAAATGTGTTTCCAATTAAACTGAACATTATGATGAATGCCTTAAACAAACACAATTCGATGAAAACCGTTTTAGTCTCCATTCTCAAGCGACACCTACACGAGTCCAAGTTCAAATCCACTGGCATTTTCCATTTTGAGTCAGCAACGCAAAATGGGAATTCCGGGAAGGCGAAGTCTTCGGGGCGGACGAGGGGATGTCAGAAAGAGGGATGATGCGGCAGAAGGGTGACACCCCCACATGTCATTAGAAACGATTAACACCTGTCGCCGTTGCCATTAAGTGTCAAAATATAAAAATTAATTACGGGTATTATTTTCTTTATGTTTTTTAAACATTTGATGAATGAATAAGGGCTTTTAATAATAAAATCGATGTTATGAGGGTTAATAATTTGATCGGTTACTTCGCAGGCCGAGGCGTCTTTCTCGCCGAATAATGAACTCCGATTCCCAAAAGAAGTCTTCTTCGTCCTACTTTTCGGGGAAAAAAACTGGCGGAATGACATTTTGTGGGAACTTTTCCAGAGGGAGTAACTCAGTCCGAGTCAATAATAAAGTGTGGGGGTCGCTTCCGAGAAATGGAACTTATTAAAGTTTTCTTATAACGGATCCTCGGGAAATTTCTTCACCTCCTTTTGCCCCAATTTTGAGCCTCGATGTTTTTTCGGTGTTTGGGAACTTACAGAAGAGAATAAAAACACTTCACAAGTCCAAGAATTAATAATTAACCCTTTAACGCCCGACAATTGGAATTTTTATTCAAAATTACCCTTCATAACACTTCAGAGAAGACAAAACCACCCCTAAAATTTTTTTGGGAGCTTCAGAGGCTTCAGAAGAAAATGTTTTACGCATAAAAGCTTATTTAGAAAATTCTTTTATGGCCCATAGCTTTCAAATGGAGTCTTCAGAAAATTCCTGCGTATCGGAAATCAAATTTTAAGCAACCGAAAATTAAGTGAAAAGATACTATAACGAGAAAAAAATGAAAAACAAAACAAAAAAATACTAAAAAGCAAATACACAAAAAAGAGTCTCCAAAAAAATGAAAACCTAAATTAGAATATTTCGAAAAGCTCTCCTCCATTTAAATTAAAGCAACTCTTCAACAATGCACCCAAAGGTTTTTCATAAAAACATTTTATAACCGTAGGAAATAATCTTAAATTTGCTGTCGTATACTGTGAATAGGGTTATAAGAATATGGGTTAATCAGATTTGAAATAAAGAAGCGAAATAATTTCGAGAAATGAACTCGTAAAATTACTTTCAGTCCAGTCAAATTAGCTCAAAAGTTACATAAAGTCCTAAAAAAAACTAGAAACTTATTCAAATCGATCAGATTATAATTATAAATGAAATGTCAGAAGTCCTAAAAAAATCCGATGTAGGGGTACAAAAGTCACAAAGTTAGTTTTCCGCCATTTTCAGCAAAACGGTAAGTTTTATCATAAAAATAGCTCAGACGAAAATTGTAGAGGATAAAATTATCTACAAAAAATGTATTAACACTTTTCTTTCTAAGAGTCACCGTTTATGAGATATAAGGATAAGTTGGATGAGACTTTTGACATTGGTGGCCATTTTTAACATTTGAGCAATGGCGTCTCATTTGTATAAACACAATATGGCCGTTGAAAACTTCCGGTCACTGCCACCGTACATCGGAAGTTCATCAAATCCCAGAGTGAAACTTTCCCTCCGGTTTATTATCTTCATTCGGGGTTTTATGGGCGAAGATGGGGGGGTTCATTCCGAACTCAAAAAGGAGGATTTGAGCAGAGGAGGATTTACTAAATGAGAGCTGCGGTGAAACTTATTAGACGGGAATAAAATCTGTAATAACAGCTTCAGTGAAGGTTAACGACAGACTTGATTTGAGTCAACCATTTTCTGAGGCATAAAAAACGAGAACCGGCTTAACCTCAAGAAAAAACAAAAAATTTTATTATTCACGCAATGCAATAAAATTTTAAATAGGTTATCTGGAATTTAATAAAATTTAATAAAACTCATGAATGGGGTTGATTTTGGAGGGGATAACACTCGGGCGATAATAACAGAAATTCACATTAGCAGAAAATTTAGCTCAGGTTTCGACTGAGATGACTCCCTTTCCAATTTATTACTTCGTCAAGCATAAGCTGGAAAAACCCTCCCTTAAGATTCTCTCGTCCATAATTGAATTTCCTTCGAGGCTTCGCAGTAATTTAACAAAAGACAAACGCTCCAAATGAAAAAATACTGAGCTTCATCGCCTTTTCCCAAAATGGAAAACCCGACTTTTATGTCAGGAGCAGAAGACATTTGGAGTGTAAGAGAGACCAGGGAAGAGCAAGGGAGTTCATATTTCATCAAAAACCAAAGACAAAACATTTTGCATAACCCTTAAATCCCCAACCGAAACTCATTACATTATAAATTCTAACACGTCAATCGAACCGAGATTGAGTCTTCTTACCCCATTCGCTTTCCCGCTTAGAATTTTCCTTCGGGGCCTTTCTTTTGTTTCGGGCCCTCTTTGTAATATATTCAAAGGCGCTTCATTTACACAAACTAGAGACTGTCAAATCCGGATTTTTCGCCTAAGTTAATCAAAAAATTATTTTAAAATTTTAACGAAGACCGATCGAAATCGCATAATTCTCAGTTTCAATTATAATCTTTTAATCTGAAAAAAGCAATCTTTCACAGTTAAATCTCTGCAATTATTTCGTGAGAGCTGTATTTTTATGTCACTACTCAAAGGACTCATAATTCGTCTCAGATATTTGTATTAACCCTTTGGGGTCGTATAAAATTTGTGTATGGGTATCTATTGGTCGAAATTATTTTCTTTGGAAAGAGCAGGGATAAATATTCATAATATTCAGTAATATTTAGTCATATTTTAGCAAGATAGGATCTCTAATTACTCATAAATACAGTTTATTAAAGTTTAAATGGCAAAGAAGGTTTTATGAGTGAGTGAAGTCGAAAGATGAACAAAAAGCGAGAGGAAAAGAACTACAAAGACAAATGTAAATTAATAGAATTGTGAAGTTCAGGTATAAAAACAAGTCCTGATTATCAAAACTAGAAAACTGTTGATTCGCAAAGATGTTATTGTGATATATTCAAGTATTATTGTTCGTTTAAATAAATCGAAAGGCTGAGAAACCGTTATTCTCTCTGCAATTTGATTAAAAAGCTTCCAAACACAGCGGAGAATCATTCAGAAAGTGAAAAGATATCATAAAAACTTCCAAACATTACAATCTCATTCGACTTTGTTAAAATCTGTGGCATCAGGTGCGGCGCAGTATTTTACTTCATAACTTTTGCTTTACATCTGTATGACATCTCCAACCGTTGATATTTCCCGCAATTTGTCACGCTGTCGCTGTTTGGTGAAAAGTGTCGCGCCCACGACAGAACCCGACCAACGAAGGCATTTCCCGCTCTGTCCCACCGATAATGTCCTCGTGAGGACGAAGACCGGTTAACGCGAAATTATGTTCGTGGCTGGAAGTAAAAAGCTTTCTCTTGTAATTCGTACCGTCTCTCCGTCCGTTTTACGACGATCGGTGACTATAAGTGTCAATCTTTTATTATAATTTACACTCAGAAATCTCTTTTAATTTTATATATATATATAAATTCCGTCTCTGATAAAACGGTGTATGCACTGAGATTAGAAGAGCCGCTCACCTCTGTCGTCTGCTTTCATACCATTTTAAAAAAGCATGGACGTCAATAAATCTTTTTGTTTAGAGGAGAAACTTTTTTGGGTTGGCAGCACTGAGTGAGTTCGCGCCTTCTAATGTAAATATAACGAAATACGTTAATTTAAGAGTGGTTTGTTAATTATGATTGCATTTCTGTTTGAGTGATTATTAAATCATCACCTGAATTATACCACATTTTGATTGTGAGTAAATCAATTAAATTTACATTAAATTAAATGTCTAAGAGCTGCAGAGTTGATTTTATATCGAATGACGCCTCCGAAGCGTTGTTATCCATCGGAAAAGAAGTCATAATGACAAATATAATTTCAACGAATAAAATAAATGAGTTGGAAGTGTAACTTTGAAGAATATCGTATTTTCTTACTTTTCTGAATTGTGTTTGTCCCCCATTCCCCCTTTTTGTAATTTCACTTAAGTGAAGTTTCACTTAGATGACCTTTCAGTTGTCCTTTTAACAATAAAATAGAGCAGAAAAGTGCAGAACGTTCGGACCTCCGGAGAAAGTTGAAAAGAAAGCAAATGAGCGTCAACTTTCTAATAATGAATCCGCAGTCGAACTTTCCATTGGTTTCGTTTTATTCAAATGAAACCGCCCCATCCCCTTTTCTCGAGTTTTATTGCACTCTTTTTTACTAATTATCAGGATTGATTTCTTCGTTTTATCGCTTTCCAAAGAAACTCCTTCGTTTTCCCTTCTCCCAACGAGGTTTCCTAATCAGAAGCAGAAAACTTCAGAAATTCACAATTAACCACTGCCGAAGGGGTTGGCCAAAGGGTTGGCAATTTCACGTTCATTTTTCCCCCGCAGGATTCTTAAGAATTATAGATTCAATTCGCCAATTCCATATTTTTTTCAATTTAAGAAAAAAAAATTTGCTCATAAATTGGAACGAACCAAAGTAAATTTGAATTTAAATAATCGCCTGCAGACGAACACCGGCTTCAGAGGAAGACAAAATTTGCTGTTGCTGCTGAGGAAAAACCGTATGAGTGCATTAAGGGACTGTGCAGAAACGTATCCAGAAAAATGTGTTCGCTTAAGAAATAAATTGCGTCGTTTATATGCAGATTACTGCAGATTCAGATTTTAGGTTAATGAAATTTCAGTTCCTGATGGGCGTTTCCGTTTTATAAAACTATCAGTGGGGTTTCGGACATTTTCTTTTAAAGACACTCTGCACCAACGATGTATATAAGGCAACAACTGCCCAAATGTCCAAATTCACGTCCCGTTTTTGGGACATTTGCATGTAAATGGTCGATCCCTTCTGAGTGAAGATACAGTAGCGATCAAATGTATTTTGACAGTACAAAATTTTACGCTTTTTGGTTAATTATTTTACTGTAACATTTTATTTTAATAAACATAAAAAATATATAAAAATTTTTTTTCGCTTTTCGGCATTAAAATAACAAAAATATCAAAAATATAATTTATATAATTAACCTAATGTAGTACCCTTTTTTCTTCTTTTCTACTTTCTTTCATTTTCCCGGGAGTTAAAATTATATCCAGTTCACATTATATAAATTTTACATTGTGTTTTCACTCCCTTTTAGACTTCCCTAATTTTCCCTCACATCTGTATTTTGATTTCCTTTTTAACTCTTTCCCTTTCCCTCTTACCTGAAGGTACAGAGGGAGTCCCGCTTCTATGAGCTCCTTATATTTTTCGTTAGAATAAAAAGAATATTATCTAAATTATATTTAGGAGTAATTATATATTCTCTCTTGTTAAAATATGACTAAATATTACTGAATATTATGTATATGTATCCCTGCTCTTTCCAAACAAATTAATTCCGACCAATAGATACCCATACCCAAATTTTATACGACCGCAAAGGGTTAATATTATATTTATAAATGTGAGGACTGTTGTAAAACATTTTAATGAAAGCCAATTAAATCTCATTTCGAAAGGAAAAGTTTTATATTGTGAAAATACATATTGTATTGTCGCGATCTGAATTAAAATGGATGAAAATAAGTACAAAAGGGTTTTTTCCAGGAGCCAACTCAACTTCTCTTAAGTAAGAAATAACGAACTAAACTGAACGAAAGCTTTATAAATTGGTTTTATGCGGCAGTTAAATTAAATGGCAGATTTTATTACTTATCTCCCGTATTTATCTCTACTTTGAATGTATTAAACCCATCGATTTGACTCCGAAATCATTCCGAACATAAATTTTAATGTGGACAAATTCAGCGATCGCAGAAAACACCCGAAGGAAACTTTTACTCATGCAGCTGACATTGTGCAGTGTTGCATTCCAATAACCTCCCCTTTTTGTCTCCTTAAGGGTGGAAATGCTTTGCCCCCGTAAAGGCGGGAATGCTTAAACTGCACTCATCAATGTTTAATTCGTTCTGCTCTCAGCGGCTGCTGATTGCTTATTAATAACCGAATTAGGGATTACGGTTTTGCTGAGTAGGACGATCGGGAGATTCCCGAAGCGAAATTTGCTTTTCATTGTGATTTCTTTACTAAAACAACTGCCTTCTCTAAAATATGTCTTTGGGTTTTCGTACATAGAGTAATTATAAATAAACAATAAGTTATATTTTCGTGTTTTGTTTTATTTCTTCTTCTGTTTTGTCATTTTCTTATCCTTTCGTTTCTCTCTTTTCTTATTCTTTTCTTTTTCGAAATTTTATTCTTTCCCATATTTTATCTACCATTTCATGTCTACTCACTTTATGGAATGATTTGTGAATCTTTTAATGCTTCTTTCCATCTTTTTATTCCATCTTTCCTTTGTTAGGTCACAATTTGGTGTCTTTTCCATCGAAGGAACCAAAATATTCTCCTCTTCAAGTCACTTTAATTCCTTTTGTCGAGTGTTTCTTTTATCTCAGCTTTTTATATTACGTTTCATCATACGAATACAACACTTCAAATGATTTCCTCCTCATGTTTCTCTTCTTTTTCTTTCATTTCCAACTTTCATTTGCTCTCTGCACTCCATTCAAAATGCAGACGAGAAAACTGACACTTTTCTTTATGAACATTATGTCCTTCATTATACTTTGTTCCCTTATCCAAAGCTTTTATGGAAATCTTTTTTTTCCAAAATATTCATTAGGTTATGTTAAAAGCAAATCAAAGACGACAGAGAATAAATAAAAATATGAAATGAAAAGTAAAAAGGAAAAAAAGGTTTTGGAAATTAAGGGAATGTTATTCCTAATTAGGTTATTCAAGTGAATGAATGAATTAATGTATAAAAGAAAGTCATCACAGAATGCATTTCGTTAAATAGATACATTACATTAAATTATATTTAATTTATAATAATATATTGGAATGACAAATAAATAAATCAAACAACCAAAGAAAGAAAATAATTAAAAATAAACATAAACAAATGAGTAAAAACTACCAAAAGAAGTTAAAAGTTAACGATACGTCTTTTAAATTTTTTGCTCCGCCATTTTCCTTTTTTTTTTACTCCAAAATCAAAATGGTTACGCAATCTTTTTAAATCTTTGTTGTACGTAAAGTTCTCAAACGGAAGGAAAGAAAAAGCAGAAATTTAAATGATTTCTTTGATGTTATTTCATTAACCGGCAAACCATTTCTTTTTCAGTTTTTTTTTGACATTTTAGCGGAAAATTAAATAAACGATTGGATTTATTTATTTTCTTTACCTCCTCCGGAAAAGAAATTGCCCACTCAAATGAGTAACGCCCACAGACTTATTCAGGAAAGTAACTTTTCCCCCAAAAAAATAAAAAGTCAGGGGTGTCAAAGTTGCGGTTTGAGATTAATATTTTTGCGGCTCAGACAAAGAAAAAAAGAAAAAATAAAATAGAAATATAAAATTATAATTTTTTTAATAAACTATACCGATCAAATGGAGTATATAAAAAAATATTTAATTCTATGAACTTTAATTTTCTTTTTGTCACATTTTAAGTTAAGAATTCTCAGTTACAGTATCGCTCAAAAGTATTTTGACAATACAAAATTATACGTTTTCCACCCGTAAGAGTTACGTACAAAGTGAAATTTCATTAAAATGCTTTACAACATTTGTAAATATAATATTAATAAATAACAGAAGAAACAGAGTTTATTTTAATAATAATATAACAAAGTAAGAGTATTAAAGAAAAAGCAGAACACTAAGAAGAATGTTATGTTTTGTAGTTTTTGTTATTTTAATGCCAATACAAACCAATACTAAATAATACAAATATAATTAATAACTAAATATATAATATAACCAAATAAAAAATTAATAAGACAACCCTTAAATAATAAAATGCTACAGTAAAATAATTAACTAAAGAACCACAACAGTTGTCACATTTATAAATATAATATTAATTAAAAAGTTAATTATTCTAAATAACAGAAGAGTTAATCTTTAGAATTATAGATTAGTAATAAAAACTACTAATAACAGGACTAAGTAAAAGTATTAATGAAAAAGCAGAAGACTAATAAGAATGTTATGTTTTGCATATTTTGTTTTCTTAATATACGTCAAATATATTATTAATAGTATTTACAACTAAAATCATTAACTAAGAAACTATCAAATTTTGTATTGTCAAAATACTTTTGAGCGCTACTGTAATTAATAGTTAATTATTTTGTTTCACCCCTTTAGTTTAGGAAAAACTGTCGGTTGCATTGAAAATATAAATCGTTAAAAGCTTTAGCAATGCATCGCCATATGTGAGTTGATTTGTTGAGGTTTTCAAACAGAAAAAGGAACAGTCGTAAACGATCGAAAGTGGTGACATTGAAGGGAACAATTTCGTTGCAAAGCTTTGGGAAAATGTTTCGAAACCAAGAAAAACTTGTTTACTGCCTGAGAGAGTTGTTAAATTGATTAATCCGAAATTGTTTTTCCTCCGCCATCACTTTTATGATTTTTGTGAGAAAGTCAATCAGGACTCTATTTTCATCCATTATTTTAATATCGCTTATTCAGAGATGAGTTCACATTTCGAAAGTATCAAATCGGTTTCGATTTTCAATGTGGGAAAATCAATCAGTGATTTAAATACCGTTCAGAAATCACTGATGTATTGATATTTTTCTTATTTTCATATTTGCAGAACCGATTCGGGGGTGAAAATAAGGCATATCTGAACAGATTTTCTCGATTTTTATTCTAAAAACGGTCATTAATGAAGAAAAAAGGTTGTGTAGCAGCACAACTCTGTTAACTCTTGGAAAAAATGCTGAACAACAGCAGCAAAAACTGTTAAATAACGAATCTTTAGTTTGTGTTTCAACAGCAGTTCCTGATTTTCGAATTTTGAATAAAAATCGAATTTAGAAAAAGCAAAAAAATTGCCAATTTCTCGATGTTTAATAACATCTAATCGAAAACGAAAAACAGAAAAAAATTGAGTGCTGATGAGGGAAAGCGGAAATGTGAATAAAAGAAAAACTCACCTGAAAAGTTTCGGTTCGACGGTTTGAAATGTCTTCGAAAAGACGTTACTCGAACGGACCAACGAACAAAATGAACACACGGTCGCGAGTCTAAAAAACCGAACGCCACTTGCACATTTTATAGAAAACTAAAGAACGCGGCCGTTGGCACGCGCCACGTTCGCTCGGCGCAAACCGTTCGACATTTCCTCTTCAACCCTTCGCCCCCCGCCTCATTTATGCACCTTCTGCCCCCATTTCCCCCAGGGGGAAAGGTCCCCTATCTAATTAACATTCTTCGGGGGCATTTGGGGAACGCGGGAGAAATCGGAAGGATCGGAAGGATGGGGGCGAGGGCGATTTCCGGGGCAGAGTTCAGAGTTCAGGGGGCGTTCAGGGGAGCGTTCGGGAGCATTAGTGTGATTCAGTCAGAGGCATTCCGAGTTCCATTAGCAGAACGAACATTTTCGATTTCCAAAATAGTGGGGAATCTAATGGAAATCAGTGATCTCCATTAAGACGCTCAGCACTAAAGGCGATGACTTCGCGATGCCTTAATGCCGCCCAACAGCGCAAATGTTGCTTTCCGAAAAAGGCCGGAGGAAATGGTGAGAATTAAGTCTTCCTCTTCTGAATGTCGCCAAAAGGTTTCCACAGATTAACACCGACAGTGATTATTGTTTCGTGAGCCGGAAACTTTCCCTCATTAGACAATTCGAGTTCAGACAAATTCTTCAACATATTATTAATAATGGGACGACAGCAAACTGAAAGTCAGCAGCGAATTAAAGACCGTTGTAACTGTATTAAGACAACTGCGTTCGGTTTTCACCGGACGGTTTTCCTTAATTTTACAGTAACGGTCCCCACCGTACAGTAAGGCCCAAGAAAATTCCGGATTTCAGGAATATTTTGGATGCCGAAAACAATACAGAAAATTTAACGGTTTTTCGGTTAAATACTTCAAATGGGGAAAAATTATTTTTTGCAGAACATATAAATGCAAATAATTTTATTTTAAATTTATTGACTGACTATATTTTATTCAATTTTTGTTATCTTATTTATTTAATGTTTTGTTTATATAACTTATAATTTCATTTTTAATTTGTGAATTCAGAATATTTTATTTAGTTTAAAAGTTATAACTGTTTATCTTTGGATCTGTACCTAATTTATAACTTTTTTTTATAAAAAATTTGTTGCTTATATTCCCTTAATGCTCTCTGGCGAGATAAGCCTAAATTATTATATTATATTATAATACAGTGATCCTTTAAGGTTTTTAACTACGACTTCATAAAATTTAACCTTTTGTTTAATAAAATTTTTCTCAGTTGTTCGTCTCCAAAGAATTTTCAGAAGTTGGCAGCACTGAATGGATTGACGACAACTGCATAAGTGATATAACGGATATTGACAAATGGCTGTCGTTTATAAACATTTAAGAAAAGGTTTGAGGAGTTTCTGCACAAAACCGCCGTCAAATGTGAAAAAAATTTATAAAAACAGTTCACATAAAGAATTTTCCCCAATTTAAAAATTAAGAGTTTTGGGAAAAAGAAAGAATTTGGGAACAACGACCAAACTCAGGTGATCCAACCCCGAGAAAAAAAAAAGGCAAAATTAAGATTACAGTCAGTTTCATAACGAACTTGAATGTCCTCATTTTGGGAAACCCAATATTGTTCGTCTTTTCCATTGTTTCCCCAAGTTTTCTCTGAGGATGTGAAATCGGAAACCCGGAAAACTTTAGACGGTTCAAAACTTGAAATGCGATTCTGAGGAGCAGACATTCTAACTGTTTTTCACTGACCGGAAGGGATGCAATTCATCAAAACCCAATTTATTTGCAACCCCACAAGCCAAACTCTAGAAATTTCACATTTTTGGTTTTTCGATCATATTTTATCCCGGAAGTTGACAATTTCCGGTTAACGATATAATTAAATAATTGACCATTACACAATTAATTAATTACAAAGCAAAGAATCCGCAACGGGTAATTGATTTCTTTGGTAAATGAGAGGAAACCTTTTGCTAAAGTTTACTTCCGATTGTTGAAAAAGTTTGAATGGTGGTCTTTTGATAAAATTTCAATTGCTTCAATGATCGGAAAAAATAAAAGGTGGTTTTTTTTTGTACAGTTTAAAACCGGATTCTGTCGCCTCCATCGCGCAAGTTCATGCAAAAGCATTCAATTCGGGTCTCCACCCCCGCAAATCCAATTTTCGTGGAAATTGTTATAATTTACATCGTATAATAAATGAAGAGTAATAAACCATAAAAAAGCAAACAAGAATTTTCGACTGGAAAACTGTAAAAGGAAATGAAATACTTTTTTTTTTTTTGGAAAACCGCTCTTAAACGGAAATATTGACATCATTAAAAAATCATGTCCTTGACAACTCGAAATTGCCTTTTTTAATTTTTATTTAACATTTCGTTTCAAAGGAAATCTTAGAGAAATAAAATAAAAGGCGGAATGTTTCTTTTCTAACGGTCGAAAATTTTCTTCCGTTAAAAGAAATTAATATGGAGCGCATTATTGAAAAGAGCTCATCTTTTGGTGTTTCTATCTGTAAATTAAATTATTTTCCATCCAAAAAAGAAATTATTAACAAATTAGAGAGAATAAAAATCTGACGAAAGGCTTCGAGGTTTGTCGATGTCTATGGTCGGCGGCCATAACGGTTTTCTGCATCATTCGAACGAAAATCGTAAAACTCGTTTTGTTGTTTGTTTTACAACGTAAAAACTTGTAATTTTCGATAGAAACTGTCACATTTGAAATTCAAATATCAATCGAAAGGGAAGATACCGAAAGTGACGTTCGGATTGGGATGGAAATTCGTTATAACGGTCACCAAAATGCAAAGACCTGAATTATTTTCCACTCGGAGGAAACATTCCCAACGCAAATTCATTCAAAAGATTTAATCCAGAATAATATTTATCGAGAAAATAATCTCGAAATCGGAGATTGAAAGATTACTGATATATTTATTCAATTTAAGTTTTAATTTATGTTTGTTTGTATAAGAAATACTTTGATAACACGATTTAAACGTTCGGGTAAGAAAATAACAGTTGCCTCTCTTTAGTTTTCGGCTTACTTTTCTTTAAAACTCCAAAGGAAACCAATTTCCCGAATTCTCTTTTCCATCTGAACAATAAATGGTTAAAGGGTAACTATAAATTCGATATATATCAATATTCGCGCCATTTATTTTAAATTTTAAACATTTGGCGACAGAAGTACCTGTCGACGGTTGGGAGCCGGGAAACAGGTTGGGATTCGTTACTTACCTGTTGAGAGCGGTGAGCGAGAACGATTGTTTTGAAAATCGTAGTTTTCTTTAGTTTTTTTGTAATTTTTTTGCTTTTTTTAGTTTTTTAATAGTTTTTTTGGCTTTTCTTTAGTTTTTATAATTTGTTATAGGTCACGGAGCGGATTTCCGCGGCCGTTGGAGTGGAGGTTGGTTTTCTTTATCTTTTACCACTGTTCCCGTTTTCTTTTTCAACCGACGCTGGAGAAGTCATCGTAACCCGGTAAGTCAGCGAGTGGATTTTTTTGGTTTTGCGCTCTTTTCTTCCATTATTTTGCTCCTTCGGATCATCATATTACCTAATCTTATTATTCCAGATGGGTTCATAATTATCGGAAGACGACTGGAGTTGAGACGCGACCTTTACAGCACCTAACAGTTAGTACAGCTTAGATTACAGCTAATTTACGGTTGTTATGGATAAGGCTGACAAAGGCGTCGTGGAAATTAGGGGAATTCCGGAAGTTTGATATGCTGGAAAGGTTCAAATGGAATCATCCTAATGATCAGCAGTCTGTCAAACACCATGTCGTCGACAGCGTCTAGGACATCATTTCTTCTTTAACTCCTGGTTGGAGCATAGGCCTTCGATGAAGCTTCTCCAACGCATCCTGTTTTTGGGCGAGGACTGACCTTCTATAAGAAGCTCTGGTCTTCCTCTCTTCTTCCTTCCCTGGGGATTAAAGCTCAGGGCTTCCATCTCTATGGCCTTAATGTGTGGCCAATCCATGTCCATTTTCTTTTTTTAATGTAAGTTCCGTCTGGTTCTTCTTCTGTTGCTTTCTGTAGGGGCATCATTTGGCATTACGTCAGGCCCGAAAATCTCCAGTATTCTTCTAAGACATCTGTTTATACAGACTTGAATGCTTCGCAGTCTTACAGTGATGTTGGTCCTTAATAGGCGAAGTTTAGTTTCTTTGGATCTCCAAATTGACGATAATTGAGTAAAGGCTGCATTTGCTTTCGCGGATTCTCGCTTTCAGCAATGGCCCCTCCATCTTTTGTTTTCACACTACCTGGATATATAATATATTTGATCTCGCGGCGGTGCGTTGGTCCCTGAGGGGTGAGTCCGGGTGCAAAACTCCACTTACCGCTCGGCGAACTCCACCTGTAATCCAGCGACGGCGGGAAGGAAAGGAGGAGAGGGGAAAACAGGAAAATTACCCCACCGTCGTCGATTTCGCGGGGTATCGTCCGATGCGGTCCGGTGGTGCGCTTACTCCCATACAATCAGAAATCGCGTTTCCTTTTCTATTTGATTCGCAAGCCAAAAGCCCGTTCGCACACTTTGAAAGTCATAAACACAATCATGCACCTGACCGGCTCACACTCCCCGAGCACGGCAGGCCCATAGCCCTCCCCACTCCCGCCTGCACCCCTGAACTCCCAGACGCGCCGGCGCTAAGGGAGAGTTAGGGAAGGCTATAGCGCGATCGGAAGGCGCGACCATATTTGTTAAAGCCTTTGTGTCTTCGCCCCGATGCACTTTTCTTGGGGAGGACCGCTGCCCCCAGGTACGTTCTCAGCACTTACCTGTGGCACGAAGAAGTCGCCGCCTCCCTCGGGTTCCTGGGTGGAATGGAAAAAACAGGGGGAGGGGGGGTAAATTAGGTACACGGGAAAATTTGGGAATTCACGTCGGTAACGCTCGCCCGAGTTTCGCTGATCCTCTTCGCACCACTGTCATGATTCGCACCCCTAACGCCACGGTTACTATCACTTTTTTTGGCGTCGAAATGTCGTTATAGACTAAACTCTCGGCCGGCCGAAAGTGTCGAACCTTTCCGATCCACCGTCTGCCCATCGAATGGGAGATCTGCCTCACTTCCTTTTCCCTTCTGCTCAGCCTTAAACAACAAGTCTCTAAATGTTCTCGTGACGATGTGTCTAAAGAATTTCAAAATGCGTCCAAAATATATGTTATGACGAACCTCAAAACCGAGACGAACCTTACCGGACTCAGTGATCGCTGACTCTGGTCGGAGAGGCCTACCGTTGTGTTTCCCTTTGCTAGAAATAACATTCCATTTGCTAGTAATAAAGGGACACTATACGAAGGCCCGATTTTACTGAATTACTGGAAACGAAACGAAAAACGCCATAAAAAAACCTCGCAAAACTAAAACTACAGGAGTTTTCAGGTCTTTTTGTTAAACTGTGAGGTATTTTCCTCTGCTACAATGTATACAATTTAAAATTAATGGCGCGAACAAAGGGAGAAAAATTATATAATTCCAATGTTTCGCATATGTATTTAAATCGCTGACCCCAATTCAACCGATTTTTAAAATATTTTGTACAATTTTTTAAACACTCAGAAGTCTCTCCTTCGGAAGTGCAATGTTTTTTTGATTCAAATAAAAAATCTATTAAATTTTTAACAAAAAATTTATTTCTCTTAAATTCTTTTTAACTACTCCTATTATTCATTTCCGTGAGTATTGTTCGAAACAAAACTGAAAAAAAATTAATTGCCGTAAAAATAAAAAAAAAAACTTAAACTACGTGAAATAAAATTTAAAAAAAAAAAATTTCTTTTACATAAATTACTGCCTGAGCTTTTGAAAATATGTTAATTTCTGATAACTCATCTATTAATTAACTATACGTATAATACAAATGTGAAATAATTTGTTTATCATTTAAATTACAATCCTTAATTAAACTTCCTATTTCATATGTCATTTATCATCGTTCTATGTTACAATTTCAGCGATTTGTATTGGGTTTATCGCCAATGGATAAAATCATTTAAAGGAATTTGGCTATTTCGCTAAGACAGCGCTCGATTTGGCATTTCCCCATTTCCGTTTGGGGCCAACGCCCCAAATCTATCGCTTTCTCTCTCACCTTTCCGTGATTCGTTTATTTTTCTCGTCTCTCACCCACAAAAAGAGCTTTTATTGCTGTCCAACGCCGTTCCATAGTTGGAAACCTCCTTTTTTTTCGGGGTGAATGCTGAATCGATTTAAGAAGTGACTGCTCTTAAACAAACAGCGGTTCTTATCGGCTTCCCGGAGAGTTTCCACTTCCCCTCAGCGGTGTTTCCCTTCGGGGAAGATTTATTGCTCAATATTTTCCCATCGACGTTGCAAAAGTCAAAACTAATTAACAATTCGCGTTAAAGATTCTCAGGAGGTAAACTGAGAAGTGCAAAAAGCAAATGTCGACGGATTTTAAGGATCGGGGTGAAATGAAACGCGACGCGAAATGAACTCTCGTTAGAAAAAAAGCAATAAAATCCGACAACGGCAGAACACAAAATATTTCCGAGAAATTACGGGGGTCGACAATGAGGTTTCCCGCTGGGGAAAGGGAAAATATTTTCAATTTTCCATTCACCAAATTAGAAAGTTATCGGCCTCAGTTGGAGCCGAGATTTCATCAGTTGAATTTAAAAGTTCGCCCGCACACAACGTTTGCGTTTGTGTGGGTGAGTGACCCCGCAGAAGATATACCTCCTTTCTGCAGTTATAAATGCAAAGAGGTATCAAATGGTCATTTTGACTCTGTCAAAACTCTATTGACTCTATTACATTATTGCAATATATTCTCCTCAATAAAATACGAGGATGTTCAAACGCGGTTCGCATTTATTCATAAGATTAAAAAACAAACGAATCACGGGTTCCGTTCTTCATTTTAAACTTTCTCTAAATTTACTCAATAAATAAATATTTTTAAAAATCTTTTAAAAAAATAATTCATTTTCTTTTTACTAAATTACACATTTACGAGTCACGTATTTTGAATTTTCACAAAGCGGGATTTCGCTGTCTTTCCGTCTGCTGCCACGACGCAGAGGACTTCCGTCTCTCTCTCTCACACACTGTACAAACGACGCGAAATTCTAAACTCACAACACTTTTCTAATGTGTGACTCGACTGAGACTTACAATGGCATCGAAACGGAAAATTCACTCAGGCCCCAAAGCACAATACTTATCATAAGGCCCAAAAGGGTGCTTCTGACGACCAAAACAAACTCACTTAAAAAGAGTCAACAAAACTATTCAACAAAAATACATAATAAAAACTGCCAAATGTATAATGTACTTCGTAAAAGTATAATAAATATCGAATTCCCTAAAAATTTAAAATCCTAAAAATATCACCGAATCATTTCAATTAAAGTATTCAAGCGTAATCGCGGTGAGTAGAATTATAATATAAAGTAACTACAAATAAAATTGTCTTTTGCCCCGGTCTTATTTCGAATGCACCCCGAGCCTTCTAAAGGATAATCCCTTCTGAACGCGGCTGACCTTTTGTTCGCACTCTCAGCGAGGCCGCACACGGAGGAAAAACAATGAGCGCAGTCAGGGACGATTCATCAGTTCGAGTCCAATTAATGGCACCAGATTTCTTAATTACTTTTCGGTCTCTTAATTAACTACTCGAAGGAAGACAATTTTATGAAGAGGTCGCCTCGACATAATTCGCCGGATACAGTCCCACTCGGCCGTCTTTTCTGCCTTTGCTCCACCCCTGTTCGTCTTCGTCTTCTAGTTTCTCGAAAATATCTCCTGAAAATAACCGATCGACAATTGATGACTTATTTTAATTTGAGAAACGTTGGGGGGAGACGCCCACCTTGTTTAAAACTAAGTTCGTCTGCCTCCGTCGCCTCGTAATCGTAGAGAGCTCTCACAGGAACGCCGGGCTCTCCGTTATCCACCAAAGCTTCTCCGCCATCTTCGTCCCATTCCTCCTCTTCGAACGGATTCGTGTCCGTTCTCGTGCCGTTCCTGCGGTCCACAACGAGCAAGAGTGTTAGTGGGGAGGTGCCTCCTCGGGGGTGGGGGTGGGGACGGGGGGAGACACTCACGTGATGGGTGAAGTCTTATTGGGTGAAGACGTCTTTTCGGAGGGTTTGCTGTTGGAGTTGACGACGGTTTTGCTCGTCTTCGCGTCCACTCTGTCTTTGCCCACGTCGTTTTCTATCACTTTTGTCGCCGGGATGGGTTTCCTGGAGGATTTGCTCTCGACCGGAGGATAATCCTGTTAATCAAACAATAAGCAATTAAATATTGTTTTTGGGAATTTTTGGAAATGTTCTCAGAAGTATGATCGATAACCTCATAACAAATAAACAGATGAACCCTACATTGTCTATGTAATTTTACAATTATCCAGTGATTATACAAAAATTCGTTTGACAATTATTGTTGCATAACATTTATTTTAATGAGTTTCTGCGATTCCACCAAACAATATTTTCCGGATGACATTTGTAAAACGTTAAATAAAAAAACGCATGCGATAAGAACTGACAATCGAATTCATAAATAAAAAAAAACGATTAACAACGTACGTGCAGATCTTCTCCGACTGGCCTTTGATTGATTAGAGTGATCGGACCAGCTGGAATTCCTTCTTTCGATTTCCCTTTCGATATATCTCTAAACTCTTCAGTATATTCCTGAAAAATCATGCATTGAAAAAAAACAAAAAATAACAAACCAACAACAATAACAACAACAACAACAAAAAACAACAAGAAAACAACGACCAAATCTGTATCGCTTTTGATTCATATCCAAAGAGGAACACTACACACTATTGACATTTTTTTATAGTTATAATTTTTTTAATTATAATTTTTAGTTTTATAACTTTTTAAAATTTAATAACATATAAATTCAGTAATAGAAAATTTATTTTACATATATTATAAATATATTATTTATCCTTTTATATATATTATAAATAATAGTAAATAAATAAAATATAATTTTTCTATTAAATTATTTTATGGTTATTAAATTATACCGGGTTAAGCTCAACTCAAACAAATGCAAAGCCTTTTACAAATATAATACTTTGCTTTCGAAATGCACGGGAGGTCTCGTCTTCTTCTAAATTCTAAAACTGACATTCGACCAAAGATAATAGAAAAAGTGGGAAGAGAATCACAGCGAAATAACTGATTTGGTGAAATCAGTTGTATGAATACTGTTACAGAAGTTATAATCAAAACATTGGATTATGCGAATACCGAAATGCATCGACTCTGCAAATAATATACATTTTATACCTCTTTTAGCAGTATAAACTGTATATATGTTACCGTGAACGACCGAAATTGGAGAATGTCGACTTTCGATGAAAGATTGAATATTTCATACATTGTTATACATTCGGACAATCACAGATATGGTGAATGTTAGTGTAAGTCAGAATTAAGAGTATTTAGACATACACCAACTGAGTATATCAGTGCTGACATTCACCGTTTAAAATCAACATTCTCCACATTTCGGTGTTTCGCTGTAACATATTTAATTAATATATTTATTAAATTTTTCTTCTAATGAATAATGCAAAAATTGAGGTTTCATAGGAAACTTTAGCACGTATTCCATTGTATGTGCACTGAGACACTACTGCATTCCTTAAGTTTAACAGAAAAGCAAATGAAAATTTCAAAAATTTCTTCTCTCAAAAGGAAAGGGGGATAATAATGGCGGTACAAAAATTTCAAAATTAAAATTCATGCAGATTCTTCGGAAGCTTCGTGAGCTCTTCTTTACCTCAAACACCGGCCAATTCATTGCCATATTGACTCCGTGATTATTGCTCCACCACCGCAAATCCTTCTCGTGATCTGCATTGTTTATAGTGTGGCTAAATTCTTGATAAATCAACGGCAGTCTGCAACAGAAGGAAATGATTCTTCTAAAGCAAAATCCAAAGGGAACGACCGCCTTCTGTCACGTGAGGACACTCACTCGGAAACCTCTGAAATGTTTAATCCTCTTTGAACGCCGAAAAGGACTTCCTTAAAAAATTTCAGTCTCTCCGCTTCCATGTCTTGACACTTGACAAAAACGCTCGTCATTTCCTCTATGTACTTCGGATTGTAACTGTTGAGCTCGGCCAGAGCAGCTTCGTACTTTTCCTTCCCTTTCTGGACGTCTTCCTTTGACTTTTGAACCCTGTCTTGCATCTTCTTCACCTGGAAACACAATCACAAGGTCAGCGACACCGCCTGCGAGCATCGCCTGAGGAGCCATGCTTTCACAGCCAACATTTAACAGCCAAAACGAGCGATAACCATTTCATTGATTATTTATAATTTAATTTGTTAAAGCCTAATTGAATTTACACAATCAACGGCTTCTCTGTTAACTTTTGGATGGACTGCGGCTCGAATTATCCCCCGAAAAGGTTACAATTTTTAAATTCCCCATTTAAAAAAAAAATGGTGCAAAAAACGGTTTTGTGAATTTGCTAACGACGTCACTGTCGACGAGCTTAAATGATAACGGATGATAATAAATTAACTAACTACAGAAAAGCTATTTTGAGCCGTCAGCCATCCGATATCAGTTACATAAAAGCATGCGCTAGCGATATTAGTTAGCCGGGATTAGGGTGATTAAAACAGCGAGTGTCTACTTCTTGGGAAGCGGAAGTGACAGGGCGGGAGGTGGTGGCTCACTATACAGACGGCAACGAATGATCGAGGCCTCCTTACCAAACTCGATCGCTGAAAAGTCCAAAAGAAAACGGTTAGAAATAAGGGATGAGAGAGTGAACAGTGAGGATGGGTTTTCGTGTGATTGTAACTCTCTCTCTCTCTCTCTCTCTTTGCGTTTACCTGATCGGGTGATATGGAAGTGTCTCCAGAAGCGTTTCTCTCCTGATTCGAAGCCGACCTTTCGGCTTTGCACGCCCCGTGATAATCCTGTTTGGCTTTGTTGACTTTTTGCAGGAGTTTCGCCCACGGTTTTTGAGCTTTTTTGAATGCTTCCTCCATGTCTTTCCGCTCTTTGATTTGCATCATTGACTGAAAACCGATACTCCGTCATTTTCCCGTGGGGGAGTTAACGAGTGGGATAAATCCACAATGAGACTTTCCCATGAGTTCCCACTCTTCCTTCTGGCCTCACCTTGTGGTACGTGTCCTTCTGCCATGTCTTCATCTGACTCATTACATCATTGCAAAGATTATCCTTGATTTTTAAGTGAAGATCGCCTAACCTCTCTGACTCTACGCAGACTCCCTTCAGCGCTGCCTCCGCAGTCCCGTATTCAGGACCTGAAACAGTTACACAACACTCAGAAAAGTCTGCGACCCGTCAAAATAAAACTATAAAACCACTAAACTACAACAAACCGACACACGAACCTTTCTCGATTAAATCGTTCCATTTCTTTGACCAGGCTTTTAAATTCTTCGCGTAGTTTTTCTCGATGTCCGCTCTCTCCTGAATCATCGTGAGAAACTCCGAGCAGAGTTTATACCCATCCTCTATCCTTTTGGTCGTTCTTTTGTAGTTTCCCGGTTCCCAAAAGCTGTCGCTCGAGGCTATCAGCATGTTGTCATCACTGTGATGTGACATTTTTATGGATTGAGAATTAGAGTACCCAACTGAAAAAGGAATGAAAACCGTTAAACACAAATACAGTTTCCGGAGGATTTCGGAGCAAAAACCAATACAAATATACCGTTTTCGAGGCGTGGGCAGGACAACCAACGAAATCGCATTTTTTTTTTTCAGGTGCGTGGAAACCGCAAGAGAAAAAAAAAACTACAACGGCCACGCTAAAATGACGGACGACATTCCGATTTCATCAATGCGATGCTTCCACTTGACACAGAAGACTAATCATCAGTCTAAGTGCAGTTTCATTAAAAAGTTTCCCCGAATATCTTATTTATATTTCAATTTTCTGATACACTCGAAATGTCTGTGCTTAACCATTTGAGAGGAAACTTTTTTCTCTTGGATTCATTCTAGACATCCGTAAAATTATGTGTTTGAATTAAGGTTCGGTGTCTAATTTAAAATGGAATGAGGGGAAACACCTAAAATTTTGCTTTCCTTAATCCCCACTAATCAAGATTCTCTACGAAAAAGATCCGGAAATATATTTTTTTTTCAAAACCATTTCTCTCATATTTTGCTTTTGACGTGGGTAATAAATTTAATAACCGCATTAATTAATTAATACGAATTCATAATTAACTGTGAGAAAACTTTTTCCGTAAACCGTAGGCCAAATTAAGACTTTCTAACCGACTTTTCCTTCTTTTCTTTCTATTTGTTCGCTTTTAATTGCAGTCACTGACAATGCGATTATGAGAGACAGTGAAGGCGTCATGTATTGTTCGCTGGAAAATATCCACAAACGTTTCTGACTATGCATCGGACCATCAAATACAACAGAATACTACTGACCGAGTAAACCCAAATCGATAACTATAACCCTTTGACAGGTCCACTAACTTTCGGAACATAACAACTCGCGCATTATAATAAACAGCTTTTTTCGCGTTAATTTCGCAATGTTTCCGCTCGCAGGTTTTTATTTCCTGTTTTGTGGGTTTCGCTGATTTTTTAAAACAAAAAATATTCCTTTGCGAAATTTATTTTTTTCACTTAAAACGTATACGATTTTCAGGCTTTGTTTATCACCGTGCCTTGATTTAGTCAGGTGCTTAGCAATGACCTTTCTCAACGCTTCAAAGGTAAAACACAAAAAAAAACAGATCGAACCCGATCGAACGACGCCCACCGTCAGTTTGTCTCTAAAAAAAGGCCTTACAAGAACAAATTAAACATTATAATATATCTTATCTGGGCAGACTTCGTTTCAAAAGCAATCACACAAACTGGCGATTACATGGGGTGTCTTATGCGCATTGGATCTTGGATTGGAATTTACACTACACACTACCGAAGACGGACATTAGTTGAGGAGACATCCAACCGGAACAGAGTATTAAAAATCTTATTCCGCCACGTAATGCCGCCGAGCAATCAAATAACTCGCCATTAGGTTTAAAATCATTCAAAACCTTAACCTCCGCGTCCAGTTATCCTTGTAATTCTGCTTCGCTTTTTTCCCGAAACAACCAACATCGGGGCGGTAACAAACACATTGCGATACGATATACTTTTACGCGTTTCCCCCGGGAAAATCCCATTTTTAAAAATTCTCACATCCCGTATATGCGAAACCCGAAATAACGTCGTATTACTCGTGTATTCGAACATGTGATCCTCGACACTGACATGACGTCATCCTTGAAAATACCGAGCATTGTCCTATTCGCTGACCTTCGATTCCAAATTCCCATTATTTGGTGTCTGAGGTAATAACGAATTTTCTCTTTCTCACCCCTCGAAGCCTCCCCCTCTTTGAAATCGGTCAAGCGAAGGAATAAAGGGGAGCGCGTTAGGCCGAGGCCTTTTGGCCAAAAAAGCAGATAAGCGCCGACCACGATGTGATGGTCGCAACTGGGGCATGGAAAATTCTTTCCGGCCACACAAATGCGAATTTCCAAGGGGGAATAAAATACCGGAATGCAATCATCCAAAGAGTGAATCACCTGTTCTTTGAGAAAGTGAGCACTCCGTTTTCTCACGGACACTTTTTCGCTGATGTAACCCGAAAAAGGGGAAGTGGGAAATCAACAGACTTTGCAAACTGAAGAAAACATTTTTTTATACTCAATCTCGGGATCTGAAATGATCACAAAACTAACCACTGTAACACACTAACCTCCCAAATACGCCATCTTATTACTACATGAATCAAAACCGAAAATAGAAGCACCTATTACAATTAAAGAGAACTTCTTTTCAGGAAATATGCGAAGGACTCATTGTGTGTTCGACAAGTGATTGCCGCCAAAAGGGCTCAATCGCACAAGTTTTACTGTTTGTCAGATAAAAATTATCGATTGGAAATTTAGTACAAAACAAGATGAAAATACTCTCTCCCATTGACAGTACGAACGTTTGCCCAAGTTTCTCGACTTTTATCAAAACGCTGATACGGATAATAAGTGTAGGTAAACAACATAACGATCGACATTATATCAAGACAACAAGAAATTTGGAAAAATTTACTCGGAATTAATGCTTTCAGTACGGTTCTAATTGCTTCGTTATCATTTCCCACGATTAGATATGAACGGTGACTTCGCGCACACGTCAGGAAGATTATTAGTCCTTCTCGAATCCAAAAGCGGCGATTTGGGTTAGATATAAAAAGGACTGAGTTCGTCTATTCCCTTTTTGAACCTTCAGCTGACTTTGCTTAGTAGAACACATCGCCCTTCCTAACACCTTATAAAAATTGGCTACTTTTTAGTTCGAGTAGTACTTTTCGACCGACCCAAAACCAAATTAGTCTGGTTAGTAATGTGAATCCTTTAGTAAAAAAACTACTTACACAAAGCAGCAATTCCGATAGCAAATGTTTTTTTTAAACTTTTCATCCGTGACTCGGCATGTAAACTCAGACTTAAAAAGGACTAAAGGTTTAACCGGAACCTAATTTTTTTTTCTCTGCTACAGCACCGGCTCCAAAGCTGAAGATAAAAAAAACCAAATGAAAAAAGTTGAGTGTGTGTGTGTGTCTGTCTGAAGGGTGGCTGGGAGTGAAGTTTCCACGTCACTCGGTGAAAAATGTACAGAATTAAGTGAGCAATGCACCCATGACCTGTGCGAGGCATTTTTCCTCAGCAATTAGACCATAATTAAAGTTGGGAATTTAAAAGTCATCTACCAGTAAGTCGGTTTGTATCTTGAACAACTTAACGAGGATTGAAATCAACTTTGCTCACTTAAACAGACGGAGAGTACAATGGTAACGCGAATGCAGAGTGTCTCCCATGTGCCTTTGCAATTTCAAACTCATTTCATTCCAGCAGAAACCTCAGCAATCGCGTCCGCCAAATTTCTCTCCTCGTGAATTCACCCCAAACTGCCACCGGTCGAAAACCAACAGTACAGTCAGACAGTTCCAAATGAGTAACAACCCAGTCAGTCCAGTAACGACCACGCAACCGGAACAGACAGAGACATGCAAAACATTTCATGCGAAAGAGAAAATAAGCAAAAAAAAAAAAAATACGAAAGAGAACGAGTTGACCCAAAGGTGTCCGTGCAAAAGGTAAAGAAGTCCCGACGTCAACATTCGGAAGTGATCCGAGGACACACAAGTAAAGAAGAGCCCACAAACTGCATTCCTAAATGCACGTACATCAAGTAAGCGTGCCCCCGGGGGCCCAACCAGCTACAATCAGGAAGTTTTTTCTCCTGGTCAAACCGTGCCCGCCATATGTAACTGAGAGCAGGTTTTGCGCAAGGAAACCTCGCTCCCGAGGACGATTGCTCACTTTTTCGGGCTTCAATCTTTTCGGTAAGGGTTGTCTAACCCCGAGCAGAGGGGGTGGAATACATATGACATTCATTTTGAAAACATTTCTTTCCGAAACCATTTTATCTAGTGATAAATTTTAGTTTAGACAAACAAATAAATATTTATCCCGATAAGAACCGAACAAAATTTTGGTTTTTCTGTGTCACTATAGAAACTCCAACGTGAAAATTCAAATTCACAAACATTTGTCGCCCCGGAAAATACTTCCGGTAAAATGACGAATGAAAAAACTTTGGGGTCAAACTTTGATGTGCGAACTGTAGTTTTGTTTCTGGTGACCCGAAAGCCGTTTCTAAAATTTCCAGAAATTTATTGCGTAACTTTTACACGAAAGCGACAAAAATCCGAGGCAATAAAAAATAATTAACCGGAGTATTAATAAAAGAAACTATGATGTAAACGAAATCCTCACTGTTGAGGTGAGAAAAATTTTTCAGAAGGGAAATCAAGGACAATACTCTTTCCTGTCACCTGTCTTTTCCCTACGCTATTGTATAAGTATGCAATTTATGTTTATAATAGTGCGCGTAAGAGCTCCCGCGATTATATATCCACAGTTAGAAAAATAAAAGGATGACAATACATTATTATAAAATTCAGAAGAACTGATGGCGGTAGCAGAGGATAAGCCTTAATCGGATTCATTAAATCTTTAAAACTACTTGTTTTGTATTACCATTGTAATACCCGATGGTCATTTCGTCTTCACCCTCTCGTATTCTTCACGGTCTAATGCTTAAGCCGCCATTTAAGTAGAAGAACTTTAGAATGAAACTGTACCTTTTGTATGTAATTTCGGGGAATTTTTAAGAACCATAAACACGAATAGGTTAAAAAAAGATGTAATGAATTGATAAAAGCACCGACGGCGAAAATTAAACAGGGTAGGAAATGACGAAACACATTACCGCGTTGATTTCACGAATTTAGTACCGTATATCATTGCAAAAACTGTCCTCGTCCATATATTAGGAGTTATTCTTTCGTTGAGTAATTGCTCTGTTGTGAATTGAAAGCTCTGTGCTTTGTAAATCATGTGACTGTTGTGCGGACGAAATATCATAAAATGATGATTGATTATCATTAGTTAACCTCATTTGGGATGGGGGAAAGCCCGAGATTCTGTCGCGACAACATCACAAAACATCTGTTTTCTGCCGATGATTCGATGTCTTTCTCTCATTCCTATTGCTACTGCTGTACAGTCAGTTTACAATCGAGTCTTCTTCCTTTCACTTTCAATTTTACGAGCTTGGAAAGCACAAAAAATGACCCAATTTAATTTCTCGTCTAATCAGAGATAATAACGTTCGATAATTAAAATAGGTAAATACTTAACTACTTATACACCGAACTAATTATAACCGAATTATACCAACTTTAGATTCGCTTAAAGAGTATGTGTTCACTGACGGCAACGCAATACTTTGCAATTGTTTTTTCCAGCTGTCAAAAGTGCTTAATTAAAAGAAATTAAAATTCAAATACAAATGAAAACAAAAGCCGCCCTTATTCCGCTCGAACAGATTCAAATGGAATCACACTGCGTTAAATTTTCATATTCAGAATTATAATCTCATTTCTAAGACTCACAGTTCATTTGAAATCGTGTGAAAATTCTAATTAGGGAGGACGTTTGTTATAAGTAGAACTCAACACATCCCTAATTAGTTATTTAAGTTTAATACGGGATTATGGGAAATTAATAAAAAATTGCCGGTGTCGTTTTATCATTTTATATATAACCTCAAACACAACTAAAATCGCTTTATGGGAGATTTTTATAAATGTCCATTGTTTTATGCCAGAAAGTAGAGACCCGAGGCTTTTTTAATTTTTCACAATTAATTCTGTATTTTTTTTGCTAAAGCACGACAGGTGAAAAGTTGCATTTCTGGAAACAGCTAAAATAACGCATTTCATTGGTATTTTTTTTTTGTAGTAACTTTTGTTATTTCTTATTTTTATCTACTGTTGGCGAGTGTTTTATCAGATAAGAAATACTAATTTATTATGTCACCTAGACTAATAAATTTATTTAACGGGTAAGTCTAAGAGTTTAAAAATTAACTGAGACAAAAAAGCAGGAAACTTTTTATTTTTAAATAAGGAAATTTATTTCGTTATATTTGAAATATACTAAATAAGGTAAAAATACTTTTATAAAAAATTACCGACTTGATATATTTTTTTTTTCTTTTTAAAGAAAAAGAAGGCATTGGAAACAGTGTAACTTTGAATTTTTTAATTACTTTATTTTTCTGTTCAAGAGAAGGCGCTTTATCGGGAGCAGGTATCGGCTTCGGTCAAATTCATACCCTCTGGGCAATTTTTTTTCTATTAATGCTCCTTCGGTTGAAAACAACACGAGTTCGTTTTATAGCACCAATGAATAACTCATTTATTTCGGAGTGGCCGGGAATTCTCGGAATCGAAGACATGCAATGTACGCTCACCCCAGGTCGATAACAGGGTTTACGCACCCCATCCCTTTTCCCGGTTTTCCAAACCAAACAACGAAAATAGGTCCAGGAAAAGAAGAAAGAAAAAAACATAATGTATAGAAATATACATAAATAAGCAAATGGTAAGCGAATGAAAACCGACAGCTTCGCCCTCTGTCAGCCTATAAAAGGTAATCATTCAATAACCAAAAAAATCATAAATTATGGTAATCAATACCTATAATTTTATGTAATGTAATGAGAATAAAAAATATGACCCGTAAAATACCGATCAAAGATGGTGGAAGAGTAATAACAAATCAGGTCACGCCCTCCAAAGTGGACTCCACACAAAATCAAACAGCAAAAAAATGATACTTCGTATCAAGAAAAGTTTTTATCACAATCACAACCATTCTTTCATTACCTATCATGGGAATACTTCCTTCAAAACGAGAAATAAGGTAAAAACCGAACCTTCAAGAACGTGAAGATAAACATAAAAAACAATTTAATCAAACATTTATTTTTCAGAGGTACGCAGCAGGTGACATTCCAACTTTTTAATTTTTATATCTTTTATTGAGTAACGGAACCGAAAGTCCCTCTGCCTGTGTAGTAAAATAGTCTCGCTCATATATAAGCATTGGGAAAGAGAAGTTCAGCAATCGCGAGGGATTAATCCAAAACGATCTATTTAATTACTATTTACTCGAGACTCTAATTCGTATCTTATTTGCTCATAAAAAACCATGAGAAACATTATTAAAGGAATATTGTTGTCAGACTTGTCGTGCATAATTAACTTGGATCACTGCCTCTTTTTTCTCATTGACCTCCTCAAACTTTCGTCCCCTGGCCCTGGTGCTCCTCCCACTGGTTCTTTAACTTAATCCAATAAAAATGTGGGAAGCAAACAATCATCGGAGATTTCTGTCACTCGGAGACCTACGCGTTTTCGAAAAAATTTCACCTCCGAATTCGGTGGTTTGGGTTTCGATCTGATTATGTAACAAACATTGGTCAAACGTGAGCTTTTCAGTTTGAATTCCTAAAACGGCCATTTATTACGAAACCTGCTTTGAGATATAATTCTAAAACGAAACAAATTCTAATGTAGAAAACCCGAAAATTTCAAAGGAATTCATAGCAAATGGATTAAATTTTTAAAACTCATTTCCCTTCCCAATACTTGTGGGAAGAGAAAGTAAATGGAAAATCCAGGTTTTACATTTTAAAACAATGACAGGGGTTTTATAAATATAAAAAAAACACAACCAATGGCATCAACAACACCTAATTGTAAATTTTGAATTTGCAAAATTTCTTATAAAATCTTCCACTATATAAGTGGTATAAACTCTACGTAAGGTATTAAAATAGACTCAAAAAATTGCATCACTTCATTGTGTGAATAAAACTCTTTTATAACAGATAATCTTCAATTAAAAAAACATTGCCCTGTAAATACATCTCCAACAATCAAATTCATTATTCAATTTGTTACTTTCGTAGTAACAGATATTATAACCCCGGTTAAATGATCTATTGAAAAGCAAGATATAAAATACAAACTTTCTAGGAGAAAGGTTTTCTTTTAAAAGATTATCCCCCAATGATACCCTCCTCCATTTCCAGCTTCTTGGATTCAAATTCAAGGCAAATCAATTATCATCAAAAAAAACCAACCGGCTTTATAAAACAATTTAATGGACCTGTCCCATCAAAAATTGGTGCACTTCCACATTAATCCACTGTGTTTCATTTCCATAGAACAAAACCAATAAAAATACATTTGGTTACTTATATATATTTACAAGAAATTCAGGTTTAAAGAAATATTCAACAATCCTCTTCCTGTTAGTAAACTCCAAAGCATTCAAAAAAGAAAACAAATGATTGCCAAACAAAAATAATTACTGTTTCAATATTAGTTTCATATAATACATTATAATCTCACTTGCATTACAGAATCAACAATTTTTCTTTTCTTTAGATAAATTTTTTAAAAACATTGCCCAAACACCTTTGCCCTTTCATAACAATGTAATGGATATGGATAATAAATAATGAACTAAATTTATTTAAATAATAACAATATAAGATTAAATCTCATATTTGTTCCTCAAAAAAGTGACACTGTTATGAATCATAAAAAATATTACATCTTTTAATGAAAACTCCAAAACCAAATTAAAACTTTTAAAAATACCCAGGGAGTTAAAAAACAATGAAAGGTTCTTAATTGAAGAGTTAAACACATAAACATATAGCATTCATTTAATAATCGCGATATAGAGACAAATTCCTTCCCCTTCCCTCAACCTCATATGATTAGTCATTTAACATGTTTCAAGATATGAAATAAGTGTGAAATATTTTTCACTGCTTTTCACTGATAAATTAATCTAATTTTTAGTATCTGACGATAAAATACCAAGTGTGAACTTCACAACCTCATCTATTGACATTCTAAAAGTTGTTAATCTGTAAAATTTTCTTATTATTTTTGTAACCGAAAAAAGTATGTGAACCTCATAACACTGAGAAGGCCAATTAAAAGACCTGTTTTCTTCTTCGTTAAAACGAAGACGTATAATTGTCGATTTCTGGCTTCAGTTTCAGAAAGCAAACAAAAATGTCTAAACTACTCACCTATTATTTAGATGTAATCCAAATTCTGCAGAAAAAAGAATTCAGTCGCAAAGATTCAATCGGGGCCCAGTTTTATCCTAGAACAAGGATCCACATGAGAACTGCACTCAATTCCACGACACAAATATAAATAATCCTCTTTTGATAATATTACTACGAATCCAGGAAGCTTTAAATTTTCGTACTACAAAACCATTAAGAAACTTTAAAGTTGATCATTTTCTATAATATGAAATTTCTCCACAACTCATCAAAAAACGCTATTTGGCAGACATGAAAAAGGTGTGGCCAACATAGCAGGCTTTGACGAAAATCAACGAACTTTCAGTGTCTTTAAGTAATTTACATGACATGAAACTCTATGAGAAATTTTAGAAGACAACGTTTGCTATGCTTTTGTGGAGCCTGATCGATCAGTTTATACTTATGAAACCAGCGAACTCTGTGCGGTCGGTGGCTCTATCGACTTAGAACTCAGTCCGTTTCCGTTTTATTAGTCCAAGAATTTGATGACGTTTGATTTTTTCTAATGCCACGATCGTTGTTGAACGATTTAAATTAGGCGCCATTTATTCCGATCATTTATAAAGTTTTGTTACTTTTATTTTATTTCTTCTTCTTTTCGCAGTTTCAAAAAATCAAACCTCACTCCTAACTTCAGTTAGAATGAAATAACACTGGTGAAAAAATTAAAATCAATAATACCAGGATACTTAATATTCATTACATAAAAATTAAATGAAAAAAGTAAAAATGGATTAATACAAAAAATGAATTTACAAATTAATTTCATTATTCAAAAAACACGTTTTTTTAAAACGCAGTAAGCGGAGAATTGATAAATGTAAAAAATTGACAAATTATTTAATCAAAAATACAAAAACATTGAAAACCCACAGAAAAAATTAGTAATAAAATAACTTTAGGAAAATGACTGAAAAAATGCTCAAAACCATTTTAACAACAAACAAGTGCAGTAATATTTCCTATTCCTAATTTAAGGGAATTTTAAGGTCTTTAACTTGAGTTCTTAGTAAAGTCACGCAAAGCATGCAATGTATGCACAGGTAGAAGTCTCTGATATGGATTTGACAAGATGTTATCTACGAGAAATTCTTAAACGTGCTTTCCGAGACTTTTTTATTGTTAAACCGAGCAAGAAAGGACATAAGGAACTGACCACTTGACCTAGACCCAAGAAAAGATCATGACTTTTGCCAGTGTAGCAAATTCTAATGGAATATTAAAATTTAATTAAGCAGAGATAGGAACGAGTAGTCAAACAGAATGAGGACTTTTAAAACAAATGAAATAATTTTATAATCCATTAAGCTCTCTAAAATAGAGTATAAACTTTAAAATCATAATTTAAGCGTTTATTGTTCTTTTTTCCTTTGGATGAACAAAAAATACAATAACCTTAGAAATTGATATTGAAAAGTAAAAGCAAAAAAAGAAATTGTTGGAATCCCTTGTATTTCTCCTTCACAGCCATCCTGTCAATGTCAAGTGTCATTCGCTAGTTGGGTCAATGGATCATTCATAAGTCTGGGAGGACGGGGGATAGTACATTAAAAAGAACGGATTTATAATGCGGGGACAACAACATGAATTTTAACATTACATTAATTTTTATCTTCCTGCAAGACTTTCTCTTTCTCTTTCTAAAATTCTAAGTGCACTGATTATAAAAGTTTACCACAGAGAAATTTTCTTCTCTTCAATATCTGACCTCAGCAATATTTGCACTTTCTAGGAAATTCTAATTCATTGGAATTGAACATTTGGCATAATTTAATTATTTTACTCCTCGATTTGAAGAGACTGACCGAAGGTGTGGCGTCCACAAAAATCAAGAGTCAATGAATTCAATGGAAACGAGTTCAATGGTCTCCTGACAGCTTAGATTTGTCTCTGCTGAAGGCCATCCACAGTTTCCTTGTAAATCAACTCTTTTAACTTTTTCAAAACATTCACGAAGAACATTGCTGTTCTTCTAAACAGCAATGTCAATTCTTTTTATGAACTGCGAAGATCCCTTTGCTAAGGACATGCAGTTAATCTGGTGCCGATAGACTTCCTGAAAAATTTAAAGAGAAAAATAAATGCTTGGAAGTTTCATTACATGCTCATAAATAACCTCGAGAAGCCATAGTTTAAACCTTCCCTGACAAATGCAATAAAACCGTAAATTTCTCTTATCGCGCACATCTTTGTTTAAACTTTAATGCCCATATTTAGGCTATGTTGTGCTGAATTAAGGCGATGGACTATTATTTCACCTGAACTGATAAAAGTCTTTACTATAAAGAAGATACAAAGGTGTCGAATTCCGGCCCTGATGATAAATCAGTCGTGGCGTTATACCATTCCTTTTTAGGAATTTTTTCTTACTAATGAAAAAGGCTTTAATAAAGTTACACAAACTCAGTGTCCGTTTAACTTTCTTTATACCTTTTGACATATTTCCGAGAAGCACAGCGTAGAAAGGGGAATGAATAATCGCCACGATTTGATTATTTGGTGTACAGATATATTTACATATAAAATTGCTCATTTAATTTTTCATAATCAGTAATACTTACTGTATCACAGTATCATCATTTCTCATTTAAGTATCATCACTTGATTTCTCTGAAATGAAGACAAGGATTCTTTAGTAATTTGTGAAGTAGGAGACACAAAGCATAATTACGAATGTCCTTCGATGCAATAAAATCTTCAGGACAAAAATAAACCTTCCTCACCATTTATATCTGCCAACCGTAGAACATTCCGAATAAAAGTCCCATTTTACTTTTTCAAAATCCTTCGATCTGCTTTTTTGTGATCAGATGTCTCCGTCTATTATGTCGAAAAACCAGAACGTTATTGGGGAACTCATTTTCGAACCTCAACTGAGCCCTGAAATGAGCCAGAAAGTTATCTAAAAAGATTAGCAATGAACCCCTAAGTAAAAAAAGTATTAGTTTTATTAATAACATCACAAGTTGGAAATAATTGCATTCATGAGCCCTCACCCATAATTATCTATACCAATTGTTATTAAATAAAAATAATTTCAATTAAAACTAAATATTCTAAACGCTGGAAAAATATTTAGAAACAATAAAAAATTTTGTCTATGAGCCCACCAATGAGCCTTCCCGTTTTCTGAAATTTTAGACATTTTTCCTATAACTCAATTCTAATTATGTTGTTTCAGTAGAAAGTTTTAGAAAATTCATTGTTTGACTTAGAAAAGGGCGGTTAATATCACTCTTTTCATATTTTTCGTCGTGAACGATAAATCTTAAATTATTTTCTTAAAAAAGGCAACTTCCGGTAAAACAAATGAATAATAATTTTGAAAATTATTATTTTATTATTTTTAATAGAAAGGGGAGAAGTCAAACCCGATAAATACGACCTTTACATCATAGGTGATGAAAGCATTGAGATACGAATTTCACCCCCTGAGGTAACTTCTCGTTGTCTTCTCTTATGAAAATCCCCAGGGGGTTTAGTGACAGCGAAGTCTCCCTTGCCCTCCCCCACAAAAAACAGCTCCCAGCATTGAACAGTGTCTCCCCAGAGGTGAACTGACAGGCGCCCGACAAGTCGGCGACGTCGAGGGTTTCCAAGTTTAAACGGGGGTGGATCCGACAGCGTGACGGACAGTGTGGCTGTCCTCCGACGCGATGAACAGTGGCCGGCGTGGGCAAGGTCAGATCACCGCCATCACCCGCCCCCGAAGTTTTATACACTTCCTGTTGTTCACTTTCAACAGACTATAATTCTGCGAAAAAACTATAATGCGATGCCTCTCTGTAGAAAATGACCTGAAGGGGATGTGAACTATCTTGGGGTGAGGTCGTGGCCTCGCAGGAGAAAAAAAGAACACCCTCTTGTGTATTCCGAGGGTAAAAAAAAAAGAAACCCCTGCAAAAAAAAAGCCAACGGCACGTGGTGTTCCCAAGCGGTCACCCATCCAAGTACTAACCACGCCCGATGCTGCTTAACTTCGGTGATCGGACGAGAACCGGTGTGTTCAGCATGGTATGGCCGTTGACAATTCCTAAGAGTTCAATTTTGGTATTTTAATCTTCTTCCTTGGTCTTTAACTCGGAAATACAATCAAAGAGAAGGGGTACATGGGGTTAAAAAATAATTATCAGCAACTGCATGCTTCAAACTGAAAGAATTTTTACCTCTATGACAATAATAATTCATTCAAATCTGAGTCACATTATATATTACATCTTATACATTAACCCTTTGCGGTGGTATAAAATTTATGTATGGGTATCTATTGGTCGGAATTAATTTGTTTGGAAAGAGCAGGGATACATATACATAATATTCACTAATATTTAGTCATATTTAGTCATATTTTCACAAGAGAGAATCTCTAATTACTCCTAAATACAATTTATAATATATTCTTTGGAATTTTACAATGTATCTGCGAACATAAAGGAAAAGTTTAAACTGATATGGGAATGCATACAGTATAAGATTCGTATATATTCGTATAGTTCCTTGCTGTGGTGGCTGAGAGCAGACATACGACCGCAAAGGGTTAAAAAACTCATACTCAGCTCATCAAATGACATTTATAAATGTATAAAAATAATCAGTTTAGAGTCCAAAAATTTGTTTTAATACCCGAAAAAAATCATCAATTGAAAGAGGAATTCTTGTAACGCTATACAATGCAAATAATGAATCAACACCCCCTCACCCCCATAATCATAATAATGGAGAGAAAGGGGTTCTATCAAAAGCAAAACGAATGGAAATTTCTCCCTCCTAAATTTTTCCGGGGGAATCTGTTAAAAAGGGTTCAGGTAATTAAAAATTGATAAAAAAACTCTCTGAGGGAGGCGGAACTTTATTGACGTCACACTTTCTTTCTTTCCCTACAAATGAATTCGGCCGTTATTAAGCGGTCTGTTATCGTCAAAATTTTAATTTATGCAATGGAAATGTTGATTTTTTAGCTTTCTCGTGGGATTTCAAGGTTTACTTACAAATGAGTTTTCGGTTGAATGAATTCAATCAAGAAAATAAATGTTTGGGACATTTTCCACAGAAAAATGAAAATAATATACTAACATCCCTTAATTTCTGTAATTTAAGGCTTAAACTTTGAAAAATACTATTAATGAATTAAAAGTTTCCAATTTTTGAATAAATTACATAAAACTTGGAGATGTATATAAAAGAATGGATGTGCCTTTTAAATTTTAATAAATGACAAAATTAGAGTCGGCTTTTTGAAGGTTGCAAAAGAAAAACAACCTAAAAAGCGACAGCGAAAGGGTTGAAGTCTGTTTTGTGAAATTTTAGAATTCTCATCTTCCAGTCCGCCGATTTTAATTGAATGACAATAATTTTTCAGGCTATTTTTCTCGTTCATGAATAATAATTTCACATACATTCACCCACCCACATTATTTTCCAAATTTATTTTCAATTTCCATAATTCTAATACAAGGTTGCTTTTAACGAGAAACTTTATAAATAATAAAGCCTTACGGGGAAGATCTTTATTTCTTTGGTGGTTCTCCAAGTGAAGAATTGGTGGTTGCAAATAAAACATCATATATTTACCTGAAGATTTGTGAATCGTCAACATTTTTTTGTATTGAATTCCGGTGAAGTGAGAGTCCAACCGAACAAAGGTAGGAAAAATGCTAATTTCCCAACATTTAATGAATTTGTGAAAACTAATTATTGTAATAATCTCTCGAGAAAGTGAGCAAAGAAGAGTGGGCGAACCCTCTTTCTGTTGAACATTTCTTTTTGGTTTTCTGAAAAAGACTTACTTTGAACACTTCAATTTAGAAAACGATGAGCTTTAACGTCCCCCAAACAACTCAACACAAGTTAACAACAGCAATTGGTTAACATGGCGACTGATTAAGATGAAACTTTAACTGACATCTGTTAATTGACAGTGAGTGAGACTTTAACTGTGTAATATTTGCAGAAGTATCCAAGGAAATAATATCATAATGAGAACAAGAGTTTGACACCCCTATTAAACTTTCTCAGCAGATTTAAGAGAATATATCATCGAGTGACACACAAAAACGGAGTCGCGACAATGATTCTATATTTATAAATCCGGTACAATTCCGTTATTAATATTAAAAAATGATTTAAAAACATTCAGACACATCATTAGTCAAAGTGAAAAAAAAGTCGCTTCACTGGGAACGAACTTATTCCTCTAAAACAGCATTTCTCGCGTAGGATTTTGATTTTTTTACGAAATTGCTTAAAAAACTGACTTCGTGCACAATAATTTAAGACAAAATGTCTGAGTTGAAAGCAAAAATTTGGAGCTGATGGAGCGCTAATTAAAAAATAAAAACATTTTCAATTCATTATTAATTCAGTAATTATAATAACTAATAATTCATTCAGTAAACTGTTATTACTGAATAAAGAGGAAGAAAATATTATATAACATTTTTAATATAAATAATAATAATTAATAAATATATAAAAAAGTAATAATTTTAAATAACATTTTTAATACAAATAATAATATACTTACTTACTTTACTTTTACTTTTCTTTAACCCGCTTTTCCGTTAGGGTCGGGGGGTTTTTGCGAAACATTTTGTTCGCTTGCATAGCGCCTGAATGAACATGTAATAATATTTAATAAATATATTAATAAGTAATAATTTTTGTACAATATTTTTAATACAAATAATATATAATAAAAATATAAAAAAATATTAATTTTGTATAATATTTTTAATGCAGTGATGCCCAACCTTTCAATAATATGGGGGCCAAACTTGAGTTTGGTGTAATTTCGCGGGCCACAACATAAAAATAGTATAAATAATAAAATATAATATAAAATAGAAGAAGAAAATAGAAAGCACCAGTTTCCAGGAAAAAGCCAAAATGAAAACAGGAACGAAATAGACAGAAAAAAGAAAGGAAGAACACAGCAAGAAGATGAGAGAGTACTGGAAGAAGAGGGAAGAAAGGGAACACCAGAAAAGAAGAGGAGGAAAAAGTTGAAACAAACATGGTCCACAGACGGCCAAAATATAACTTAAAATAGTATAATAGTAATAAAAATAGTCCATTTGCCGAAAGGTAAGAAAGAATTTAATAATAATATAATAATATATTTTCCCTATTTCGCACATTAGGGGGTAAATTATATAATTACATTGAGACACTGTTACAAAATACAACCCCAAATACATACTTTACAAATTTCTGAGGGAATCGTACACATTTTTTATCGGTTAAAAATAGTGTTGTAATTTTTACACAATTTTAATACTAAAATGTTTTAATGTTTTTTAATGTTAAAACGTATAAAAATGAAATAAATAACTTGAAAGTAAAAAAATAAATGAATAGAAATTAAATAACGCACGGGCCACATGCAACACCTTCACGGGCCGGATATGGCCCGCGGGCCGTAGGTTGAGCATCACTGTTTTAATCTAATATATTGTTTGTTTTTCTTAGTGGGGTTTACAAAAATTAACATATTTTATGAATTATATAAGTTTTATATGGAAATGATTTAATAAACGAATATATTATTACTGAAAGGGTTGAGAAGTTTTAGGATTTTCGCATTTTCCAAAAGTTCTTTTCAAACTTTAATTGGTGGAAAACTCTGCCACAGGTGCAGTGGGGAAATGGAACATATTACACTCCTTCCACTGAGACACACGTTTTGTTTAATTTGCAGTTTTGAAAAACTCGTAAAAATTTAACGTCGGCGACGACATATAATTAACTGTAAAACGGAGGCACACTTAAACTAATACATAAACCATAAAAGCAACAGGAACGGTTAAACACGCAAGTAAAAACAAGAATATACATAACTGAAAGCAAACATAAATGAAAATAAGAAACAATGGGTGACGTATGAGTGGCAGCGTTAGAACGTGTCCAGTCGCGTGGTGGTCACCACGAAGACGGAGCCATTTACGAATATAAATAAATAAATATAACAAAACGGAAAGGGAAGACGAGGACAGACGGACTGTTCTTTTTTTTTACAGCAACTGACACTCAACTTTTTATTTTAATCGTTTTAACATAAATAACTTTTTCGAGAAATGGGATAAAAGTTTTCATGAACCGACAAGGTGAGTTGAGAATTATTTTTTCTTTTTTATACAATTGTAACTTTTTGCCGGTTTGCGGAAATTAAATTTGCGAATTGTGAAAAGTTCAACCTAATAAAGAGGAGAATATTCGAAAGTCAGGATATCAATTGGTTGTAATAATTTATTTCTGTCGGCAGCTGATGGGCATCAGAAAGGTTCTCTTCTGTTTCAAAAGTCAGAAAATTATTTCTTCAATGTAAAAGTTGAACCCAAATATTTGAAGGGATTTTTCGGTTCCTTTAATGGCCCCCAAATGAGTCTCATACATGAAAATTTTCCCGTAAATTAAATGAGTATTTCGAGTTGAAGTTGATTATCTTAGCAGCATTTAACATAAGTACAATATCGAAAGAGAACAAAGTTCCTCCATCGCCATCTCGAGTAAACTTTTTATCCGACTGTTTTTGTTTTATTTAGTGCCCAAAATATAGTGTAACCGTCCCAAAATCAGCTGAATTTTATCGTTTATTTATTTCCTGATATATCGTGTTTATTCGGTTTTCGGAAAGAATTTTCAAATACCGAATCTTGTTTTTCTTCAAAGGTTGAATGAGCCCGAATAAAAACAAAGTGTACCTTACATGAAATTATGCCAATGCGGAACGAACCTATAACATCAATGAATATATTTCAACAAAGCCGCCATTGGACGGGTGCTCATCATTGAATGATTACAAGGTTACATTTTAAATAACCGCCACTTGTAAGGAAGCAAAACAAAACTTTCTTTAACAGAAAAAGCGCGAAGAAAGTGATAAACATTAAAAGGGAAAGAGAAAATTTCTCTAGGACTCCCCACGATCATTCTCTTGTTATGAAAAGCAAAAAGGCTCCCCTCAGAGAAGTGTTATTTTCTTTTCCTTTCGCACAATCCTTACACAAAAGAATGAAATGTTTTGTAGTCCAAAGAAAGACGTGTTTTCCAGTTCCGGAATTACTGTAAGGGTTTATGCCCTCCCATCAACCCCTTTATTGACTTCCGATTTGTCTGAAATTTATGCTCGGCAGTCTGAGCTCAATATCGGGAGTTTTTAAGTAATAATAATATAATAATATAATATATTACTCAATTTGCCCACATTAGGCATTAGAGTTGATGGCTACAGTTCAATTTTCCATCAGTAGTCTTCAACTATACTTTTTTTCTTTTTTTAAATTGTTAGACGATTTATATATAAACTTTTCAAATATGTGAGACATTAAATCTATAAATAAATTAGAATATAATAAATAAAATAAATAACATATATTCCACGAGGTTAAAGAGGTTAAAAAGGTAAATATGGTAAAATATTTTCAAGTAAAATTCATTTAACTAATAAAAAATGTCCGTCAGGCGTCTTCATCCACTTTTCCAAGTGTTTCTCAGGCTGTTATTGTTCAAAAATACAGTAAACATGAGTCAGAAACTGTTTGTAAACAGAAATGTAATAAACCAACAAGGTTACGGGTAAAATTGCGGAAGACTTCAATTCTAAACAAGGGGATGTTGGTCCCGAAATTTTCGAGAGGGCGAAATAGTTCTTTTAGATTTGATAATATGAGGGCCAAAATTGAGTTTGGTGTAATTTCACGGGCCACAACAAAAAAATAATCTATTTTCCGAAAGATAAGAAAGAATTTAATAATAATAATATAATAATATATTCACCCTATTTCGCACAAAAGCATTAGGGGATAAATTATACAATTACATTGAGACACTGTTACAAAATACATAATTTACAAATTTCCGAGGGAATCACACACTTTTTTTATCGGTTAAAAATAGTATTGTAATCTTTATACAATTTTAATACTAAAATGTTTTTATGTTTGTAATGTTAAAACGTATAAAAATTAAATTAATAAATTGAAAGTAAAAAAATAAATGTCATAGAAACTAAATAACGCACGGGCCACATGCAACACCTTCACGGGCCGGATATGGCCCAAGGGCCGTAGAGTAGGCATCACTGTTTTAGACCATTGCAATTCCCTGATTTAAAATTACAAATGTAAAGCATATGATAAAAGGCTTTCAATGTCCACTCCCTCATACTGAACTTCTAATGAAATACCTTTTGGCTCGGAAACCTTCTGGAAATTGCTTTCTTTATTACACTCATTGTATTCCCATTCATACTGTACCTTATACAGTAAAATATCTCCGAATCTCCATTCAAAAATTTTAAAAAGAAAACTAAGAACTGAGGTGGATTTGAGTACTTCATTTCCTTTGTGATGATTTGTAATTAACCAATAAATGTCGATTTTAATGAGATGAAAGGGTCAAATCTTCTTCATCACCTTTTTAATTAAATGGCGGAAATAAATCGGTGATCTTCCGGTGCTCTCACTTTCCCTTCCACTCTGCTCTCACTTCGCCCATAAAGTCAAGAGATAAGAGAGGATATCAGGTTCGATTATAAGTTTGCTCCCGGCAGACGTTTGCTTATCACAATAGGAGATTAATCACCGAGATTTTCGGCACGGTTCACTAACCTCTTTCGGTTTTATTTATATTTAAGCTTTACTTTATCGCCATCAGCCTGGAATCATGTTAATTAATTACGAAACGACCGTTATTTATTATAATAATAATGCATTTAAAAAGAGTTAATGAACTACAAATGGTGTGAAATTATCATCGGCCGTCTCACATTTAAGTTCATTCACACCCGGGAATGATTCTGTCAAAGTGCGGCTGTCCTGACAGGAGTGATTGTCTTCTGCTGCTGTAGTGCTGTATTCAACCCTTCTCTCTTCATCCCCATCGCGGAAGAACCTTCGCTTTTCCTTCAATTCATTCCCATAAGTGGGGATTTGTCAAATCATTACTTCCGGAATCTAAACAGTGTCAGATTGGGCTTTCCTTTTGATTTCTCCAACCTTCTCAAAACAGACGAACCTTTCCTGTTTTGTTGATGATTCTTTCATTCAAACACCGCTTTTCTCGTCTTTCTTTGTTCTGTTCACTTCCAACAATTGGAGTTTCCGTCGGGAAAATCCGTTAACCCGTTGATATTTTTTGTTGCTAAGTGGTTCGTTAGAGTAGAAAAAAAGATAAAATCTCACGGATGAATGAGGAACTCGTCTTTCCTCTCTAGGAAGGACGCTTATTTTAAACCAAAGGCTGTGCCTCTGGTCAAAGTCTCAACAATTTGTTTACTTTCTACTTCTAACATTGACCGAGTAAACTTTCCAGGCCACTGAATCTCTGATCGGTCCTGGGTTTGACAGGGCGGTGCAGGGTTTTTAAGGGTTCGCTGCCATCGGTTCCTCCCTTATCCCACTCTTCCCTTAGCACATAATTGACCACTTTCAGATAACCCCGTTATCGAATTTGAATGCTACAGGTGAACTACCAATTACAACTGATTAAATACTGTAATCATAATTATATAATAGGAACAACTTATGTTTGTTGGAGGTTCCCCAAATACTCGAGCCAACAACAAACCCTTAATGATTCTAATTGTCGAATCCCCGTAAATAATATCATCCGAGAGCGCTCTCACCTCCCACCCAGAAATTATCTTCCAAATAAAAGACAAGAAACAGCGGTTTTGTGCAATTCTTCCAGCGATTTAGTCCGCCTCTGAACTGCAGCCATTCAGTTTATATAATTATATAATTCGTGAAAGGTGAATCTTTATTTATAAAAACCGATTGTAAGTAAATCATTCTATAAATTTTTTTTTTATATACAAAGTGAACGAAATAAAAATGGTGGCTGCTATTAATGGCAAAGGTTGAAGATAAGCTAAATATAAAGACTTGTGCCATTGTGTCGCTGATCTGACCTAGTAGGAAGCCAGAAAAAAATCTAGTGCAAAGGGTCATACAACTTAACGTGTGCAAATTATTGTATGTTTTTTTTTTTAATAATTATTTAGTCTTATCGATTAAAAGGAACTTTCGAAGCACCTGTGCACTTCCGCAAATCCTTTCCAGAGCAAATGTCATAGTTCAGATTAATAAATTACTTTAAAAATGTTCCATAGTTTTTATTTTCTCAAATGAACACATAAATGACAAAAAGTCAGATCATTTGGGTGAGGAAGAAAAAGATTTCATATTGTTTTCTGGATTTGGGAAGAATTGATATAATATACAACAAATAATGTTTTGATTGACATATTTTAATTTGAGATTTTAGTTTAATTAAAAAACCGGTGGAATAACTCCAACGCCCGAGCTGACCTAATCATTTCAACCTAATCAGTTTTTTTAAATAAAAACTGTCAAATATAAAATAAACAACACCTCATTCTAAAAATAGATGCCACCTAATTTCAATCAATCTCTTCTCTATGCTAATCTCAAAAAAAAAGAAGAAAAATGACTCGCGAGTGATACTGACCTCTAACCCGGTGAGAATGTCCGATATCTTTGTTGTCTGCGAGTCTCCACAAGTCGATGCGTGGCATGTGAATCCGAGCTTTTGATATTTTTTTTTTTTTTATCGTGAAGAGGACGGGCCGTAAGAAGAAAGGGGTGGCTGAGAAAGGGTTGGGAAGGAGCGGAAGGCGGAGGTATGCGGCTGTTGAAAGGGTTTGGGGAGAAGGCCTTTGCAAATTTTCCGCCATAAAATTGAGCGCTTCAAATGAGGACTGATTGATTTGTTTACGATCAATTCAATAAAAATACTTTTTTTTTTGAAAAGTCACCAAAGCGTTATTTGCAATGATTATTCAGTTCGCAATGAAAATTCATTCGGTGATCGCTATTCGGTTTGGACAAATTACTTCACTCATGATTTTGTATTCAGGAGTTAATTAGTATGACGTCATACCTTTATTAAGTAATTGCTATAAACATTATGTGTTAAAAACTTGAAATTCGTGACAGGGTTCGAAACACTCAGGTGCTCAAAGTTTAACAGTGACAGTTTTATAGTTACACATTTGTATCGATAATTATACAAACAATATAAAATTAACATTCCGTTAGTTTTAATGAAGTCTGCAATTGTTTTGTTTTGGTTTTTCACCCCTTTTGAGTTATACTTTTTCATTTGTTCTCGTCCAAACTGTTCATTTTTACTTTCTGATTCGAGTATGTGGTCTCAAGAGTAGGTAAAGCATAGACATTTTTCATCCATAATAAACAGAGGGCTCAACTAATTAAAATTATTCGTTTTTAAAGACATTTAATTTTATGTGAAATTTCAGATGTACTTGGTTCCTCAAATGGCGACGGCTTTAGTATTTTTTATCTACGTGAGTAACGAAGGACTGGAACAAGTAAACGCTCAATATTTCGGTAACGGAGGAATGGTGCTTAGAGGCGGCAGAATATGTGGATATGTTCTCACCGATACTATAACATTAGTCTGCCAGGGACACTTCAACCGGATGGACAGAAACGCTCACGGTGTGTATGCTCATCCTTTTCACCCCTAACCTGTTATCATCACTCCCACAACCCACGGGGGTTGACGAGTATTCCCCGCAATGCTCCCCTATTAACTTGATCATTTTTCAGATGGCCCCATTCGCTCCCAAGATTGGACAAATAATGATCGGGAAAACTATGCGATATTCCCGCTGAGATCCCGACGAAACGCCCTCGCATTCAGCAGGGCAGGGTTGTTCAGACGCAGAGCGAGAAACGTGGCCGACGAATGCTGCAAGAAAGGCTGCACCATTGACGAACTGAGAAGCTATTGCGAGAGGAAATAGACAGATGGGTGCACGAGGGATCGATGCTCGGATGAGGGAAAGACAGACAGAAATGCCGGATGAAAGAGCCAGGGGAGAGCTTGAAAATGTTTTTTATACAGTGCTCGAAAGTGAGGTGGTTGTGATTGGAAAATGTTTTAATGGCAGAAGATATCTGAGGCACCAAATCCTGTGTCCTGGGCACCAGAACCACATGTCAAAGGTTAAAGAAACGACTTCAAATTCTAATAAATTATTGATCTATTTAAATGCTTTTTTTTCATCTTTTTTTTTCTTTCCCGGGTGACCGCGACAACTTTTGCCATTTTTTTTTAAGTCTGAATTTATTTTTTGATATAAAAATTAAACCGAATGGAAATATATTTGCAGATTTTAATTTTGGGACTGATAAAAAAATTGATTTTGATTATATTTATACTCCTTATTTACACACCGAAATGATTTTTTAAAGTTAGGCTAAATTTTTTTTTTTTAAAACAAATTCAAAGCCTAATCGCAATGAGCCGAATTCTTAATTGTTAATGATCTATCAGGCACCTCAATTTCTCAATTATAAATTAATGATTAAAGAATTCATCAGTCTTATTAATTATCTCAATAGAGGAAAATATAAACCCATATAATTAATACCGGCTTTCTATTTCGTAAAGGCGTTCTCAAACAGTTTATAATTATACAGCCAAAGACAAACCGTCAGTCCCATTTTTAAAGTATAACCTGCCTTTTTTTAATTTATGCAGTATGTAATTAAAATATTGCTTTTTTTTATTAAAAAAGTTCGCTTCAGCATTCGCTGAATTATCCTGTAAACACATTATCTATTCTGAGACTGAGAAAAAATACTGATTAAACATTTGCATAAATGCAGTACTTTTAGTATTATAATTTCCACAGGCTGAACTCAAAGAAAAATAAATATATATCTATGCCCAAATTTAAAAAATATTTTTTACACAGTAAATGAAAATTTGATTCAAATATAATATACAGATAATTTTAAAAGACTTATTTGACATATAAACCGTAATGAATACAACAAAATATTGATTTTCATTAATTCTTCAGTTTAATAATTCTCACTAAATCTTTATTGTAACTAATAAGGTCATTTCTAACTTTAAAATCTGCAAATATTCCAGAAGAAAAAAATTATTAACATTTTTCACAGGCTTTAAGGCAGGTCACTGTATAGTGTCCCTTAATTTTACATTTATTTAAATATTCTTTTTTTGATAAGTGACCATTACAAGGAGGAACACTTTAGTTACTTATCAAATGACTATTGTCTGTCTCAGTTAATCAGGGCAGTGAATTTTACAAATGTTATACTATTATATTTACCTTAATGACATTAAAAATCAGAAATAAAGATAATTTTAAATTCAAAAACTTCCAATTTAAACTCAGTCATAAAATAACATAGATAACTACATTAACAATTTTAACTCAATGTTTTGGGAAAACCATTATGCTTCACCTTATAAAGAAAATCTACAGAACTGTTACTTATTTGATACTAAAAAAGAATACTCAGGTAAGGTTAATCCTCATATTAAAGCAAATAGTTTAACATAAAGAATACATTTTATTAAGTGATTTCTAACAAAACTGATTCAAAAATACAAATATTAAGAACTTAATTTACATGTTTAAATTTTTCTGAAGAGTCATAGCAAATCTGTTTGAGATGAAAAGGGAAACATCAATGAATCGGTTCACGCAATTATTCAGACAGTTTTCCGCCTTACCACTTATCTTCGAACCTGGTTTATCTGTCAGACATAACTCCCAACACATATCATGGAACTCTTGGATCTGAAAAAAAATAAATGCAAAAAATCATAACCTCATCTTGTTAAAACCGAATCAATTTCAGAGTATATCCGAATCTTTTCCAAATTTACCGTTAGACCTTTTCCAACTTTGACGACATTTACAACTTGTCTGAACTAAAATTCTAAAATTTCTGAACAAAAGTTAACCAAACCTGAGCATTAAACTCCGCTTTCTGTTTTTCTAACAGAATGAAATCTTGTAATTCTTGATCCACATTATTAGTGCTGACGGGGGTTGTACCGCTGCTTAAGTCTGTTGAAAATCCAGGTGCGTCTGATGATTCCTCATTCGCAAAAATCCCCATAATTTAATCAGTTTTTGCTAATTAAATCCAAAAATGATTTTATCAAATTCAACGTGCCGACATTCCAATTTATGACGTAACCGCTCGCAATTCTAAATAACTGTTATTCTTATGTTTAACTTATAAGTAGCATAATTGATCTTAAACAAAATATAGTCTGAAACGGTTTCATTGGATAGAAATGGCGGTTGAGCTTTTCGACCGTTGAAGGTATAATCAACCGAAGTTTCCCTTAAATTTTTTCACAAACATAAAATTAAAAATAACCTGAACGGTGCGTTAAAGAGATTTTAACTTCATTTTCATGTAAATTTATTTCATATAGGATGTCGAAACATAGTAAATATACTTAAAATAGCAACAAAATGCCGTCATAAACATCTTCGCAAAATGATCCCACACAGAGACAATAAAAGTTAATTTTTTTTTTAGAAGTTTTATCATAAACTTCATACTCAAATTGTCGCCCTTTAAAGCGAAACAAAGAGGGAAGTTCAAGGGCGAGATTCTTTATTCTCTGCCGATGTCAGAGTCATACGATTTCGAAGAGTTTTAAGTTTGCTTAAAATTACATAATTTTCGGGTTATAACCTTTCGATGACGTAATTTATTGTCCATTTCCTGTTACGGTAATCCAAATATCAGTTGCTAAAATATTATCTTTGATTATATGATTTGGCCATGACTTTTGGTGGAACTTATAAAGAAAATTATAAAACAATTTGATTCATGTGAACCATTTCCACGCTGTGATAACTTAAATGGGGAAAAGATATCAACATCACAGACGTACCTTTCATGATGGAAACTTCATTAAGTGGACTTAAAAAAAAATTAGCATAATAGCTGACAGTGAAGTCGTCAAATTAAATAAAATGAACCGTAAAAAATTCAGTAGATTTTCTGGTATCGCATTCATAAAAATCAATTTCAAGTGAAATATTTACTTAAAAAGAAGTGAAGACGAAAAATAATTGTTTCAACCTGCGAATAAAAATATATGGAAGTAAATTCCAATTTCCTCGTCAGAGAGAATACCCAAATTGACTAAAAATTGTTTAAATTGTAAAATAAATGTCTGGAGAATTTCATAGAGTATTACCGAGCTGTAAGACCGTTACAGTTGACAAAGAAATTAAAATTAAACCACTTTTTTTAGCAGTATCTCCTTTAAACAAACGCCTTTTGTTTAAGGAAAAACTTTCTTTGGAGCTTGTCATCAAAAGACAAAGCGAAACAATGTTGGCTGTGATAAACATGTTCCCCGTTTCGAAATCAGCGAAAGTATAGATTAGGCTTATATCGCTGACGGTCATCATTTGCGTAAATTATGTTGACCTAAAGACAGAATTTTAACCCCGAGACCTAGTTTTCGCCAATTAATATTATTTTTCTCATTTAATTCAGAAACCGACCGAAAAAGTATGAACGATTGCAAAGTTTTTTTCATAGTGCTTAACGCTTAATAAAGTCAAAATACAAAGACATACTTTTAAGCTGTTGACATATTTAAAAGCAGCGAATAGAAAATTTTTTGCATTCCACGGAAAAATGAAAAGTCGGAAGACTAATGTCGATTATTGTTAATAAATTGCCGTAGATATTTTTAAATATAATTTAAAAGAATAATTTTAATGTTTTTATTTTGAATCAAAAATATTACCACTATGGAATCTTAACTAACGGTGCTCAGGAATAAATAAAAATTTAACTGAATTTCAGTGAATTTTTCTTAAAGTGCCAAGCCAGCTGTCAAATAATAAAAAAGAAATAGTTGGAAGCAAGACAAGCAGGTTCAGCAGTACTGAAATTTTGAAATTGAAATAAAAGTGACCCTACCTTTAAAATTTTTAAAATTTTACGTTGAATTTCAAACTTCCGGAATGAAAATTATCGAAACACCGGAAGTATTTGATTTAAGAAGTTTCAAAAACCTTCGGGATTAAGCTTTGGATTTTATTAAACATTTTAATTACCTTTTTTCCAGTTTTTACGCAGTCAAAGTTTACAAATTATGAGTAAAAAATTATTACGTTTGTTTTAAAAAAGTTGCTCAATGACTCAACGAGTACTCTCCCATATGATGTCACAATAAAATTGCTTGCTAGTTTATCTTGACAATTTTAAGGCGATAAGTAATAAAAACGAATGCTTCAGTATGATTTTACTCAGTGCAGGATAAACATTAAGAGGGATTAATTTTTTTTTAATTTTAATATTTTCACGATTTGTTTTTATTTAGTTTTCGTGTCGGTTAACTTTTATGTCAAACGTAATGATTTTAATGTAACCGTTACTCGCTCTTGTTGTTTTTTTAGTCGGTTTTATTTCTGTTAATTTTAACTGAATGTTGAACTATGAATTTGTCATTCGCTGGTTGTGGATTTTTAGGAGTTTATCATATTGGGGTTGCATGTTGTTTTAAACAATATGCTCCCCACTTATTGGTGGACAAAATTGCGGGTGCCTCTGCAGGTGCCATAGCCGCTTGTTGTTTAATTTGTGATCTTCCAATAGGTGAGAAATATTAAATAAAATAAGTTTTGACTTATTCATGGGAAATTCTACTCCTACTATATTCATATCCTTCCCTTGTGTGAATGTAAAATATTTAAGCAAGTTAATTTTAATGTTAATAACTTAAGTAAAATTGAACATTTATGAGTGTGGGAATGTGATATTTTAAATAACAAAACCAGTAATTCCTCACGATAAAAATTAGGCTGTTGTAATAATAAATAAAATAACCCAGGGTCATTGAAACATTGTAAATTTGGTGCTGCTTTAAACTCATATACTGAATCTGGTATATTTTTTTGTCAAAAGTTCTGTTTTGTTATTTTAAAATTATCCAACAATCTCGACTTGTTTAATTTTTCCTTGGAAGTAATCTGAGCTAAAATCAAAATAAAGCAGAAGATTTTTGACATTCCAAACAATTGCAGGTTTTTGAAATTCTTTATAAGTTTTATGAAGCCATGAATCATGTAATCGAGTGTGAAAGATTTAACTTATTTGAATATAATATATTCCCTAAAAATAAGATGTTACAGAGATGTATTTCTTAAACTGCCCAGTACTTTGAAAATGTATCTGTTTACAATGTATAAATACTTTAGTATTTAAAAAAAAAATTTTTTTCTTATTAATAAAGAAATACACATATGTTCAAAGTTGAATTGCAGTACCGGAATAAAGTAATTTATGCAGAATCATTATATTAAAGGTACATTGATTTTTTTGTGGTATTATTCAAGCAAATTTGCATTCATGTTGGCTCATCAAAACTCAATTATTTGCAGTCCCACCATTAACGGAGTTAAAAATACGGTAAAATGTCGTATTTCTTCTGACCACTGTTTGAAGAGGTTATTGACGCAAATAATAACCCATTTTCTATTCATTAAATAATTACTGTAAGCTCTGCAGGCATTCAGTTCTTATGTCTGCTTCTAATTATCGTCGCTCTCGGCATTTTAGCATATTTTTGGTTACCTTTCGGTGTCTTTGAAAAACTTCTTTCATTTGTCACGCCCATCTGATTCCCAAGATATTTGAAACTAATAGTCTCGTTTGACTTAAAACGTTGTTATTTCGATGAAAAATAAAACGTTGCAAGTTTGAATGAATACCCACAAGTATTTAAAAGAGTCGTGACGTTCATTTAAGTTACGAGATCTTAAAAGAGAGAATTTTTGTGGTAACAAACAAAAAATTTATTAAGCCTGACCGAAGTTTGTTAGCAACAAAGGAACATAGTTTGAAGGTGACAGGTAGAGAAAAGTTGGCGTGTTATTCATTTTTAAAACATAAACGAAATTTATTTTAAAAACTTCCGATTATGGTATGGAAAGGCAGTAAAATGTCGAGACGTTTATAATGGTGGCAGTATACATTTAACAATGCATAAATGACAATTCCACTCATTCACTAATTAAAAATGAAAACAAAACAAGTAAAAAAACCATTAGATTGATGTTCGCGAATGTCTGTCATCCCTTATTTTAAGGGAGGATTATCTCCACCACAGAGGTGCTGATTGACATTAAATGACAACGCAGTTAAGCTGTTGTTTTTGAATGGGTCAAATGGTCAAACGAGAAAAAATTCTTTGTTGTTGCGGAGAAAAAACAGTTATTATTATGATTGTTTTTATCATTATTATCATTTTCATTAAATGAGTTTAAGTAAATATTAACAATTAGGCAACGAGTGCTAAGAATTACAAAGCCGAAGACGACTTCCAATGAATCACTTTCTTCTTTTTAGTTTCTTTTTCAAAACTGATTTTTTTTCTGTGTTTCCCTTCTGATGAAATTCTTTCGGTTTAGCCAAACAGGAACTCACTGAGGAGGTGATTAAACTGCGATTCGCATTCGCAGAAGGTCAATTGATAAATTAAAGGTCACCCATATCGGCGTAGAAGTACTCGCGATTTTTCCCCATTTGAGATTCACCTGATTTCAAAATTCGGAAGAAACCCTTTCAAAAGTGATATACCCATAAGGAAACCCACTGTGAACTTTGCCCCCCTTCGACCACATGCGGATTTCGTACCTGGAAACCGATTAAAGCCAAGTTCAAGGCGACTTAATGAGGCGTTGCGGGCTAAGTGAAATTTTCCTCCCCATTAGTTTCCCTATTGGTTCTCCGGATTGACGTGGACGGTTCATTAACGCGGTTTTTATCGAAAAATAATTAGGCTTTCCTCGGTCATTCGTTTTGTGACTCACTGAATTTTCGTTTTCGTATAGTAAACACATTGCGCAATGTTTAGGCTACCTTGTTCCTGCCGCTTTTGCGATATTGTTTTTCCCCCCCTTGAGGGGGGGATCCCCGGGCGGAGGTTCGTCACCTAGGGGAAACGCTCCTGGAAAATCCTAAATATTTAAAATCTCATTCGAAAGAGGAGAAAAATTCCATCGAGATAATCGTCGAATGTTTACTGTGAGTCGTCAGAGTTTTGTAGGCGCGCCTTATTAGGGGTTGGCCCTTAATCCGCTTTGTTCTCGGTTACAATAAGAGATACACGTGACGTACTCTCGTTAGTACGAATTATTGCTTGCTCAGCTAATAAATCTTCCGCTCGTTACGTCATTTTCAACGCAAAATGACCTTCCACAAGCGACGCATAAATAGATTCCTCGCGTCAAAGACGACCCTTAGCAAATGGGTTTTATTTTCAGGTGGAATGATCAGCGATGTCCTGCGGGTGATCAGAGATGCGAGGAAGAAAACATTAGGGCCGTTCAGTCCTTCATTCGATGTTCAGGCTCTCCTCAGAGAAGGGTTGGAGAGATTCCTCCCTGAGGACGCCCACAAGAGGGTGAGCGGGAAACTAAGGGTGTCTCTCACGAGAGTCTACGATGGGAAAAACGTAATCGTCACGGATTTTGACACGAGGGAGGAGTTACTGCAGGTGATGACCGAATTCCTGAAAATTAATTATAATAACCGTCTAATACTGTGTGTGTCTTCTTTCAGGCTCTCCTGGCGAGTGCTTTCGTGCCGATATTCTCCGGGTTCATCCCACCGAAATTCAGGGGTTGCAGGTACATGGACGGAGGTTTCAGCGACAACTTGCCCACATTAGATGAAAACACAATCACGGTCAGCCCTTTCTGCGGGGAAAGTGATATCTGTCCGAGGGATTTATCATCACAATTATTTCACGTGAGAATCTCACCCCATTTTCGAACAACCCTTTCCTCACAATCATCAACTGGAAATCTCTCTCTCAACAGGTGAACGTGGCCAACACGTCGATAGAACTCTCCAGGCAAAATTTTTACCGTCTCGCGCGAATTCTCTTTCCGCCGAAAGCCGGAAACTCTGTCGAAAATGTGCAAACAAGGCTTCGACGACGCTTTAAAGTTCCTACAGAGAAACAATCTAATCAACTGCACCAATTGCCTGGCTGTTCAGTCGACCTTTGTGGTTTCGGAAAGTCTGGACGACAGCTGCGAATACGATCCGGAATGCCGCGAATGCAAACTCCACAGACAGGTACGGGAGGAAAAGCTCCCCCGAGTGAAAGACGACTGATGTAACTGAAAAAAAAAATGTTTACAGGAAGCTTTATACAAAGCGAAAATCCCGGATACGGTAATGTCAGTATTTCAAGAAGCCATCGATACCGCCAACAAAGGTCTTATCAATTGGATTTTCAAACACAAAGGAATGAAACTACTCTCAATACTGTCGCTCCCGTACACCGTTTCCTTCGACTTAGTCTACGCCACTTTCATAAAGTAAGAAAATGCGGATCGAAAGGGGTAAAGACCCTCTCGAGGGATACTCAAACGTTTCACGCATTTATTTCAGACTAATATCGTGCGGACCTTGGGTGGGAGATAATTTGCAATCGGTCGTACAAGCCACGATAGACAATTTAAAAACAATTATCAAGCGATTTGATAAACAGCGACAAGAAATCTCATCTAGCATTATATGTCAGCTTGCAATAACGCAATATGGCGGTGAGTTTCATCTCGGAATTTTCCTCCATTTCGGGAAAAGAGAGAATTTATGGATTTTTTATTTTCAGATTTTAATCTCGATTTAGACAATTATCAAGACTCAATTAAAAATCAAGTTATCAATTTCACGGTCGATCTCGAGGATGATCTGTCCGAACTGGATGACGATCTGTCCGATCCGGTCAAGTCTTTGGGAAATAAAATCCTGTCGAGGCGATCGAGCGTCGTCATTCACAAGATGGAGTCCAATAATGAAAACGTGGAAGAAACTTTCGACCAAATCTTAAAGGTGATTGGGATGAGAGGTTTAGGGGGAATTTTGTGGGGAAAAAATATTTGAAAAATATGATGACTAATCGTTTCTTTGTGTATGCGGACAGGTGACCACACACCACGACGCAGTGATGGCGTATTATTTCATGGATGACAATAACCAAGTGAAGGTAACCGAAATCTTCGACGTAAGCAAAGCCGAAACGGAAGCCATATTCCACGAAAGTCACGCGGAATCGAAAAAATCAAAATGCTGGGACTCCTCCTTGTCGTCTTGTAAACACGAAGGTAGGGTTATTTTAACGAATTATTCTTTTAGTAACAATCGGTCGGAAAACTTTGTGAAATTCTAGAAAATTTATCCACATCTATCAATAATCCGGGCAAATTTCAAATAAAACCATTTTACGTGAATGATTTCAGATAAAGACGACGGTAAGAGTTTGTCAGAATTGTCAGAAACGTCGGGAGAAGAGAATGTAGATCCTGACAGCACCGGTATTTTCTCAGACCCCGAGAGCGAATGGTCGACATCTCTGGGCAACCAAGTACAAGGAAGACCCGTTTTGTCTCTTGGCGACTCAGACACGAGGCCCGAATCCGATCAGAGTGATGGTCGAAGATGAACTGCTGCCACGAAAACATTCTGTGATTAAGATTATTTGAAATAAATTTTGCTATTATTTTTATCATAGAAATTTAATTATACTCTCAGTATTATAATTTTATCAAAAATTTATTTCGCGTTGTCATTTGTTTCCTGGTTCTCAGACTAATTTATAACACAGAATTAATTAATGATATTAAATAATGAAAATAATTTACATAAAACATTTATATTTAAATGTAAATTTACAATAAATTATTATAAAAGACCGTGTCATGAGCAAAAACAAAAACCCTAATTGCTGACAATTACTGTAATTGTAAAAAATTTCCCTCCATCCCTGGAAAACTGAAATGAAATTAGTGTCACCCTGTACAATATGTCTAAAACAATATACAAAATTCCTTTCTGAGCAGTTTACACAATAAATGGAATGTTTTTCAATAAAGAAATTCCCTCTGTTCAATCATTAAGAGGACCACAGATAAAAATACATCTCTTGCCAGTGTGGAAGGTGCTGTAATATGGGGTTGAAAATGAATTTGGCCAGGGGAAGTTTATGGGAGAGACTGTTTAGAGTAGCACTGATTCTGTCTTTGGTGTATTTATCATAAAAGGGCGATCTCATTAAATACAGCAATAAAAAAACACGTCTTCTCATGAGTTCCACTCGTTGACTCGCAGAGAATTTTGTCATTCCTTTACCATTGGGATTTGATAGATGAAGATATAAACTGAAATAAAACAAGAGCATTGAAATCTTTTTGAGAATTTAATTTCTGGGAAATCCAGTGATTTATACCTAATCAAATCCATGGTACTAGACACTGTCCAAGGTTTCCATGTCTGTTTTCCATATTTCATCATAAATGCCAAATTGACTAAGGGTTTTACTATATATAAAACCTGAAAGGAATAATAATTTATTATTTGAATATAGCATTTCTATACATTGAGGGGTCAAACCTTTTGCTTGTAAAAACATTTATAAGGATCACAAGATAATTGTGGTTGAGTGACAGGACATAAGGAATTCATTCAAATAGTGAGAAACTGCTGAAATGGTTTGGTCTTAAAGGTGAATGTCAGTTAAGTGGGTCATTCATGATAAATTTATAAACATTTGAATTTGGCTATTAATGCACAATTTTTTAATATACCTCTCCAATCAAATGCCTTTTCAAAACTGCTTCATTTGGTTCCTCTTCCAGGTTATTATTATGGTTAAATGATGATAGTGATGGTGGTTTCCACAGTCTATTGTTTATAGGAGGTGCTGGAAATTAAATAAAATTATTCACCTTACTTTTTTTATGTGAGCAAACATTAAAAAAACAGCTCAATAAAAATGAAAAAAAATTAAAAAATGAAATAATATAAAATACCAACCTGAACTTACTTTCCTTATAACTCTCCCTGATCTTTTAAGAGAAAAAGCAGTATTATTGATCCTAGAAACTCCATCAACATATTTGTTTTCCCCTTCTCCTTTCTCTTGATTTCTTTTTAAGGGCAATATAGGAGGGCAACTTATGATTCTTTCATTAAAATGCAATAACAATATTAATCTTGCAGCACATTTTATTATCTGAACACAAACTATCACAATCCATTTCCCTTTCTCACCTGAATAAGTAAACCATAAAAAGAGATAATTATATAATCGGAGAAAATATAATATAAGAACAAGTTATTTAAATAAAAACACAAACCCCAAGCACTTTTGGAAGATAATTCGATAAAGACTTCTGAATATTCTAACACTGTGAGCCAGACCTTGATTTTATGGCTGCAACAGCTCACTGTTTGCCTTGATGCATGTATGATTATGTCATTAAACAAAACCAACAGGTTGGAGGCTGAATATATTAATTCAGTCAGCACAATCGATTTGTTGACTTTCCCTGCAAAGAAGTAAATGAAACGAATGATTTTCAATTTTTCTTTTTCACAGCTTCCAAATCTGGGCCTGACTTAAAAAACATTCCAAATGAGAGAGACTTCTCATTCTAGCAAGTCATAACATTCAAATGGCCAAATTCTGATATACAGAACAATTCACTTTGGAATGTAAACATTAGCATGCATTGAAATCATAGTCCTAAAAGCACTTTTGTAATGATTTAGAAAATAAATTAGCAGTGAAATTCCAAAGCACAACAGCTAAGCACACAAAATACAAGGTCAATAGAGACAAAAGAGAAAATACGTCACCCCATGAATTTAAATTTAACCTAGTATACCTGCAATAAAATAAGAGAGCCATTTCACCGTTGTTTCAACCTCACTCGCTGTTTGAGGATTTCTACAAACCCAATCTTTATAATTTGAATAAAGTTCTGATAAGCTCGAATTTATTTTATCCATCTTGATAAATCAAAAAAATACAGAAATTTCTACTTCATGTAAATACGAAGACCAACACTTCATAGTCAAGTACAATAACAACAAACAGTGTTTGAAATATTTAAAAGTGAGGAATATAATTTCTTATGTTGGTAGTCCTCAATTCTAGCTCCACGGCATTTCCAGGCAATTCATAATTGTTAGAACATTTATTTTGAACTTGAAGCTTGATTAAATTTTTCAAAAACCCCTTCGGCTAATTCTTTATTTAGCCTTAAAAATTATGTTTCCAAATTTTTAAAATTCAATTTTCTCCAATAAAAAACTTAAAAATTAAATGTATTAAAAATGTGTAAACAACTGCGCAACGTGTAACTAGAACAATTGTGGGGTTTATGAAAAAAGGTCAACGTTGTATTGTCTTCTGCCAACAAAAAATCAATAGTTTTGTCCGCGGAAAAAAAACAGACACACGCATAACAAGCAGATGGCCAGTTTTATTGTGAAGAAAATGAAACCGAAGCGGTCAAGTCATGACTTTAGTGGGTGTTATGTGTTCATTTTAACTTTATTAGAGGTTTTAGGGAAAACACACATGTCAGTTCATGATAATAATCATGGTAAGGAAATGAAATTTCATTATTTCGAAGTAATTGTGACCTCCGCTGTAAGTGCAATCTCAGTCTCGTATTTTGAAATTCGGTCCGATTAACCAGTATAATTTTTCCAGTTGATTTTAAAATGCCTTTGAATGTTCATTCATAAAGATTCCTGAGGTCAACTTGTTTACTCAAGTTAGAACTTGAATTTTAAAATGCGCTTTAATTTTATCACTCTTTATTTAGAGGGCCATTATGAAAATAATTGAGCAGAATCCACCGATATTATTTTTTATTAAAAATCACGAAGAAACTCCTAATTTATTAAAAAATGAAAAAAAAAATCAACGATGTTGACTGAATGAAAAAAGACACGATTTAGTTTGCAGTTATTTAGAAAGTTATTAAAAACCTTCTTTAAAACGATAATTCCTTGCAAAATAATGCTTGGAAATAATTTGTAGACTATGAGCTCATGTTTTAATAGATGAGGTTAGTTTATAATTAAATGTTTAGCTTAAGTCAATGTCTTTGCCTTTGTGTTATAGTTTGTTATGGCAAAATAGCAAGTTTGCCATAACAAACTTATGAGTTACTGCCATGATATTCCATTGAAACCAATTTACATTCTTAGTTTTCTTAAGTACAATTAATGTAGCTCACAACCAAATGAATTAAGCCTTTATTACTTAAAATCCAAAATCTGATTTTGAAAAAGTTTCTGCCGATCTTTGAGATAAATAATTTATATTTATTTACAATATGTTAATAATATAAAGTTTTTTATATTGTAAAAATCATTATAAAGATTGCTTGAGATAATTTAAAGTGGCAAGGTCATGGTTGGTTGGAGGTAAATTGGCTTATCTTTAAAATGGCTGATTTTCAATGGATTTTTTCATATTCCCAATTATGTAGTTTTAAAATTAAATTCATTTAAATGGTCTGAATTTTTTAAATTAAAAGTTTCTTAAAAATTGTTCCAGATTTTATTCAAGCAAATAATAATGATGTAAGGTTCATGGGAGTGCATGAGGGGTTGCAAGTTTTCATGCACAAGGCTGTTGCGTCTTCAGGTGCAAGGATATCACAAGTACATGAAGACTTCAATGGCGATGATGCATTTTCCACATCAACTTATTTAAAATTTGTACCACCTCGATTAGATTTCAAGGAAAGGTAAAACAATTCTTTCAATATTTTGGAAATTTTGAAAAAAAGTCTTTCAGAAATAACTGCTGTAGTTTTCAGACATTTGATAATTGTCCATTTCAGGTTTGGGCTTTTGTCCCAGAATAGAACTGTGTCTTTTTCTTTGTGTGCATATTGTTGTTTCATTTTTATGAGGAAAATTTATATGTATATTTTTGTATGCTTTTTTGTAGACATTTAGGAGTGCCTCACCTTGAAAAAGTAACTCTTGTAAATACAGATGACAACAAAACGATTCACATGTCATCAGTGTCGGGAAACACACTTCATTTTCATAGTTCATTTTTTCAGGTAAATTGAAAGTTACTCTACTTTTTTTTGTAAAGATTTGATTGCCCCTCTCTTGTATTTCTAAATTTTCAGTTTTTCAGAACAAAAAATTAAAGAGCAAATAATGTTAATATCTTATTTAATTGTATGTCAATGAGGAATGGGTTCTTTTATGAAAAGTTGCATGTTAAATTTCTTGTTTTTTGTTTGATTTTATTGGAAAAACTGGCGAAACAGCGTTTCTGTAATATTTTAGGATAAAACAATACCACCAAAAGGAAACACGACATTTGCGGTGGTATTTTTGGGGCGTGTGGAAGGACAAGTGTCCAGCAGCCTCTACATTCACACGTCAGAGGGTATTTTTAGATACCACGTTTCGGGAGCCAGTATAGGCAGCCCATACAGACTGAGGCCACTGGGAGGGGTTAGACTGCCTCTCAACGCCGCTTTTCAACCCCTCATTCATCTTCATAATCCTCATCACTATCCCATTCAGGTAAAAAGGCACGCGTTGCACTCCGCCGACCCTTATCTCGTATTTTCCCCGCGGGAGTTAATAAACATGTCTACACTCAGGTTGTGGAAGTATATAGTAGTGGGAGTGAGTTTCATTTAGAGCTTCCGGGGGGTGAAATGGAAGGGCCGAAAACTCTTTGGGAAGTTCCTCCATACACCACGAAACCTGTGATCAGAGCTAAATTTCACGCGAGTTCGCAAAGTAATCACACAGCCTACATTAGGTGAGTTGTCTCGTTAGGGGAGACTGTACCTTTCAACTGATTAAATTACAACGTCGGATTCTTCATTCCAGGTTAAAACTAAACAACAGTGAAGAAGTATTAGTAGTTCCTCTGGAGGTTGAGGTCACTTCTCAGCCTGGCTTATATTCCCAACCGCATTTCATTGATTTTGGAATCGGCGGATCTCAAGATGAGCCTAAAAAAATGATATTGTATTTAAGTAGCAGTTTAAAGAAAACTCTCCGAATACAAAGCGTCACCACCATTCCGAGTTCGTCGGCTTTGAAAATTAATTTTGAAGGAATTAAAATTCCCCCGGGGGCGTTTCAGGTGGAAGTTGCTGAGTTGATTTTCGACTGTAAGTTCACACTGTGAAAAAAAAGAAAAAGAAAATCACAAAAAGTGTGCAAGGCGATAATGAGTGGCCTAACTGTGGAAAAGAACAGGAAGATTGTGAAATAATAAGATAAAAAGAGAAAAAAGAGGAAAATAGTTCAATGACTGAAAGAATGTATAAATCATATTTTCGCGTACCTTCTGTAACTGAACAGTTTTATTTTTCAGGGAAAGTCGCTTTCGAAACGAAACAAACGTCGGGTAAAGTCGTGATAAAAAGTAAACAAAATCAGTACAAATTAGTCATACCTTTTACGGCGACCGTTTTAGAGGGAGGACTGAAAATAAATGAATCCGTGACGAGGTTCTTAACTTCGGACAGCTTCCATTCTCCGAGGAATCTCACGGTCGCGAACGAATTCAAAATTCCAGTCGCCATCAACAACGTGAGCCTATTAGAAGGCGCTTCCAATCATTTTCAGGTGAGTCATCCCTTCGTTCACCCCTTTGACTTTTAACAGGTCCACAATGTTATAATTTTTCTGTCTCTTCGTATAGATCAAAAAATTTAAGCCTGTGATCATACCTCCGAACAAATCAGCAGTTTTGTTAACGTTAGTACCGAAAGAAAGCAATTTGAAAGAGCTGAGATTGGAGTCCGGTTTGATTTTGTTTACAAACGTATCAGATGTTTCGGTTTCAATACTGAGCTACAATGGGAAATTAACAAAGGTATGATTTGTATTCAATGTAGTGTGAAATTTAATTGTTTAAATGACTTTTAGAACAAAGCGTTTTATATCGCATCGGTTTTAATCACCAAAGACATTCATTGGGTTTGTGTCGGCAGATTTTCCCACGCGGTTTTGAGGATCTGGAACTGTTAGACGTCGGCCTCGTGGGAAGCGGAAGCAAAAAATCCCTGAGATTCGGCCTGCAGAACAACAATCCGGTGACAATAGAACTGAAAGGGCTCTCGTCCAGTTCCCCGTTCATAACGCCCAAGATTTTGGGGGTGTTCAGCGGGAACGCGTCCGAATTTCTAAGTCAATACAGCTTTGCCAATTTAACAAATAGTGTAAGTCGATTTGTTTGTTTTTGTCCCGGCCGTAAAGATTGTAATTATTTATTTATTATCGCGGCTGAGGTCGCGCGGATATAAGTGGAACATTCGGTCGAGAATAAAAACGGGTGACCTTGTTTTGTCGGCCACCGAACGAGAGTTGCAATATCAGGTGTAGAGTTTTGTCGCGACGCCGTTTTCATTAGGGAAAGTGGAACAGGAAAATTGAGCCACCGATTGATTGAATTAAAACTTGTTTTAATCAAGTTATCATTAAAAGGTTTCAAAATAATCCTATTTTTTTTTTTTAATTGCAGACAAAGTTAAAACCCAATGGAATAGCTGTAGTCGAGCTTGTGATTCAAGCCTCGAAAAATGAAGAAGTGATGTTATCTCAGATCACTGTATTGAGTCAGTATGAGAAGTTAACGATTCCTGTGAGAGTGTCCGTCGCCCACGGGAGCTTAGAAATGATTCCGAAGGAAATCGCACTGGATAATTGCTTTCCTGTAAGTACGCGCGATGAATGATGCTTTTTGGTAATGGATCAGATAGTGAGTATGTTGGTATTTTAGGGGAAAATATGTTCTCAACCTCTGAAAGTCCAGTCGACGTTTAACAGGCCGATGACGGCGACGTCTATCACTAGTGTGCCTCCAGACCCGAGAATGAGTTTCAGCGGAACGCCCGGAAACTTCGAGATCCTGCCCTATTCGAGCAATTATATCGGGGATTTAAAGTGGGAGCCCGGGAAGAATTGCGGGGCTCACTGTTATCTGGGGATTTCGTTGAATTCTTCCGGCAGTAGGTTTAATTAGCAGATTTAATTGTGAGTGGCGAGCGTTTATTAGAAACGAACTTATTCGTTGCAGGCGGTTTGCAATGGATGCAAAGCGAGCTTCTGTCTCCGTACATAAGCGATATGGACGCGACTTTGCTTCGCGATCGGTACCACCGCCTGCTGAATCTCACCAACGGTCACGGGTCGGGCCATTGGCAGGAGATTGTGTTAAGACTGGACACGAACGAGGTCAGGGAAGAGCTGTTCAAGGCCAAAGTGAGGTTGATTTGGCCGAAATTTTCAAACGCAAGCAAACTCACGTTTCCACTCACTCAAGTGACCAACACAACCGTACAAAGACTGAAACTATATAATTCTGCTAGTCATATGATAGTAGTACAACTCGTAACGGAGTGGGCATACCCACAAGCCAAGAGGCTATTGGATTCGTTTCCTCCGAGGTATTTCTCTTCACATCGAGTGTTTTCCCTTTCAAACTTCCCTTTTTTTATCTAAATGTTTTTCACGTCGTTAGCTTTAGGCTGAATTTAGGAGAGCATTGCTTTAATTCGCCGCCAAAGGAATTTTACATAGCTCAGAAGTTTCCGGAGTCGTCCGAACCTCATGGAAAATTCAATACCACTTTGGCTCCCGGAGAGAGCTACGAAGTATGCTTTCCTTAATCCTGTTTAATTTCCTACCCTCGGGAGGAAATCGCTATATACAGAAATTGTTTCAGGTCACCATAGCTTACACGCCGCGAAGTCCACAGAAGAGTTGTTCTTTACTTTTTATTAGGAATAACTTAACAGTGATCGAAGTGATCGAACTGAGTGGTCAAGCAGCGCATGCACAATTAAAATTCGGAAATCGAAAACCGGGTTCCGATAATCCTCTCACATTTGAAATTACTCAAAAGCATTTAAGGGATTGCGTCGGTGAGTAACAGTAAATAATATACTTTGTGAGTTCCCCATTTTCCATTGCTTTTTGATATACGTGTGGATTTTACAGTTAAAAATTATTTCTTACAGAAGCAGCAAATACAAACTCGCATCCTAATCTAACGGTAAAACGGTCATTCACCATCCGAAACGTCGGCGAACTTCCAGTCTACATACATAATTTCTACATAAACGACTTGGAATGCGAGGGATACGGATTCGCAGTGCTGAACTGCGCGCCGTTCGATCTCCCCGCGAACGGAACGAGAAAAATCGACATCGCGTTCACCCCTGACTTCACCCTGACAAAGGTTCAGAGGACGTTGAGGATACACACCAGTCTCGGCCTCGAGGTGAACTACACCCTCATCACAACCCTCCCGCCGTATTTCGTATCCGCGTGTTCCTTCGTACTCAGCCGGCCGAGTTGGGAGCCGCTGTTGTATTACTCAGCGGTCAGTTTCATGATGTTTCTGCTGTTCTGCGTTCTCGCGGCGGCTTTTTTCGAGTCGGATCGCATCCTAAAATGCGCTTTGATGACTCTCACGCGGGACAGAGTGACGATTCCGTTGGATCTCCGTCAGGTCGGGGCGAACGTCCAGAAAGAGTTCAGTCAGAACACGCTGAAAAAAATGGACGCGAGTTCCGATCACAGCGAAAAGGGGAAACAGAGGGAGGGTTTCGGTAATTCCGGGGGGTGGGTGGCGCCTAGTTACTCTTCTGAGGACAGACATTTCGGGAACGGTCAGAAGGAAGAAACGTACATAAAAAGCGATGATTCCTTGGATTATAAAGAAAAAGACAGCAACACGTCCAGTAGTCCTGGAGCAGTGCAGTTGAACAATATCGCAAAGCACAAGAAGAAATTAAACAAAAAGAACTCGAACAGTTCGGAAACTCAAACGGAACAGGAAACGAGTTCCGGTAAGAAGAAAGAGAAAAGTTTTTCGAATTCAGCGTGGTGCAGTGTTTTCTCACGGGGGAATGCAAACCCGACGGAGAAAATAAAGCTGAAACTGAACGCGGTGGAGGGGGAAAACATCAAGCAAATTCGAAACGATATCGAGACGAAGAAGGAGGAGGGGAAAAAGGAGGAGAAGAAGCAGAACAAGATAAAGAAAACGGTGAATAAGGAGCCGAGTAAAGAGGAAGAAGAAACGAGTTCGACGATGACGGACAGTTCGAACGACGCGGAGAAGGAGAATTCGGACGCTCTCTCCCGACTGAAGAGTGAGAAGTTCAAAAAGATACCAAACAAAGACCGGAAGGAAAACGTTCTCGAATGCAAAGACATCAATTACGAAATCGAGTGCGAGTACGATTTCGAAAAGGAAAAGAAAACCATTCCGGGGAAAAACACGTGGAAGGTCAATTCGAAAACGGGGAAATTCTTGAACGCCGCCGAGAGCAGCGTTAATATTTGGAAACCCAACAGCAACGAGGGACAGAAGAATTCGGACTTCGTCAAGCACAAAGTCAGCAAAAACACGAGGGAAAAGAAGGAGAAAGCCGGGAATAAACGACGTTTGGGGGATAAAATCACAAATCCAAAATGTAGGTGAATTTTAGTTAATAATTTAGACATTCCCGGCTCTTTTGATTAATTTCATTTCGTTTCAGCAATGGAGGTTTCGGCAGTTCACCACAGTCCGCCATGTTGGGAGCAGAGATCGTTCAGCGAAGTGGTCGCGAAAAACGACAGTCCTTTATTGTACTCAAACATAGTTTCATCTAAAAATAATCAGCACAAACCGCAAGTCCAGCCCACTTCTCTATACTCAGAGGCTCCCAAAACCTGTGATTCTTCCATTTCCTCTCTAGGTAATTTCGAACTCGACGGCTGAGTCCGCCATGTTTCATAACCGTCAATTGTTTATTCCAGGTCCAATAGGATCGAAGAAACCACTGGCCAATTGGTCTCCACTTTCCTACAATCCGGCGAGTAATCAGGACAATATTTTCAATATGCCCTTTCCTGAGCCCATTTCCAGTTATTTAAATCCCAACCCAGCGGGGGCAGATTTCACAGCGGAAACCAGTGGCCCTCTCGAGGACTCACTGCCAATCGATCCGGAAAATCTTTGGGAAGATCAGCACGCCGCCATGCAGCTCATGCACCAGCAGGACACAAACTTCCAGCTTCCTTTGAAAGGTCTGTGCTCGGAGAGAGCGTTCGTACCGAAGCTTTTCAACTCCAGTGTTTTTCTTTGTCCAACAGAAAACTGGTTGGATAATTTGTGGTATTCGAATCGGAACGGACAGCAGCCGACGGAAAGTCTCGCGCCACAGGATAACTACTCCGATCAGTCGTGGGGCAATCTGTTTCGGTCCCCCTGGGGGACTCCGACCCCGTGGAGCCCCAGCACAAATCCAAGCCCTCGCCCACCTCAGGAGCACAGTATTGGACCTCACTTCGGGAATTACAATTCTCTGGGGGAAGCGGGAAACGTTTTGGGGAACGAGTTGCAGAACTCGAATCTGAACCCGGGTCTCAACGCCGGGATGATGAGTCAGGGACTGTTCCACCAAAATATGGCCGCCAGGCAATTGCCTCAAAGTCAGAACAGAGAAAATTTAATCGGGGTAAGGTTTTGTTATTTATTTACCTTTGTTTCACGTGAAATTTTAATTATCCTCACCTTTTTTGGTATTTCTTTTATTTACTGTTTCATTCTCCGGTAAAACGTCAATACTTTTCTCAAAGAAGAATCCTAAAAATAAAACCGTTTAAAAAATAAAAAAGAATCACAACGGTCAGTTGAAATCTCGAGCGACGCCACGCGGCCATTCTCAGAATTATTAATGGCGTCGGTTTTAATTTCCAACCGATTTTATTCAGAAATTTCTCTCCTTAATCGATAAATTATCGGCAAGGACAACTCATTTTTTTTTTTTAATTTCAACTTTGAAAAGTGTGAGATAAAATGTATTTTCGCGATCGAAACGCATTTGCAACGGTCATTTTGGAAATATTCCAACTCGCGTCTTCTTTCCTTTTCAGAATGTGCTCCAGTTCGACCCGTTTCATTCGCTGAGCAGCATTTGGTCCCCGAAAAGTCAAAACTCTTGGAACGGTCCGGGGAATCAATGAAAGACGTATTTTTTTCCTTTCGAATAACTTCTGTAGAAAATGAGAAAACGAAACAGGTTTTCCAAAGCCTCTACGTAATCGCTAACAGAAAAGAATCTGTTAATTTGTTTTTAATTTTAATCAGTTTTTTTTTTTTAAATTTTCTAAAGCAAAGGTTTTTAGAAACTGTTTTAATTTTTTTTTTTTTTTTGTTGAAAAGACTCAAAATGGCGATGAAGATTTGGCCAACGGTCGTTTGAGGAATTCTTTCACGGATTTTAATGCTCTCTAGAAAACACTGAGGGGAAAAGAGAAAGCGGATCCTTTGTATTTGACCGGTCTTCCGAGTTGAGGTTTCATTTAAGGATCGCGAAACAATTCCTCAATGCGTAACATCACCAACGAAAATGGCGGCTTTCGCGGCCATTCCAATAATACTCGCAGTCGGTGCAATTCACTCTTTGGCTGCACCACCCGATAATTTTTGGTGCTATTTTAAATCGAACAAATGACGAGTTTGTAACTGAGAATTTGTGAATCAAATTCCAGAATGAGTTGACGTAGATCGCAGTCGGGGAACAATTCTACCTGAATTGAATTGGGAAACAATTGGTGTAAATTCAATAGTTGTGGGTGTAAACTGTAACTGCAGTCGGTTTTCCTATGTATTCTATGCGGAAGAGCCTTTTGCAATAATGTTTTTTAAATATTGGGGGATTAATGTCGAATTTGAATTTATTTTTTGTAAAGTTTTGGTCCCGTGACTGCGTGAAATGGGTTATTCTTATTTAAAGTGAGTGTTGCACCGTATGACTTAACGGAAATTCGGAGACACGTGCCGACACGTGTGATAAATCATTCTCATTGAAGGCCTGCTGTCCCCTCTCGCAAGCGATGTCTGCATCACGAGACGACCTTCTCAACAACACTCATCGATTTCCCGAAAAGGGAGCCTCGTGAGTAAGTCCGATTTTCCGGGAGGAGGACTCGATCCCATCCAAGAGCTGACGCAAGCAGAGCTTTGACCCCCGCCTTCGAACTCTGACCGAAATCTCGTCTGGCCAACGCGAAAAGCTAATCGGAAGCGAAACTTGGCCAAACTCTCGGCTCCTTGCCAGCTTTCCAAGGCCTTCGCTTTCCGAGAAAAAGGTTTCTCGAAGTGTCGCCCCGTCTGACCTTCCAACTCTCCCCTCCGACCTCCGGGAAAGCCGACGGGAGCGGAGGGGCGCCATGACAAGATGGCCGCGAGGTCAGGTCGAGGGGGGGAACCGAAGACAGGCATGATTTGGGGATAACAGGCGGGTTGACATGTCCAAGTGTGATCTTTCCGCGTGGGACACGCCAAAAAAAGTTGGCAAAGTCAATGGAAAAGTCATTGTTTGTGTTTGTTTACATTGGTTAATTCTTGCCCTGGGGAATCGGTTGCGAGTGAGGGAAGAGTTTCGAAAGCGGTTTCCCTCGGGAGGGCGGAGGGGTGGAAACTTGGACGAAAAGACTGTTCGATATGTGTGTACTTATTACGAAATAAAAATGAGTCAGTGCCATTTTTTTTAAAAATTTATTTTATCGGTATTATTTCTTAAAAAACGTTTGGCCTTCGATGCGGGTTTTGCCCAACCGACCTGAATTGTTTTTGTTTTTTGTTTTGGTTGTTCGGATACAGAGACGCGCAGATGAGAGTCGGAACGTGAGTGATTTTAATTTTTTTTTATTGTACTTTAACATTAATGTCGTTGACTTTCACGTCAGCGTTGAGGAAAGCGATAAAAAAAGGTTTATCATGTTGAGTTTTGTGTGTGTACGACTTTGCTGAACCAAGAAAGGTTTCTGGCAAGACTAATGTGCCGATTATTAAAAAAAAAAAGATCTGAAAATAAATAATTATAAAAATGGAAGAGTTTTGTTTTTATTTCACCTTTTGATTGCGTCCTCCGATTCAGCAAAGTTTATCCGAAAGGAGACAATCATCTGAAAAAGCAACGGCACATCGACGTAGTGAGTACAGAGTGAAGTGCGCATGCGCAGAGGGGAGAAATCTTGTGTAGCACCTTCGGACATACCTCAGAATAAAGCAAAGCGATCGGTCGCTTTTGTTTTTCGGTGCAGATAAATGATAAACCGTGAGAAATTCTTGGAAAGGATAAAATGGCCATCAAACGGCTTTATAATAGTCATCGTTACAGGGAAAACATCGAGAAAAGCTTTTTTTTCTGAATAAATGCGTGGAATTTGGAAAATTGTGCCAACTTTACCCAACGAGAACGTCATTCTTTACAACTCCCCGAAATGCATAAACTTCAGTTTTCGACTTCATCTTCACCCGTTTAGTCTCAGTTTTTAGGCTTTTGCTTACATTGCTGTCGCAATAGATAAATCGCATTGGTTTTTGCGGATTCATTTGGGTATGTTATCGACTGCTTTGAAAATTTTTTTTATTATTGCTTTCCCGCGTGTTTGCTTTGTGTGCTCACCGTCATTTCTTGTTGCTTTTTAACACCGAAAGTGTTTTACTTCGACGCAACGGAATCAGCACTCGATTTTCGAATGTGTCGGTTGTGAATTACGAATCTTCAGACGAAATATATAATTTTACACAGTGAATTGCTTCACCCTTTGATGAAATCATTCAGGGAAATAATGTCTCACAGGGTGTATTCCTCATCCAAAACCTGAGAAGGAGGAAAAAGTCATGGGATAACAGACGAAAATGAAAAGAAATGCGAAAGAGTTAAAAGTAATCGCCGCCATCACCTTCTAAATGATATATGGATAAAGCAGCAGAAGGCCGAATATTAATACTGAGGAGAATAAACAGTGGATATTGGATTGGGGCCAATAACTTAAAACATTCTCTCGAGCCTCTATATTTTTAATTATTAAATTAATTATTTTTCTTTATTGAGGAAACGACTACACTTTTAATTATTTCTTATTATCTTTGAGAATGTCAGTTATCTTGGTTTTAATCTCCCCAGGGTGGAATAAGGAAGCCAATGATTTCTCTAATTAATTACAGCCTCAACTGTCGTATCTAATATTGTTAACTGCTTTTCTTTGTGGGGGGCACTGAGTCATACTGACATTGGTGATTCTCTCAAAACAGATACGAATTTCATCTCAAAACCATAACTCGTTGATTTTTTAAATCAAAGTATAAATAAAAAGAAACGAAGGATTTTTTCTCGTTGTTTGCATTTTACATCACATTTTACAGTCCAAATCGCTCATCGAATGTCCGCCAAAGAATACTAAAATTACACTAATTATAAGTTTATTAAAATAAATTTAATGTATCAGAACTTTCATATATCTAACAAGATTAATATTTCCACAAGAAATCGTAAAAAAAAATAAAAAATACACATTACATAATTATTTAAAAATAAAAAAGCAGTGCTCAATTGAAATTCAAACCATAGACATAAATCATAAAAGTTGAAGTTAATCATAAAAATGGATTTTGCGACTGCATTGCACAATTGTCGTTATTAATGGCCTTCGGTGGTTTTTTTTTGTCGTTAAAAAATCAGTCTTTTTGGTTTTGTCAAATCTATAATTCTTAATATTCCGCTGAAAAATCAAGTTGAGATTTGCTCCCATTGCATTTTGTTGCATAGATATTGCAAGAAGTTAAACTGTCAAAATCAGAATGAAAATGATATAACAAAAAAAAAATATTGGTGAGGCAAATTATTAAAAAATTGTGTAAGAATGAGCTGTTTTGTGCCAACCGAAAACATTTTCAGCTCCTTCGAACACATATTTTATTAACCTTCAATCAACCGTTGGAAATTGAAGAAATTTCAGAACGTGCATGAACGTTTCAGTGCATTCTAGAAACATTGCCAAACTTTACTGGTTTAAACAAACAAATAATCAAATCGATGTCATCGGGTTTTGTCAAAAACACGTTGCCAGTTGAAAGGAAACTTTGGAAATTTCCCTCTGCAGAAACCCCCATTTTTTTTAGTCATCATCTCTTCCTCTTTTCCCCAGAAAGCAGTCGACATGATGGACTCCGTGTACCCGGAACCATTGTCCAGACTTCACAGGAGGGCGGTGAGGAAGAAATTTCACAAGAACAGCGCCAGATACAGGACGCAGCCGGTCACCTTTGCGGAAATTCAGGTACTTCCGGTTTATTTGAAAATCCTCCTCTTGGCATGTTTTCATCCTTTTATTTACGCGAAATGTTATTTTAAGTCGATTCTGTTTATCGAAGTCTGATGAGCTGCCGTGTTTTATAAAGCAAAGCGAAAGAATTTTCAACGGTAAAGTTCGGTGACTCCATAGAGAATATAAACTTTCAGGAAGTGGATGAGGAACAGCTAAACGATGACGTCCAAACCACGACGAGTGCTAGCAAGTCCGAATTAGATTTAAAGGCGAAGTTCGAAGAGTTCAAGCGGAAGAGGGACAGAGATTTATGCGAAATTAGCCAAATGTTCAACGGAGTGGGTAAGAGACTTTGAAGGAATCGCATTTGGCGATGGGTGAACGTTTTGGTTTGCCTTTCAGACAATCCGCCTGAAACGGGGAATGACGTGAATTCCATAGAAAACGGCCACAGAGACAATCAGAGTCTGCTGACGAATTCGTCCTGTGTCCTCCCCCACAGGGGTGGCTCCACTCCCCAGGGGAAGTGCTCGAGGACGTCCGTATGATCTCTGGTGAGTCTTCCTAACCATCCCCTTTTCATCCCTTAATTAACACATTAAGAATCAAACCGTTAGAGGTTCTCGCAGATTAAAGTAAGCTAATAAAGGCAATACTAAATGTGAAACTGAAAGGCAACAAGTCGACCGGTTAAATTAAATGTGACTACATTCCAAGGGGTTAAGATTTTATTTCCCGATGGGATTACTGTTTTTCACTAAAAATAAAACTAAAAAGAAACCAAAAACATCCGACTCCATTAGCCGAAACGCATTCCACTGCAGCAAAGAGTTCCTTTGGGCTTTCACCTTTGAACACTCTTTGAACGGGTCAAACGTGCACGGGACCTTTTCACAGCATCCCTTGTCAGCAACACACCAAACATGCATGGCGGGTGAGTCCACAAACCTCATCCGGATATTTTCATCACGACTGATCCTTCTTCAGATACTTCTCTATGATTTTCTTCCTCTCGGCCGCTTTCAGGACCTCCATTGTGCTGTCATTTATCGTGGCCGAGGCCGGGTCTTTCTTCGCCTCCGTCGTGTCCACCCTCACTGCCTCCCCTTTGAGGTTCTCCAGTATCGCCTCCTCCTCTATCTGCTTCCTTCCGCAGTTACACAGCTTGGCCAGGTGTCTCAGGAACTTCATCCCCATCGCCTTGTGTCCCTGATCGACGTCCCCCTCGATGATTTCCTTCGCGCCTCCCGTCGAAGGCTTCTCGGGGGGCACATACTCCGCCTCGGGACAGTGAACTATTTTGAAGTCGTCGACACTCCCTTCCTCGAATTTGGCCCTCCCCTTGAGCAAGTCCTGAAGCAGACGAATCTTCGTCGTCGGGATGGCCGTTTTGTTGAAGGCCGATGGGGTCAAAGTTCGGTACTCATCTTCGGAGTTGGAAGAGCTTTCGGAGTCCGAGAGCAAAAGGTTAGACGGTTTCCTGCGAGAGGTTTCTGGAAGGGTAAAGAATTTTGATTAAAGTCAAATGGCGTGTCAGGGTTTCGGGGCCTCACCTTTCTTTTCGATTCCGCTGGGCCCCGGAATGGCCTCCGGTTGGAATTCGTTTTCGCTGATGGAATGCGGTATGCGAGCCTCCTTCCGCTCCTCTTTGGCCGTTTCCTTGTCTTTGTCTTGGAATTTGAGGTGGATGTCATGAGCGGTGTATGTGCTGTGTACCTTTTGAATTAATTCTATATTTAATTTGAGGAAATGGAAGCACTTTAACATAATATGGGAAAGATCCGTTTCTCAACTATAGCTATATTATTACAATCTCAGAGATTACTTACCTGCTGACCTTTCTTCAACTTCTTGCTGACGAGAGACTCCGTAACCTGCGTCAGATACTCGGTGTAACCCAAAATCAGCTTCACATATTCACTCTCTAAGTTCTCTTTCGGATTCACTTTGTTGTCCAAATATTGAATGAGGTCTTTTATTCTTTTGATAACGTTATCGTCCACCACCACCACTTTCCCAGAAGTGTAAGCGGGCGCCATTTCGCGCGTCTGGTGTATCTCTTCGGGCCTTTCCTCAACCAGACTCACCCCCGCGAGGCTCTTCGTCCCACTCACCACCTGTGCACTCCCCACCTGACAAGAGAACGTCCCCTGATGATCCAGCCATGACTCATCTTCGCAGACGCTCGAAGTGGAAGATTCACTGCTGCTGCTGTCTGTTTCATGATGATGCGAACACTCATCTTCGGAGTCTGTTTGGCATTCAGCTAATGAGTGCTGATGCGGACACACTTCTTCGGAGTCCATTAGACATTCAGCTAATGAGTGCTGATGCGGACACACTTCTTCGGAATCCATTAGACATTCAGCTAATGAGTGCTGATGTGGACATACTTCTTCCGATTCTATTTGGCACTCCGGTAATGGATGCTGATGTGGACATACTTCAGAGTGTGTTTGGCTTTCCGATAATGGTTGCTGATGCGGACATACTTCTCCGGATTCTGTTAGACATTCAGCTAACGGCTGCTGATGTGGACATAATTCTGATTCTCTCTGGCCTTCCGGTAATGGCTGCTGATGCGGACATACTTCATCCGCCACTTTCTTTTCTTCGCCGAGCTTTTTCATCACCTGTCTTTCTTCATCTTCTTCATTCTCTTCTTTTTCCGGTATGCAATGACATTCCTGACATGGCGTCCCGCATGTGTTCTCCTCGGATTCTTCCTTCTTTTCCTGTTCCGTCAAATGCTCGCATTCGTCTTTCATCTCCTGATTAGCTTTACACTCACATGTTACGTTTTGTTCACACTCGTCTTTTTTTTCTTGACTTTTTTTCCCTTTGATTTTCTTCTTCACTTTCTCTACTTTCTTACCTTTCAATTTGAGCTCCAAAGAGCTGTTACACTCGTCTTTTTTGTCCTTTTTCCCAGTTTTTCGTTTCCGGTCTTCTTTCTTCTTATTCTTCAACATTTCTTTCTCTCTCTTGGCGGCTTCTTTCTCCTTTTGAGCTTTTTCTTTCTGAGCTTTCTTCAATTCCCGTCTTTTGTTGAGTTCCCGCGCCCTCTGTTTTAACTTACGAGGAGCAAATCGGCTGTCCTCCTCGCACATTTCGTAGACTTGATTCGTTTTTTTCCTCACTTCTTCTTCTTTTTCCTCTTTTATTGCGAATGTTTTCTCCTTTACCTCCGGTTTTTTCGTCGGTCCTATTTCGTCTATTGAGTCGTCACAGGAAACCTCTTTCAAAAGCGGCTTCTCCTTAATATTCTCATTGCACTCGTTCTTTTCTTGCGGCGCCTTCCTTAAAATTGGAATTTTGCTTTGTTTCCCACGGGATGTGTCTGTAAGATTTTCCAATAAAATATAAGAAAACTCAAAGTTTAGAGGAAAGATTTCAGGATAAAGGAATGCGAGTCAAGTCTCTACGGAAAAATAATTTTATTTTAATAAAAATTTCGGGACAATCAACAAACAATGCACATTCAATCACACCCAAACACTGAGTCAGGTTCCTCTGCTGTCTTGCTCTTCCACCCCCTCCCTCGCCTTGCTTACACTCTTAATAATTAGCCGCCTGCCGCGACCGACACACATTTTCTGCTTACCTGGACATACTATGCTCTCCAGCGATCTGCTCCTCTCGCAAGAATCCTCCTTCATGCTGTCATGTGCCGTCTGAGACTTCGCCCTCGACAGCCTTTTGTTGTCCCCCGACGTCAGGGTGACTTTCACTCGAAGATTCTTCTGCTGCTGCCTCCCCTTGTGCGACTCTTCGGGGATGGTGCACTCGGTCGTCACTGCACCCTCCCCCTTGTACGGCTCGAGCACCTCCTCCAGCGTGAGGATGTGATCCGTCTTCTGCGGGTTTTTGAACAGGACGTTGGTATGGGCTTCCTTCAGGATTCTGAAGAATTCCTTCCTCTCGGTGAGGTTGAGTGACTGGAATTGGGGGGCGTGGAGGGCGGACACCTCGGAGGGCGTTTTCCCTCGGGAGTCTTCATCCCTGCTGGCTGCTCTCACACTTGCAGGGCGTTCCCTTCTCCTGTTCTTTGGACTGGCCGGCACCACCGGCGTCTTTCCCGAAGACTTCCTCCACTGCTCCTCTATTTTTCTCTTCTTCTCGAGGTAAATCTGAATCATTTTATCGGTGTCGCGTTTTATGACCGACTCGCAAAAATCATTGGGTTCTGATTCGGGACGTGTGGGATTTTTCCGGGGCGGTTCAACGGTTTTCTTAAGAGTGGGAGACACCGGTTGGGGCCTTCTAAGGACTCTCTTCGGCGATTCTGGAGTGGTGACTTTAGGGCTCGCGACTGGGCCCCGGCTCGGTTTGACCGAGGGGGCAGTTTCTGGTTTCTTCTGAATGGTTTCTCCCTGCGATATGAAAATTTATTTTAATGAGTAGTTCGCAACCAACCCCGGAGGCTTCGTATATCTTTAGATAAAACTAATGGACTGAAAATTGCTATCGTTTTTGTGTGATGTCCTTTCAATGACCAGAACTAAAGGTCGAGGACTCTGAAATGTATTTGCAATGTTGGTCCGATTAAAAACAGAAGCAACAGGTACCTTCGGGTTGTCATCCTGAGCGAAGTACTGGAGGTACTCGTCGTGTACTGTTCCGAAACGCTCTCTCGTGGGCAGACCTTTTTTCTCGATGTTTTTCCGGGCGGCGCTCAAAGCTTCGAAAAAGGCCAACCTTTCTTCGTGGTTGAGAACGGAGAAGTTCGGGAAACTGTTCGAAATGTCGTCTGCTTTGTCTTTTTTCTCTATCCCGGGGCGTTTGCCGTCGTTCCCTCCTTTTTTGTTTACTTTCCCCAGTGTGGTCTCATTCCTTTGCCCTTTCGCATTGGTTCCTTCCTTTCCTTTAGTTTTATATTCCATTTAATTTACTCGCTTCCCCCCCCCTCAAAAAATTCAAATTACATAAATATACCGAAACTGTTTTGAGAAGACGAAGAATTTTGATGTTCAAAACCGTTTATTGAAATTTCCGGCACATGTAAACGCGTTTCATTTCCCCTTGTTTTTGTTTTTTGTTTTTCCCGCCTTTTCTCCGCCTTTGAATTAAAGCAAAGTGGGGCTGAATAATCCTTATCAATTTATCTTTTTCAGATTACCGCTATCCCGAATGTGGTTTGGAGCAAAAAACCTATGAAAACTCGATGTTGCATTCAGAGTATTGTCAAAGTGTGTAAATAAGTAAAACGGCATTTAATTTTTCGTTTGAAAATTCAAATTATTGTTCATTTATTGTATGTTGTTTCCTAATTAAATATTTAATAAATAAATTCCGTCTATTTTCATTGGAAATCCATTCTTAGGTAAAATAAAAAAACAGAAAACATTTCATAAATAAAAATTTAATTTATGGTGAATTTTAAAAATATTATATGCTCTCATATTTCACTAAGTTACAAATAATGTCTAAGGCGACAAAATAACAATTCAAAGATGGACAAGAGGAAGAAGGGGAAAAGGGGGAAAAGGCACTATTACCTATATACAAAGATATATATATGGCACATACCACGACAATCCTCAGGTACTTAGCACCTATTTATAGAATCCAATCTATTATCTTACAACGCAGTGCTTTTAATTCATCAACTGACAATTAACGATTGCGCACCGAACCGATTCGATTTATTTCCTTTCCTTTTTAAAGGCCTCTGTTTTTTAAGATAAGGCAACAATTTCTAAGGCACTCTCATTCCCTGTCAAACTGCTGTTAAATAAGAGAACACACAAAAAGGCGAACGAAGAACCTTTAATGTTTATCATTAAATAATAATTTCTCGTGCAATTTCGCGTGTGATGATTTTCTCATAAATCACTGTTCGCACTCGAAAAATTCAAATATTTCGGGAATCGTATAAATCCGCGATTTAGTCAGGGCGCAAACACAAAGTCCAAACGTTGTCAATTGAGAATGAGCACTTACAATATATAAAAGAATACCCTCGCTGTACAATGTTTGCATGACCAACGATTATTTTATTACACTTTGAGAGAACCGATGTGAGGGAATGCCACTGCGGTCCGACATCGGAGCGGGGCCGACACTCCCTTCCCCTCCCCCGCGAAGAAACCCCTCGGGATGATCACTTCCGGTGATACGAATCCATCGCCCTGGAGCATGTTCACGTCATCCGCCCGTAAGCGTTTAAGACCGGATTGGAATGCATCGCGTACCTTTGAGCCGAATCCTGGGGGAGGGGGAATTCGGGAGGGGAGCTCTTCAAAGTCAATAAAATAAAATTTTGGGAATTAAATTAAAATGATAAAAATCAAACTTCGACGCCGAGTATCCTGTCGACGACGTAATCAAACCTCTGATTTTCTTTGTTCGAGTCTAATGTCTCACTCCCTTCGACAGTTCTCGAGTCTTCTTCCACTTTTACTTCACTACTGTTTTCCATCACAACTTTGCTTTCTTCCCCTTCCACGTCCCTCTTCTCCTTCCCCTTCTGCTCCTCCGCTATCACAACTTCCTGCTCCTTGTCGCTGCATTCTGATTCTTCCTCCTCCTCCTCGCTCTCCACTTCCTCCTCCACCTCCGGCCCGAGGAGGGACTCTCCCCTCGTCAGGGTGCTGCTCTCGGACCGAATCTCCTCTCCCGGAAGGATCGGTATGTTCAGGCTGACTCTCGTGAAGAACGCCATTTTCTCCCTGTGCGAACACAAACCAAATGTCATCCCCTGTCTGAGCACACCCTTCCCGCTCCATCACAAGCAACTCACTTGAAGGATATGACGTCAGGTTTCCCCTTTCCAGCCTTACTTTTCCTTAGCTTATAAATTTCTTTCGCGGTTTTCCTCAGCATTTTCTCCACCCTTTTGTCATCCTGACTCTTCGGTTGAAGTGCAGATTCCGCTTGAGCTATCAACGACTGAAACTGTTGATCTTCTAAGACTAACGCCGCTAGCTCGGCATCCCCTCTGGCACGAACCTGAAATGCAATCGAACGTTTAGAGGGTCTCTCCGGGAGGAAAACGCGGGAGGGAAAGAACCGGTCTCCACTCACGCTTTCGAGTTTGGCAGTGAGGTCCCTTAACCTCTCCAACTCGTCCTGCTGGGCCTGCAGCCGACTCAGCTGGGCCCTCCGGTCCAGTTCCAGGTCCAGGGAGGTTCGGGCCACCGCTGGGCCCCGCCCCGAACGACGGTGGGAATTGGCTTTGGCCACGGTCAGACCGGCGGACGGCCTCCACCTGAGAGACCTTCTTTCGACCGCGTTCCGCTGAAAGGGAGCCCCTCTGCGGTACAAAGGCATCGAACTGTCGCTGTCGCTCCTGTTCAGCTGCAACGCAAACGTCTCCCGTCACTCTCCGCCACCCCCGACCGACTCGCACTACCCCTAACACTTACGCGACACGTGTACTGATGATGCGCCGCACTTGGTGAAAATGTCTGGGACCTTTTTATAACTCCGGAGTTCCTACTTTCGACCCTGGTTCCCTTCTCGGGTATGAACACGCATTCCGTGTTTGTTTCCTTATCGATGACGGACTCGTCCTGCTGAAGAGGTCTTTATCAATGCAGGCAAGTCTCTCGGGCTAACAAGTGGGTTATAGAGCATGAGAACTCACTTCTAAGGGGAACACCTGCTCCAAGATGTCTTCCTCCTCTTCTTCGGCGAGGCAGAAGGTCGGGGCGCAGGACTCGGCGACGGGTGGTCGCGTCAGCGTGGACGCCTGTGAAGAAATTATTGTGCTTTCGTCGCTGCTTTCCTCCCGACGAGTTTCCGTCGACTCCATCTTTCCCGCGTCGTTCTTGTTCGTGGCAGAATTTGCGGAGCGCATCGACCGCCTCCCCGTGGCGTTCTGCTGCATGAACTCAGAGCCGAGTATGTTGTACCACTTCGTCGACACCGATTCCGGGCTGAAGTCCGCGAGACTGACTTGTGCGTAGCCCTAATAAAAACCGATTTAATTGTAATTAAATTCCAATTAAATTAAGAGGCAATTTGCGGGTATCGGCACTCACCACGCATTCCTCCGAAGAGTTGGAAAGGCACCAGACGTTCACCTGAAGCGTTTTGCTCGAGAGTTTGTTCAAGGCCACCGAGAGGGGGAAGGTTTCCCCGAAGTTTGGTTTCCTCAGATCGGTTACTGGCTTGCTGCAGCACGGCTGCGCTCCCGGAGCGGAAGGCAGGAGAACTGCTTTGATGAATCTAATCGAAAAACACAGTCAGTCTTCTCGTCCTAAAGTTGGAACTTTCTCAATCTGATACACTTACACTTGAGAATACTGAGGGATGAACAACGCCGTCAGATTCCTCGCCCTCTCGATGCCGACGTACAACAACCCATCAGACACGGCGTACCTGGAAACCAATTTGCAAAATTCTCAATGAAACCATTGAAACTGACAATGAGAGACAAATAATTCCGAAATTTACCTTAATTTTATTTGAACCTGAGCCGTGTCCAAATTGCATTGCTGAAGCCGGTTGGCAGCTTCAAAAACGCCCGAATCGCCAGCGACGGATTCATCGCTGACAGCAGCAGATACCGACCTGGTGTTGCTACCTGAAGAAGGAGTGCTCGCGGACACCTGAAACAGGACTGGGGTTAGTCGGCGAGCCCAGGCGGGGTTGATTGCGAAGGGATCGAGCTCACCTGGAGAAGTTCGAGGTTTTGGTCGTGTGGAGCTTCCGATATTGGGGAGAGAGGCGGTTCCAGTTGCTGTCTGGACTGCGCAAGCCTTGTCTGAGGGTAGCTTCGCTCGTCCTCGCACATCCTCAGACTTTCGAAATTGTGATCATACATGAGCAATTTGCTTTTCACGTTATCCAACAGCTTCCCACTCCTTTCCAATTGCCGTTGGCGCTCGACGTCGTCGTACCTCGGAGGCAGACAAAGTAAATTTATACCTGTCAAAGAATGAAGCGTGAGATCTTCCCCGATCGACCCCAATCCAACCCGTCAGACACACCCCACCCACCTAAGCTCTGATACAGTTGATCTCCCTCGGCAAACTTATAATTAGCTAATGAGGACGCCGTCGCCGCCTGCAGATTCCCCTCCGTCCCCTTCTCGTGCACCAACGGGTTCCCGCTTTCGAAACCGTAATTAATTTTGGGGGAAACCTTATGGAGTTGGGGGGAGACCGGCGGGGAGACGGAGGAGAGCGAAGATCGGGGTGAGAGCGACGGCTGGGGGGAAACGGGATCGTTGCTGGAACGCAGGAGGCGCTCCACTCGCCGATGCAGGTCGACCATATCGATTGACGGACCCGGCCAATTGACATCTGAAACAAAGTCAATTACGGAGTAAATGACGGCCCACGCTGTGCTTCATCGACCCGATTCCTTCGAGCAAATTCCGACTCACCGGTATGACCGTAAATATCTGTAAAACTAAGGCCGCTTGACAGGGAACCCTTACTCGAAGACGTCGACAAGGACCCCAAACTGGAACTGCTCGACACGGATGACGTGGATGCCGAGAGTGTTTTCAGTTGCGATTCGAGTGACGTCATTGTTCTTAAAGCTTCGCAGAGTTCCTGCAGAAGAAGTTGCTTTTCTTCGTGAAGGCGAACCCTGAACGAAAAAATGGGAGCACATTAGAAGATAAATTATTAAAGTTTTCGGTATTGATGGCGGGTAGGCGTCTACTCACCTGTCGGCAATAGCCCTGTTATTCAGTTCCAACGCCTGGTTCAAATCCCTCTCCAACCTCTTCACTTCCAGTTGGATGTCCGTCATCTCTTGAGCCGTCCTCGTCCTCGGAGTCATGCTACGTAATTCCCTGAGTAACTGTTCCTTTTCTTGGAAAAGCAAAAGACGATCTTTGTCGCTTTCCGCTTGACCCGGTGTCACCTGTAGAAGTTACAGAGAATTAAATCCCGGGACTTCGGCTCCATCTCATCCCTCGGGACTCCTACGAACCTTTTCCTCTAAATCCGCCAACTTTCGCTGCACTAACTGCACTCGTTTCCTAGCTTCGTCGTACTGCAACCTCGTCCTCGCCATTTCCGCCAGCCTCGTGCCGATGGGGACGAGCTCTCCGGAGAGATCAGTCTGCGATGCAGTGCTTAGTTTTTCTTGAGGTATACTTAACGTGGATACATCGGGCGAACTCTCTGACAGTTGCAGCCTGGTCAAATCGTCTTTGAGTTTGGCCAAGCTCTGCATAAGCTCGGCTTTCTCCTTCTCCCCGCTGGACAGGGACATCTGAATGTTCTCCAGCTCGGTGACGATGGCCTGGGCCTCGCTCAGATTATAATAACCGCCCTGGCCGCTCAGTTTCTGCTCGACGCTCGCGAGGGTTTCCACCCCTCTCTGCGTGCACGTCATTTCCGCTCGGATCTGCTCGAGCTCTCTTTTTAGCCTGGAAACCCGGTTTCTTGCTAGCGCTACGTCGGACTTGAGCAAATCTGGATCGTATTTGGTGCTGCTTGTACTTGAACATACTGCAAAAACGGGGGGGAAACCTCATTATTTTTGTATTTCCTCGACGAGGCTGTGGAAAGCGACCGAATGCGACTTACAAGAGGAGCGGGACGTGTTGAGCGTCGTCAAAGCGTTGCTCAAATGATTATATTCGTCCTGAGCCAGGTACAACCTCTGCCGTTTCACATCGAAAATTTCCTTCTTGGCCTGAAACAAACGAATCCTTTCAATCAAATGCCGAACCGAGTGCCAAAACTCATTCGGCGAAAAAAAAAAGAGGCAAAAACCCGAGTGGCGGATTGTGACAGAGGTCAAAGTGGAGGAGTCGCGAATGATACTTTTGACATGTCTGCAACCATCGGTTATCGGAGCGGTTAAATGACCTCAGCCTTGCATTCCGATCTCCATTATTTGAACCGATGCGTGTTTAGGTTTCCTGCATTTTTTACAATTACAGTTTCATCTGCTCGGTCGGATATTTTTTCACCGGGGAAACCTTTTAACCTCTCCATTTTTTTTCCTTCAAAAGATTTCCTCACGCCTTATCGACCTTGGAAAGGGCCTTCGGGAAGAACCCTTCTATAAAAGGGTCAAGGAGCAGTTTTTTGAGATGTTTTTTTTTGACCAAAAAAAGGGTATCCAATTCAAATTTGTTACTCAGTTGCATCGAAACTTTATTTGTTACAAACGCCGGCAGGAAATCTTTTTTTTCCAAGGAGTTCCCATGCCGTTAGATCGGATAGGAAAACCTCAAGAACGCTATTTCAACAAAATTCAATGAAATACTAACTCGCAATTTTACGACGAAAAAAAAAAAATAAGAACTATTAATTAAAAGTAGGAGAGAACGTGTGAGAATATTCTTTAGAAGACCCGCACTCGGCCGGTACGAAAGGGAAAAGGTTCGGCAATTCACGGTGAAAATGCCAACGCTGAACGGATTCGAGGCTGTAAAAAGCGACATAATGCCCATTCCGAAGAAGTTGAGGGAGCACCTTCTGTCATGTCAAGATGCGTGACCGGGGCCTACCGGTAAGAAGACCGGTGACGGGATGCCCTCACCGTGGGCGCGTCCCTCCTCGCCGATGACTCCGCGGAACCCGAACAAGAAATGAATAAGATCGCATACATAAAATAGGAATAAACAAGTAAGATGGAAAAAAATGTACGTAACACAGGTAGCAACCACTTCTCGCGGCGTTGCCAAATCGAGGGGACGGGATGGTCCGATTCGAGACTTCTTCGTACCTTCATGGGATTTTTATAATCTTATGTGAGCGAATTGTTCTCTTTCTCTGGCGGCCTCAACTCGCCATTGCCATTTATTCGTTTCGGCCGTCGTCTTTCCCCGTAACGAACCTAAAATGTCGGTTATCTGACTTCGGGAAGAACCCATCGATCGGATGGATTTGGCTACCGATAATCAGCATTTGCATTTGGCCGATGCCTGAATATATTTTTATCTCGCGGACAAAAGCCCGATTTTGCCCGAACTTCTCTCATCGTATCCCGATCTCCTTTTTATTACCGAATGCGACATAAATTTGGCAACGCCGACAAATGAACATTTATAAATTCGATAGCCATTCCTTGTTTGACTTGTATTTACACATGCCATCGATGTACCGCCGCCTTTTGAGCGACCGACCAGTTTTCCAAGTGGATTCGAGGCTTCGCCAAATGGGACAAGTCGTCCCGGGGGAAGAAAGGGGACAAAGCGAAACAAGGGGGCTCTCTCTGGAGGAGAGTCACACATGGAAACGATCGAACGGAGAGCCAATGAGCAAATTAACCGAAACCAAGAAGAAAGTAGGTGCGCGGTATTAGGAGCCAGTTTACTTTCTCACTTTGGGCCTATTTTGGGGCGAACTTTCAACATACCTACTCCTGTTACCGATTAATTTTTTTTTTCCTCTCGCGTGTTTGCTGATACGAGAGAAACGATCGCACTTACCTCTAAAACATCCTGTGCAGTCTGGAGGTAGTCCCGCAACATCGCCTCCTGAATGGCTCTCCATTCTAATCTAGGATCTTCTAACTGGGTACATTCTGGAAAAAAAAAGGAATCCAGTGCAGTAACATCGACCCTCGGACAGGGCAATTTTCCCCCCCGAGAAATTCGCCTTTGCCTTTGGACTTTTCCACCCACTATTCTTCTCATACGGGACAAAAAAGCGGATGTTTTTCCCGATGAACGGCTTCCTACGTGTTTCTGTATAGATCAAGGCTGCCAACCTTTTCGGCAAAAGGAGACCGAAATTTAGAAAATATGTAACAGCCCACTTTTTTTTAACTGTTTACTCTTCGGTAAGCAAAAGTTATGACTCGAGGGAAAATTGGACCGAGGTCTTCGTATTGTTAGGATGAAAGCATTTACTCTTCTCTGAGGCGGGGAAATGGACATGGAGGGAAAATCCTCCAGATAAGTTGAGATTCCAAAAGGAAATTTTTCCCCGATGAAAAGTCAAACCCGAGGAGAAAAACCTGACTCGACGGGTAATTGTAAAAGCAAAACGTCCGTCGTGGGCGGAAGAATATCCGATTTCTTCTGCTGGCTCCCATCCAAAATGGTCGACTGAGTAGGCCTAATCAAGGTCGTGCATGCATGCTTCTCGACTTCTCTCCTCGGTGCCCGTGAGCAAACCATCAACAATGTCGAGATATAGACCAAATAGTTAAGTCGGAGCGAGAATTCCTCGCATTCTGCGATCACGTTTCCGCCTTTCCCCTCGCTTCCTCCTAACGGAACCGGGAATGGAGCCTCCCACCTTTTCTGCTTTCGTTTCTCAATACTTACGATTGACATGATTGATGTAGTAGACTCCTATCTGGGGGTCGTAAGCCTCCTCCCAGCCGAGTGGCAATTCGTTACCGATGCAATCCGCGAACGTCTGGGGCTTGGTGAACCTGAAAGAAGAGAAGGCCGTCGTTGAGTTGGCTCTGCCGCCATGTGCCCGGCCGAAGGGGAAAGGAAGAGACAATCGGTGTCCCCTTTCACTCGTTGAAAGAGGACCAACGCGAAAGGACATCATACGGATACAATTCAAGACGCGACCACAATAACGTTTACTTTCGCTGAGTGTGCGTTTCCTAAATGAATTTCCTTAAGTCAGTTGAAACCTGAAATAGTACCTCACAACCCGATTCCCGGTGTTATAACTGCTATATTTTCAGCTAATAATATTTCCCGCCCTCAAACTAAACCTAAATGGAAATGCAGCTATTCTTTAATTTTGCCTGTTGCCTTTTTTCCTCTCCGGGATAGGAAAACCTTTAAAAATTGCAAAACCTTAAATTGTGAGAGCCGCACATCGAGTGCGGATGTTCGCCACGTCCTTAATGGTTTCCAATAGCCTTCACATTTTTCGGCGAGCATGCGACTTGCATATCGGCATTCACGAATGTCCGAGAATGAATGAATGAATGTGGAATGGAGAGAGAAAAAGAAGGAACTGGTTGACTGCTTCCGCCCCGCCCCCGCTCACCCCCTCCCCGTGCATTCCAACGCCGGTTACTGTCACCGTGGAGAGCCACTCTGGTCCGATAAACCGACCCCCGAATGCTTCCATTAAGGAACGTGCTTTCATCGGCGGCTTGCGTAACTCCCGGAAGAATGACGGACAATACGCAGGACGCGGTGGCTGTGTCCGAGTAGTTGGAATCGCGCCTAAAAAGAGCCTACAGACACCCGCGCCGAATATTCGGCCCCGAGGGGGGAGGGGGAGGGGGTGCGGGAGGGGGAAGACATGAATTATCCGAATTCCAAGCATTCTCAATAACGCTGCCTACGCAGGTCCGATCCTTGACATATCGGCACCCGAGAAAATCCTTTTTATAATTTTTCTACCCACTGGAAAACTCGGGGAAAACAAATTTTTTTTTATATATAATTCAAAAGTAATTAAGGGACAAGGAAATAAACGATAGTTTGTTCATGAACTGGTTTCGAAGTGGAAAAAAATTATCATCGGATAAAAGGTTCAAACACGAATGCTCAATAACTGTCTGCAAAACGTCGCATGCGACCAGTCTGGGAGTGATTGATCAATGAATGGTTTCCAGGTCCGAACCTGGCCGTGAATAGCAATGAAAAAAAAAATGTCGCTGCTCTCCGCACTCCATTCGGTGAGTTTCGCCCCCCTTTGGAAAAGTCGCGGTTTCGACCTTTTGCGAAAGTGTTCGTTTGTTGGGTCGGCCATTGGTCGCTCTTCTTCGGGATTCCAATGAGGATATCAACTAATTTTTTATCGGAGGCCACATAATTAATTTTCTCACGACCGCAACCGGGTCGAGCGAGCCTAATGAATCGAATATCTCGAGCCATTTTCGATAAGATACCTTTCTTTCGTTTTTTTTTATTTCGTTGACTCTTTTGTTTGGGGGTTTGACGTAATGTATTTTCGCTACTCCTTTCCTGTATCTTTCAATACCCCAAAAACTCTACCGATTGGGGTGAAGTTCCCTTTCTGTTGTGACTCCGTTCCACATAGCAAAACATACTTTTACTTCGATGCTTCGGCAAGCTATTTATTTCATTTTAGAACGCTAATTGGTTTTGTGCGTAAGTGCTAAAAAAGATACGTGAGGATATTCCCCGTTTCGCAATTCTTCAGTCATACGGGGATGTAATTCTTCTGGATATTCAGGCCATCACAAATGTATGAATTTATTGATAAAAGTGCAAAATAATTTTCCTCGCCATTTACGGGTGTTGTATATCGTTTGGAGAGGAAAGCAGCCATTATCAAATTTCATTGGATGCGTCAAAGCCGAGTTTTCTCATGAGTCTGACTTAAAGACAAATTAATTCATTATTTGTGATGTTTTACAAAATCTGACACTGCCCGTTTGCCTTCTTCGACAGCGGGGAAACCCCTTTTGCTCTTGAAATAATTCTTTTCATTCCAAATAACAGAGAACTGATCGCTTCTCTCCGTCAGCCATTGATCCAAATGAATAAGACTCAGGTATCCCGACCCTCTCGAACATTATGAAAAACTCTGCGTTTCAGGTAAGTTGTCTTACATTCGGACTACGAGGGCGTATGAAAACGTGATGTAATTCCCAATGGCAGTGTGAAAAAATTTTCACACTTTCCACATTTTTTTGGCCCGTAGTCATTTATAGCAAAAGCCCGTAGATTGCGAGACTCCGGGTGAGGACGGGGCCTTGGAAATGATTTTTTCGCAAAATTATTGTCTCCTCATTTTACGAAGGTGTTTGTTTTCCTTGATAGTTTTCTCTTCCGCCAAAATAAATCTCATTCTCTCCGTGAGAGAACTTGTATTCGACTGTCCATTTAACGTTTCGGTTTCTCAGCGAATTGCGATCGCTTCTCCAAGAAGTCATTTTCATACGGGAAATTCCTGAATTCATTCCCGGGGGCTTGCCTCCGCCAAATAACACACAAAAAAATATCCATCGATGACGTCGGCACTCAACACATTTGAGTGGTTTTCAACCGAGCCAATGACAGATAATTTCAAATAATGTACAATTACATAAAGCATATGAAGTGGATTAAAGATCGCATCGCAAAGGAGTCGGGGCGGGCTAAGAAGGAGGGGCGAAGGCCGCGGCGACCCGTAAGGGACCCGGTCAACTTAGGATTCCCACGGGAGATGCGGAGCATTCAGAACCGCATTCCGTACGTTCCGATGTAGATTTTCATGAAAGATAATGTTTTCAAGTCTTTTTTCTTCCCCCCTCCTGGACTATCATGCTCGTAAAATTTCTGGCCTTTACAACTGACTCCCCCCCCCCCCCCCCGACCATATGTAAATACAAACTGGAATGCTTCAATTCAAACATTTGTTCGTGGAGTTTCACGAAGGACTTTTACGAAAGCTACACAGTCGAAGGACTTTTACGAAAGCTACACAGTCGAAGGACTTTATTTCCAAATTTAGCGGGGGAATCTGGTAAAATCCAGGCTGCGAAAGATTTCCATAAAAGTCAAAAATCTTGACAAATTGATTCATGTCGATTAACTTATCTCTGTGTCATTCACGTAATAAATGCTCCTTTTGGGGACGAACTTTTCCTTTGCTCAGCACTTTGTGGTGCAAATTGGATTTTAAAATCTCCCCAATCTTTAACGAATTCAAACTGATTCATATTATCTTCCTCCGATTTGGGCGGTGATCCTCGAATTCGTCATCTTTCGCAACAACAGCAACAAGAAAATGACCTCTACGTGTTCTCTCCACTGTCAAGAATGGGCACTCAGTGCACGCACATTCAAACTTACACAATAATAAGGTTAATCAAATAATAACTCTCATTTTGTTAAAAAAAAAAAAACTGCCAACATTTTCACTATATGAAAATGTTACATAAAAACATTTTTTTTTTAATGGAACTGATAAGTGAGTTAAAATCTCGTTTTTGATTAACGGATTCCACAAAAATAAACTGTGAATCATTTCCTTTGAGACGGAATACCTTATTCGATTTCCTTGAGAAAGGATATTATTGTAATGATCGAAATCATTTTCGGTCGATGAAAATACTTCGGGCAACAAAAGTAAGACATTTTGAAAATATTTTCATACTTAAATACGTTATTATTTCGGTTTATTCCCGACTTTTATTATTATCACTTTGTGCAAGTGAATATTTATGAATATCTTATTCTTATCTCACTTTTTGATTACTTTTTTTTTCCTGCAACTCGCCTATCCGTTAAGGTCGCGGGGTTTACAACCAAATTTCACACTCACTGACTCTGTATTAAATTAATAAGTATATAAAAAAAAAGGAGGAACTGCAGCATTGAAACAACCAATAGTCTGATTCAGAATTTAATATTATCTCATCAGATTTAAACCAATCAGATTTCCTCTGCACAGTCTCAAAACAATGTTTTCTTAATAAATGTTTTACATGCATACACAATTCAACATGTGAAACAAATCTTTAAAATTACTCTGTTCATTACTCAGAAATATCACAAATGATAATTAATGAAAAAACAAATTTAAAGGAAATAAGCAACATAGAAACCCTCATCTAAATTATGTACATTAAATCTTAGTATGAGATTTCTGCAAATTAATTAAACAAATTGGAGCTTTTTAAAATTCTCAACTCCCAAAATTAGAACTCAGTTTTTTTTACATTTTTATACTTTGATTCCAGTCAATATTCACAGAATGAATTGACTGAGTGCAACAGACAGGTATTTCCTGTGCAATGATTCATTTTATTATAAAACATTACTCTTCCAATTCCTTCTTTTTAAATTTGGACTCTAAACTTTTATTACCAAAAAGTGAAAACATCTGACATTGTCCCCAATAATATATCTTATTAATTAAATCACAGAAACCATATTCTACTTCTTTATGCTTATATATGGTTGGGAGTGCACAAATTAAAATAACTCAAGCATCACATATTTTCCTACAGCCCTCACACACTGAAATCTTTGGAGAATTCTCGCCGTTCTGGGAATTCTATCATTCATCTGAGAAAACAAAAATATTCGATAGTTCATTCGGAGAGCGATAATGAATTTAAATTCCGGAGTTAATCGATTTCAAATCGGTTTTGCGGTTTCGGCAACAAAATTAAACTTTCATCCCCAAAACCGCCCGTAACCGAAACTTCGTCTATCTTATTAATGACAAAAAAAAAATTTTCCACTATCTCGTAATAATAATAATAATGTTTACAAAATTAATTTCGGAAATAAAAAATTTTCACTCGAAATGGTTAATTTCAAATAATATATCAATCTGTCAAGCGTTTTTATATATGCGTGCAGAACGAAGTATTGCAGTGTGTTAGAGAGCGTGTTTTCAACCAGGCAGCAGCACATGTTCATCGTAATGTATACAAGAGAATTTTCCTGCACTTGTTTTTAAGGGCTTTGTCAAGCAGAATTTCCTCAAAGAACTCACCGAACAAATCTATTTCCGGGACACTTTGTCGCAGTTAAATCAACTCTAATTAAACATGGTTTTTCAGAAAGGAATGCGGGTTGATGTGGGGTAACATTGGTTGGCCTACCTGTCCCTAGGATCGATCCAAGTCGTTTTCTTCGTAATATGATCGATAAAGTACACTTTTCCATCGTCATCCGTCGCGTACTCCCAACCATCGGGCAATGGTAACTCGCCATTTCGTCTCCTCGGCATATTTTCCGCCTTAAAGCCATCCAAAATCACAGTACTTGCACTCACGAAAACTCAAATTTCCGCCATATTGAAATACCTCAAGTTCATGACGTCACGAGAATGGAATGCAATGATTAACATATTAAGCCTGTTATTTATAACCTGAATTGTTTTACGAGTTCTGACACTTTGCTGTTGTTTATTTCAAAATCCCAGCAATACCCATCACGTTTATTTTTTTAATACACACTTCACAATTTTCGATTTTGACCATCCAGAATTGTCCATAATTTTAGATCTGTTTACTACCGTGTGCATATCGCGTCCACCATTGAACACAAAACAGGTAACTACAACGACGACCTCTCGCGTAAAAAATCTCAATTCAGTTTTGTCGACATTTGGTCACGTTGAAAACAGGATGGCCAATATTATTGTTTCGCCGCCAATTTCCAGTCTTAACACTGTTGGCAGAATACAAATATTTCAAGATGATTCAACTGAAATTTATCTCAGTAATCAATCGTGAAAAAATTTTATTCTCCCAAAAGATAATTCAGTTACAATCACATCTTATAATTCAAATATGGCGCCAAAGCAATCTTAAATTTTCGGCTCACAATTTTTATTTTCGAATTGAAAAAAATGTATGCCGGAGCTCATACAAGACAATTATATGAAACCTAAAGTTTAGACTTTAGGTGCAATAAAAAATTTTTAATACGATTGTTATATTTTCTGTAATTATACTTTATAATAAAATTTTTATCATGTTAATAAAAGCCGTAAGGAACGTAATGAAATTAATTCATAATTAAAAAATATATTTCAATGAATCTCGTCATAGTAAGGATGTTTTCGCTCTGGAGTTTGAAATACTTATCAAATTTTATACTTTTTGGTTGGTGACATTGGTTTTCGATATCTCGAAACTTATTGATTCGCTAACTTCATTAACAAAGTAAAATGGCCACCGCTTTAACGTTGTTTACTTCAATCCGATATTTGTTTTAATATTTAACTGTAAAAACAGAAAGTTAAAATATGACATTTATGTACCACTAACAGGTAAATTTACTAAGAGACATATTTTATAATTTTGAAAACTCACGAGGAATATACTTATGGCTTTTTTTTCGACGAAATAATTTTCAAGGCCATTTTCTTTCATCTATTTATCATAATTTCTTTTGTCTCCTGTGTTTATTTTTTTTAAAAACATCCTAAACGCGATTAATGAGGGCAAGCTGAGTGGTTCAGTTATCGAGGCCGATGATAAGGACCAAAATTTGTAATGTCGATTCACCATTTTTACTTAAAACTTTTCATTTAATAATGTTAAAAAAAAGAAAGTTGTCGATGTTTTTTATTAGTATTCAAATATCACATTCTGTGTTGGCCAATTTTTCCATTGCCAATTTCGAAGGCTTAAACAAAACAGTAATGTTTAGGAATGAATAATTAATGTAAAAATTGGGCCACTGATTAAGTTAGTTGTGTGTGGTTCTTTCTTTTGATGAATTTTTCATTTTTTTTTCAGGGACCAACACCATGTTCTTCCGCGGAAAGAATTATGGAAATGACACAATAGATGTTTTTAATAAAAATTGCTTTTCTCAGTATGACACATTAGCTTGTTTAAAATCAGTTGTACTGACAACTGCTGCTGGAATAACTATAGTGTTTATAGTGTGTAAATTATTTAAGTACCATGTTTTCAAACATAAGCAGATTCAGCATTATGCTATTTTTTATATTGCTGCAGTTGAAATGCTTGTATGGTGAGTGTATCAGGTTTAAAACTCAGGTTTCGGATATTTCAGGTATTTAATTTGTTTTTCTTTCAGTATTTCCAGTTTTATAGTTGGACACAAATATCCACAACTTAAATTTTCTGCAAACTTCTTAAAACTCTTACAATTCAGTATAGTTTGTCACCTTCACTGGTCCTCATCTGCAAGAGCTCATCATAAAGAAGACATAATTCAACATGCCATTAACCCAGGGTTGTGTCTGTACATGATTTATTGCACTACTGTGGCACTCATGGGTATGGTTGACATTGGAACAACCTGGAATGAATGTTTGAGTAAGTCCGCTTGTGTAATTATAACTGGTTGTTTTAAAAGTTTTCATTAATTAATTTGAAAATGATTTCAGAACCATACTGGCTGATGCTGTCAGTGGCAGATTTTGCAGCTGTACAATGTTTTGCATTAGCCGCTGTGTATATAACACACAAAACCAACTGTTTACCTGCGTTAGCATCATTTAAAAGTGCTCAAAGAAGGGATTTAATGACAGTAGTTGTAGCATATGAATTATCAGCAGTTTTTTCTGTTTCATTTGACGCTCTCATGAGATTTGGTAAATGTATAAATATTTTTCAAACTTTATGAATGAATTAATTTTTGTCACCGTTTATTGAGACATCATTAAATCATTTATTCACTTAATTTTTTTTTAATTTTCAAATTTAAGTTGGAGCAGAAGACACTGGTTGCAGTGCTGTTTTTGGCCACTCTCAATTCTTTTACTCAGCCACAGAACTCATTTTTAATATGGGAAAATATTTATTGCCAATCTGGGCGATTTTGGTTGTATTTCAACCTGTAGAAGAATGTAATAGAAACTCTGAAATTGCTATTTCTGGAGGCTACAGTTTGGTGAGTTATTTGACTTTATGAATTTTTCAATAATTTGGGAACTAATGCGGAACAATTCTTCAGGATGGAACTCCAACATCAAATCGATCTTCAATTCGAGGATTTCATCAATACCAACGAATGACAATTCCACCTTCCATCTTGTCTCCTGACTACCTATTATCTTCTCATTATATATACCCGCCTTCCCTGGACAGCCCGCCGAGTCCGTCCAATTCGAGTTCGTCCCTTTCTTCTCTCACGAACCATACTGACGTCATGGGTTACACCAATCGCATTAGCTTAAATTGCAACCCAAGGGGTGACGATGAGAAGTTCGTGAGCAAATTTCAACATCGAGGATTGACAACTATTTCGGAGGAGTCTAATATAAATATGATTGACGCGTTGGAAAGACTGTCTATCATGAGCGAAAAGAGTGCAAACTCCCATTATTAAAAACATTACACGGTGATGTAAGACCCTTGTGCGAAAAGACACGTTTTTTAATTCACCGGGGAAAAAAAAAAGTTTTTGCTTACTGTAAAATTATCGACTTCATCTTCTTTTTCATTATGTGCAACTGATGTTGCTCCCTTGTTTCTTGTTTTTCTTTCATTTTCTGTAAAAAAAGAGTAAGCAATAACAGATTAATGTTTAAAAAGGGAAGTGAGTATCAGGCAAAGTCATCGGTTGTATTAAACCTAAGGTGGCTTTTCCCTAACGATTTTATCGCACAAAAGAGACATGTATTTTATGATCTCAGTGTACACTGATTAATTAAAAAATGACGTGAGAGGTATAGAAAATCTCAATTGCTGGTTTTTTAAAATTGGCATATCAGTTTATCTTGAATTGTTACGAATATACGATATTTAGTGCATCACATAGTCGATTTAACTGAAGGTGAAGATTATTTCTGCATTGAAAATTGCTCATTGTGGGGGGGGGGCTCTTTTCAAAGAGCCACCTTGAGTTGATTCAATATAGATCAACTTGGAATGTTTGTCTTTATTTTTTAACGATGTGATCATTTATCCAAACTTTAGTCTTCAGAAATAAAGACTGAATTAGATCTATTGTCCCATTGGTATAACAATTATTAAGGCTATAATTTAGAATTATTATTTTTTTTTTTGTAATAAACTCGATATTTAGTTAGGAAAAGAAAATATATATATGATCAAGGTTATTATTAAGGTAACCTTTTGCATAATTTAGTGTGGTTACCACAGTTTATCTTGAAATGAGTGATCAGTTATGTGATCACTTCTCGTAAAGAGATTTGTCCCGAGTTGGTAATTGAAAATTTATTTAGTTTAGAACTGTTCTGTTCAAAAATGCACACTTTATTTGTCTTGTGTGCATTTTGGCGCCATATCTGGGCAATTTATTAGTTCAAAACATTATGTTTTTGCACCTGGTCTGTTTCATTTCTTTGGGCAGTTAAGCCACTACAGCTAAAATTGTAATTCTTGGAATGAATTATGATAAAGTGTAGTATTTTTTTGATGAAAAGCTTGAGGCAGGAGAACAGAATGGAATAGTTTTGCCCCAGACAGAATTTTATTCACAAGGCCCTTTGTGAGGAATATTTTTTTTTTTATTGAAACCTTTCAACCACTACATTTTGTAAGTAATGTAAGTAATGAGAAACTGTCTTGAGAATGTGACAAAAATTTTCATTTTGAGCTTTACTTATTTTTTGTTTACCAAATAAGAAAATTATTAATAAAGAATACATCATTATTCATTGAGATAACTTTTAATGTTGTAGAAAATTAGTAAAATCGATCCAATACTCATTTTATAAAAATATGTATTTATTAGGTTGTGAGTGGAGTTGAACACTCAATCTCAAATATTAATTTTATTTCAAATTATTGCAGACACTGACTCCTACAAAAGGATCATCCAGAATAATGTTACATAAAATGAAAAGAATTCACTTCCCTGTATTTATTTACAGGGACAATAAACTTCATAATCTGCAGCAGAAAACACATTTAATTATTGGTCTTTCTTCAGTATAATTAATTTTACCTCAATTTATTAAAAATTATCAATGTTTGTAACTCCATTCTCTGTTGACAGCTATTTAACAGCTCTATTTCTTTCATCTATAAGAAAATATAATCAAACAATAGTGCTTTTTTCTTATCAAAATTTGCAAATTGTGCATTGCTGTGAATTTTTGGTAATCTTTTATCAAAATCTGTAATTTTACTACTGAGCCCAAAGACAAAAATAGGGCCTTCACATTGGCTTTTATTTATTTAATGTTCTGAAAGTGCAATATTGCAAATGATCAGGCACTTTTTATTGTGAAAATCTGTCCTTAATTTAGTTGAGTTTACTTCTTATCACATTGCACTAAAGATTCCACTGGCTAACATCAGTTATATAAGTTTAAAGTTAGAAAAACGTTGTTACAAAAAATATTTTTTACTTGTATGTGGTAATTTAATAAATTTATTTGACTGTTTTTTTATGTTAATTACTAGGAATCCCAGGCTCTCCGATTTGTTTTTAAAATTATCCATATATGTATAAAATAATTATGGAACTCACCTAAGAATGATTCGTTTTTTATTTCAATAAATATGTCTGTGTGAATATAATTAATTTGTTTGAAGCAGTTGTTATTATTCTGAAAAAACCTCGAGCCAGTTTTTTTAAATGTAATTTCCATCGAAGTTTTTCACTGGAATTTTCCATAATGAGAACGGCAAATGTTTTAAATATTAATTTTTAATCATCAATAGTCACGTCAACGCGGTTTAACTCGGAAGAGTAAAATTAACTAATTTTATAAAACTTTGATAAAGGGAAGAAATTAAATGAAATTTTAAAAGCTCATAAAAAAGACAGTTACAGAATTGGCGCGCGCGTATTCAGTAATGGCGTCCATTAGTTCAGTTTTGTCCCACAGGGTGCGCTGCGAAGAGTTTGAAAGGAAATTGAGACACGATTAGTTCAAAAACATCATATTTTGTTGTTGTTTGTAGTAAAGTTTTAAAAATGACGAGCTTTGATCAAACTCACTCATCCTTGAAAGTAAGTTTCTCGAAATTATTTTCTCTGTTTAGTTCATTCAGAAAATTAAGTTTTAAAATACCTTCTCAAACTGTTCTTGTGTAGAAACAATCAGTGTTTTTATTTCCAGGCGATGGTAATGCAGACATTCTCTAGTGGGAAAATTGATAAACTGGAAAAATTAAATAACTCCCTTTCAATGGGGTAAGTACTCGAAAAGACCTAATCGGTTATTTCAACTTCATAAAGAACATTCATCACTGATATGTTAAAGCTTTTAAACAATGCTAAGAATAACTGTCGATTTTTACAGTGATATGGAAAAATGCATAATCCTGGACCAAATTCTTCGAGACTGCATATTAAAACTAGCGTCAGAATGTAAAGGAAATTTAAAGACTTTAGAATTATTTGTTACCTATGCAATAAATTTGAGCAGAAGAGAAATTTGCTCTGCATCGATACCAGTTGTCCTTCTGTCAGATATATTTGATATGTTTACTCTTGATCAGTGTGAGGAACTTTTTGTGTTTGTTGAGAATGGTGTAATGATTTGGAAGGAGGATCACTTCTTTGATGCATGCAAGAATAATTTGCTGAGAATGTGTAACGATTTGCTGAGAAGGCTCTCGAGATCACAAAATACAGTTTTCAGAGGAAGAATTCTGTTATTTTTAGCTAAATTTTTCCCATTTTCAGAGCGCTCAGGTGAGTTAAATTGTATTTTATTAGAAATAAATTAAAATAAGATTGAATTTATTAATGTTTGAGTTTTTATTTTTAGGTTTAAATATAGTGAGTGAATTTAATTTGGATAATGTAAGCGAATACTCTCAGGAAATATCTCAAATTGAGAACTTTGAATCAAATGAAGAAACAAAGGAAGAATCCAAATTTAAAATTGATTATAATTTTTATAATAAATTTTTAACACTGCAAGATTTCATGAGAAGCCCCAATCAGTGCTACAACAAAGTCAGATGGAGAGTTTTTGTCAATGTAAGTGCCATTTGAAAAAGGTTTGGAAAAGTATTGTTTGTAATCCACATCAAACATAAATGACCTAATCAGAAGAACAATGGCTGAAACTTTCTTTTCATCATAACCCATTAGGGTTGTAGTAACCCACTATATGGAGTGGAAACTCAAATCAAGGGCCAAATTCCTCCCCGGGTTAAAAGCAAATTAAAAATTATTCTCTTACAGAGTGCGACAGATGTGTTAGCTGCATTCCAAAATTTTAAACTTGATGCTGACCATTATCAAGAAAAGCCAGTTCAGGATCACATATCAGAAGCATCTTCCTCCACCTTCTTTGCCAAGTACATGACCAATCCAAAGCTTCTGGAGCTCCAGCTGAGTGACCCAGACTTCAGAAGATCAATGCTCATCCAATATGTGATAATCCTCCAGTATTTGAGCTCTCCTGTAAAATTTAAATTGGGCTCTTATGAACTCAAACCAGAGCAACAGGATTGGATAAAAGAGCAGATGAGTCTGGTGTATAACCTCCTTGCTGAAACTCCTGCCAACAGTTCAAAATTTGCAGAATCGGTTAAGCATATGCTTGCGAGGGAAGAGCTTTGGAACAATTGGAAAAATGCGGGTGAGCAAACATTATTAATTAATTTTTGGTTTTATTATTAAATTAATTAATTTTTGGTTAGGTTGTCCTGAGTTTAAGAAACCAGTTAATTTGGAGGAGAAAGACGTGACGAAGCAAAGGAATAAAGGAAAGAAGCGGAATGTAGGGGAACTCATAAAGGAAGCGGCTGCTCAGAAGAAATATTATATGGGACAGTTAGTATTTATTTTTAATATAAAATTTAATAATTAATGTTTCACTTGATAATTATGTAAATTGTTTTCAGTCCGGAGCTGACAAAACTATGGAATCTAAACCCAAACAATCTAGAAGCTTGTAAGGCAAAAGAAAGGAAGTTTTTACCGGAACTCGACGACTACTTCGCCGAAGCCATAATGCAAATGGACCCGGAGGCGGCCATTGAGCCGGAGTACAGAAAAGTGAACGACCCCAATTTCGGATGGAGAGCTTTAAGGCTGCTCACCCAAAGAAGTTCCAACTTTTTCTCTTCTACGAACAACCCCATCGTGAAGCTGCCCTCCTACCTCGAGCACAGTCTCAAGCAAATCGTTCAAGACCGACCTCAAAACACGAACGAAGAAAAGGAGGTGTTAAACACGGAAACGGAAGAAGTGGAGGAATTGCTGAAACAAGACGAGAAAGAGCCTCAGGAGGACGGGCCGGAGGAAAACGCCCAGGAACCGAGGATAGCTTCGGAGCTTTTGGAAGCCGTGGCGAAACAAGTGGGCGATCAGTGGAAGAAGCTCGCCGTGAAAATCGGCGTCGCCGAAAACGAAATCGAAAAAGTCACTCAGGAGAAATCGACCGACATTGAAAGGGCGGAGAGAATGTTAAAAATTTGGGCGGAGTCAGACGAAGATGCAACGCCTGAGAATTTGGCCTACACTCTGGAAGGACTTAATTTGATTGGTGCAGCTGAAGTTTTAAAACCGAAAAGTAATTCCACCGAATAAATCTTAAGACATTTTCTTGATGTATAGTTCTTAAAACCTTTCTTTGGGCGAAAACTGTATATTCCGCGGAAATCTACGAAACAATAGCGATTGGCCTTCCCAATCATTTTACATATTTCCCGCTTTGATTATAAGTGTTAACGCATTGTTCCACGGAACTCATAAATACTTTGTCTTTAATTCTCTCAAAACGAGAAAAGTTTGCTTTTCGATTCTTCGTAATAAAAAAATAAACTCACCTAATGCAGGAGACGAAGCAGACGTCACCAAAAGCTTTCATCCCCCGTTTTTTTAACAACAGATATTTTCCCACTTCTGGGGGAGTCCGAAGGGGATGCGGGTGATTTTTGACAACTAAAACTTCTCTCTTCGGCTTCTTTCTCTGACTCCGAAAGCAGGATTTGCTGTCGTAATGACTTTCTCGCCGATACCTTAGGAGACTTAATTCTTGCTTCTTCCAGCAGCGCCAAGCAGTCCATGTCGTCTTTGGGTAACTTGTTCGGACTGATCACTGATTTACTTTTGACGTTTTCCGGTGGGGTTTTTTCCGGTTCGAAGTCGTCGTTGCAGTAAAACGAAGCTGTTCTTAAAGGCGTCAGAATGACAGATTTTTCCGGTGATTTTTTGTTCCCTCTACTCAAACACGGGCTGAGTTCTTCGCCGGAAGTAAAAGTGGGTGACTCTAGATTTGATGGGGTGGCCACCTGAAGGTCTTCCAAATTTTGACTTTCGAGCTCGTGTAGTATTTGTCGACTTTTAAGAAAAAATTCTCTATTTTGCAATTGTCTCTTTGTCGGAGAGCGCACTCCGATGCAGGTTCGTGTTTCGGTCATTCGCGGAGAGAGTTTTTCCAGTTTTTTCATCGGAGTATAGTAATTTTTCTTTTCTTTAGCTTCCTCCAGTTTTTTTATTTTGGTCAAAGTATCCTCGCTGACAGTTTGACAAAACTTGGTTTCTTTAATGACTATCTTATCACTGGGCGGTGATTTTTCGATATGGGGACATTTTTCGAGTGGGTCAGGCGAACTGTCTGAATATATATCCGTTGAAATACACTTTAGTTTATACTCTAAATAATGTTCATTCAGTCGGTTGGTTTCCTCTTCCAAATCCTGGAGCTTTTTCCGAGCTTTGACGATCATTTCTTCAGAGGAGGGAGAAAGAGAAATGTCTTCTTCATCCCCCGATGAATTCGACTTTAATTCTTTCCCGTTTGATTCTGCCTCGTCCGTCTGAAACTGAGACTGACATTGTCTGCCCGGTGAAACTGTTTGAATCTAAAAGTGCAGATAAATTTCATTTCACTCCACCGATTTGTGTAATGAGGCGGAACCCAATAAGGCTATCGATAATCGGTCTTCATCTTGATAACATTTTAACTGGAGTAGTTCAGGTAAAAACGGGACGAGGGATATGGAATTTCGCGTCGAAAAATGAGCAATACAAACAGAACTGACTTTGGAACTGTTCTGTTTTCTCTTATCTCGGCACAGATTAGGGAAAAGGGTCGGACCGATTTAGAGCTGAAACAAAAGACCTGCCTTTACGTGTAATTCCTTTAGCTTAGGCTCACACTCGTCTTTGATAACTCGGTTACTGGATATCAAGTCATCCGATGCTATATTTCTGGACCACAGTAGAGGAATTTCTTCTGGCTTGGTCATCTCCTGCAATTCAATTTAGGTTAAGAGCAGATGTGACATTGGGTCCACTGCTGCGACTTCTGGCTTACCTGATTAGCTTCGTCGTGACGGACGGATACTTCCTTGTTTTCCCTTCTGATTAGCGCCTCAATTCGCTCGTTCAGGACAGTGTTCGAGTCGGTGACTTCTTTTAGTTTGCTCATTAACGAGTTCATCTCTTCTCGCAGTGCATCAATCGTCCTCGTTTGGGACTCCCCCTGTGACTCCAGTTTGGTTTTCTCTTCTTCCACTTTCTTCAGCCTCTCCTGTAAACTTTTGTTTTCGTTCTCTATGTTCTGGAAGAAAACGAAGAGTTCGGGCCTTGAAATAAGCATAAAACTTGGCAACGTTGTAACTTTTCTGGCAAATTTTTAATACTCGGGATGTATTAAAGAGAAACGATATTTGTCTGACCTTTCACTCTTGTCAACTTCTCTAGGAGAAAGTTTTGGATTCGTGTCAAGTTTCAAATAAAATCAATAATTTTCGAGCGGCTTTTGATTGAACCTGAATTTTCCGACTTACGTGGAAGGTTTTCGAAAGCCTGAGAATTTCTTCGTGTTTGTTACTCCACTCCAATGCAATCCTCGTCAAATGCTTTTGCCTTTCTATCAGTTCCTCGTCTATGAGACCTTTCCGTGCAGTCAAATCTCTTTCCGCTTCCAACAGTCGCTGGAGAATTTCATCTTCGTGCTTCTTCAGGTGCTCTTGTATTCGCTTTTCTCTGCTTGCCAACATTTGCATTTCCAATCTCCGTTCCTCTTCCAATATTCTCTTTATCTCCCTTTCTGTGATCCTTTTCAAAAAAAAATAAATTTGCAGAAGTTATCCCATTTAAGGGATTATTTTCTCAAAAGAATACTATACTATTTAAACACAACGAAACCAGTGTTACGGTAAATCTTACGAAATTAACAAGCGCTGACAACCTCGCAAAAGACTTCCCAAAATCCTTTCATTAAAACTTTACAAGTTTTTTTTTTACATAAAGGAATCTTTTACATAAAACACGCGGAAGAAACCGGACGCAGACTTTTAATTAATGGAATATAATTATGGATGACTGTTACTTGAAACCGGATTTTAAATTATAGGAATGCATTCGATACAATAGCGATCATCTTCCAAAAGACGGGAACGCCAGTGCTTGCAGTGAGCACTGCTGACTTACAACATGTGTGCATTCAATATGTGCAGAATTGGTGTGGCTGATGGAAAGACTGCGTTTTGTTTTTCTTTTAGTGCTGCTCGGAGTTTATTTGACGACAACCACATGCAAAAGAGTATGAAAACTGGGATTTGATAAGTTCTACCTGAAGACAGCTTCCTCCACTGCTGTGACCTGAGCCGGAGCCATTTTTTCATTCAGAAGAATATCCGCAATCATCGTCGACCATTTCTTCGACAAAAATCTTTCTCCTTCCTTCACAGCCGCACTAAAATTACAAAAACTTTGCTGGTTCGAACAGCTGAGAGGGAAAAATCATTGTACCTTTCGAGATTTTCCCGGATGTGCAATTTGGTTGACATTTCCGTGACCGCCCTGAGAAAAAGTTCCAGCAAAGAGGCCTCGTTCCCCGCCTCCAAGTACCTGGCTTTCAAGAACATGAGTTCTTCCTCGTGCGAGGACATGGCCAAGGCGTTGAGGATCTCATCTATTTCATTGTCCTTACGGAGAAGAGAAAAATCGCTGTTAAACACTACCAATGAGGAAATGCTCCTTAAGAAGGGAAAGTCAAATCGATTTATTCCAAAAAGAAAGTAACAGGCGCAGCTTTGATTCTCTTCTTCACAAACAACGCATTTAGACTTTTATTATTTACAAACCGAGGATTATTTACCACCGGGTGTCATTGACACTTTCTCCGATTGAAAAAGAACTCCACCCCCCATGTGATCGCAAAAATCGATCAGGTTTCACTTTTTTTCAAATTTACCGACAATGGAGTATTACGTATTTTGCCTGACATGAATGTGTTTAAATTTTACGCACTCTGATCTATCTTCTCCTCAGGCTTTTTACGTTTCTTTTTCGTTTGAACTCATTCTCAAGGATGCAAAACCGTTTTTGCTCTTTTCAGTGAGTCGTTCCACTCCCGTTTGTCGGAAGATGATGACGTAAAAAGAAAATAAAGGCTGCGGATTCGGGTGATCGCTCCGATCTCTCGAAATGGGTCCGTGAAAACAGAAATTACGAAACGATTAAGTCTCCTTAAGTTCCTCGGATTGTTTTGCTTTTTCATGGTGTGCAGGCTTGATTTGTTGTCATGTGCGAATGAGCAAAAATCGCAAAACATTCGTTCAGTCGTCCAAGGCCGGAATCCGTACCTGGCCATCGATTATCGATGCTCGATGACGAAATTAGTATTCAGTTCAAGGATCGACGACCACCGACTTTTCTCTCTGTCTTTCCTGCATTGTATCTCCGACACTCCATCGCGATCGCTTACAATAACTCCCCTGTTTTCCACCGATGATGACTCTGATTGAGTCACAGGCAACCTTGGCAATAACTGAACTAATATGGTCAATCGATACGCTCGATGGAAACCTTAAGCTATTTTAAGTGCTTTAGGAACGCGTAATGGTCTGCGCATTAAAATAAATGAACGATAAAAGGTTTGAAAGAATAAGTGGGTGCATTTAAAAAGTAAACCCAGTTTAATCTGATGTTGGAAGGACGGGAGAAACCCTAATAATTCATAAAACAAACCCTAAAACAAACGGATTTTCTTCCGGCGTCCGAATGTTTCCTCCCTCCCCGAAGACTCCTTCCGGGGTTGAAATTGGCCAAAGTCGGCACTTCGCTCGTGAACACGGACAAAGTGTAGTGGCAACCATGACTGAACAAGTATTCCGCCACAATGAGATTCAAAGCTTGAGCTTTGGGAGAGCTCCCGTTGGTGGGCTTCGCTTCCAACTGATTGCTCTGCAGGGCTGTCACCATGAGGTGTCTCAGATGGGACCTCAAATGCGTGATGATCCCGCGATTTTCGAACCATCTGTTCAACTCCTCCTGGAATTGGGCTTTCCCGAAGTCTTTTTCGGGTTCGAATATCCCTGTTTCCATCTCGGCGGAACCTGAAAAATTTAGTCTTAGTGTTACGCAAGAAGCGAGGTCTTTTCGACAACAAAATACTAATTTTTCCATTTCGGAGATAATCCGAGGACCGTAAAATCGAAAAAATTATAAGTAAAAAATCACGTTTGTTTGACAACGACTAATGTCGCCGTTGGATCAGAAAAGATTAACGTCATTTGCAACGGGTTTCCGAACTTTTTAAAATTCGGCACATCACTCCATGGATTCTCTACTTTTCTGACATATTTTCGGTACTTCCGAAAGCAACTAGACACCTGCCATTTCTGCAGAAGATCTTCGGTTCTTGAACCCGCAAACACAGACCAAGTCGGGACTCGAACGATGCCCCCGTGTCAGGTGCATTGCCTTTCCTGCGGGAACCTCCCCCTGGCAGTCCCCCCGGATTGGCCAACGGATCGCCTGCTAATCTCATTCAAGGAAAGAGAAATGTCCGAAGGTGGAGGGACGCCTCGAGAGCTTCGCGAGTTCAGTATCGAAGCAGACGGAGAACAGGCGGGAGCGCTCGGCCGCGAAAGAAGTTTGCGTTCACGTTGGGACGTTAGCTTCGGGAACGCATGCTCGCAGTTGAAAAGGCGAATATTGGATTTTGACGTTCGTTGTTTGCCACCCCTCGGCTCGCTATTTCGTCTCCCTTGTTTATGTTTGAAACCGTGACAAGAAAAGGTTAGTTCGGACTGATCGAGATTCGAGCTACTCGTGTCCGGTATTTGTGCTTTTATGAGGGGAATTCCCAATCCTGTAAATAATTGGATGCGAACACCACGTGGATTTTAGCAATACGAAAGAACGAAGGAAACACTCCGGATTAGACAGGTTAGTTTTGGATTTCCGGCGTTTCAAAAATATCATTGTAAATCATCTATTTCTCGTTAAAATTTATTTTTATACTTCGGAAAAACTCTGAATAAAAATCTCCATTTCCATATAAAATCTCCGGTGATTTTGACATCGGTCACCGACTGTTCTCACAGGTTTCAAAAACATTTTCCCATTTTTAGGGAATACAAGATTCGTCAAAAATATTTAACTCAATGACAAAATGAAGGATTCACTGTAACACCAAAACGTCAAAATTTAAAAAAAAACCCTCTAATATTTTCACATGTAAATTTCAAATATAACTTTTTCGACTCGTGAAAAATAAAACTCTAAAAATAACCGTCTCAAGGGTTGACTAATTAAATTCTATTTCTTAATTAAAATCTAAAATGTACGTTTTTACGTCTTTTCGACTGTAACAAAGGAGAAAGAAATGTTTTGTGTTTTTTTTTTATCGTTATTTAACCCTCGAAGAATTCTCGACTCGTTTATGGCCCCAACATTTGTGTCATTACTTTCTGTTGTTTTTCATCGTCAGTGCTTTTATAATGAACGTTTCTTCTCGTTGAAAATTGCCAAATGAGCCTGAAACACTTCTCGAGGCGGGGATTTAACGAGGCAAGGTTAAGGTAAAACCCTGAAAATGGATTTTGAAAGGATTGAGGGCATTCCTTCAATCGACAAAACAGACAAAATTAGATTAAATAATTTTCAGGCAAAATTGTTGGTTGATAATATCGAAAATTTATGTAATTTTTTACATTTTGTATAAATTTAATAATTTCTCTCATTCATGTCTGAGATTTAATTTATGAATGAGAGTTTCAATGAAAATAAGATAACGATAAAAACATTTATCAGATATCGTTGCAATTAATGTATTAACAAATCTTTATGATTTTAAAATTATTTCATAAATCAGATAAAGAAAACCGGTGAACTTTAAAAAATTACTGTATTGTTTTCGGTACAGAAAAACCGCAGATTCTTCTTATTATTACGGCGTCTCTTCACATTTTGCCTTTAAAACATGATTTCCCACATAGTATTGAATTTTCAGTTCGGATTAGTTAATAAATTTTACTTTCACCTCATCATACCTATCAACCGTTTTCCATAAAATGGTGAGAATAGATGTCGAGTTGTTGCATTAATTCTTGGGAGGTTGACAAGTAATAAAAATAATTTAGCATCCTCTCTGGAGGTGACATCTGGCATACAGATGAACCACACGGAGAGAAGCCCTCCACGTGCCCCCATTTAAACATTCCCTCAGAAGGGGAGTTCGATTTTGGTTTCTAACAGGGGATCTACTCTTTTACGTCAGCAAAGCCTTTTCGAAGCCAACTGGGGAAAGTAAAAAAAAAGCGAACGTCAAAATCCTCTAAAGGCCACTTAACGAGATCTAACACCTATTAATATTCTTTGAGCGAACAAAAACTTCCAAACAGGCTGAAAAACGTATACAAAAGAACAAAACAACATTCATTATCCGAGGTGATACCCACCCGCGTGAGATTCTGCACGTGGGCCTATTTCCCTCAATGTTGTGACTCTTTGCAAAGAACACCTTCGCTCGTGTAATGAGAGACAGTAATGACAACAATTCATTACTCACACGTTCTCATTCACACTCGGACTGTCATAAAGAAAAGGATTGTGAGTGAAAATGGGCGTTCAAAGTCAAAAATTCATTTGAGACTGTCCCCGGTGACATTTATGTGGAAACGGATGAGAAAAAACAGGACATGGAAATGTGAACCGGAACCGTATATTTTTAGTTTTTTTTTTCTTTTCTGCGTGTAAAATATAAGTATCGAGGCCCCAATTAAGTCGTTAATTGATTCTAATTTATTGTCAGGGTGACACATCGAGTAGACTGAGTCCGCGCTTCGGATTTCTTGATAATTAGCAATCCCGAGGGAGAAGTCACTGGGGAGGTTATCGGGTTTCAAGTCAGCAAACGACTCCATAAAATTTATCTTTTTTGTCCGAATGCTGAACTGAAAGTTTCATTATACATTATACTGTATTATTATTACTACTTTTGTATTTTCTTCGCAATATCAACCCGTTCCTATATTTATAAATTTAGGAATACAATCTAGACTGTGTTCAACTCAATGATGACGACAGATAGATAATATGAAAGATAAACACAATTACGCTGACAGATAACTAAATGTTAGTCACAAATATTAAAAAAAGGAAGGTTTTTCTGGACTTCCTTGTGTACCAATGTAAATTTTATCAATAAATAATAAAAAAAAATAAAAGATAAACAAATTTTAGTGCCAAAATGATAATTGGAAAAATTCAAAGTCACTTCCGCGAGTGAGAGCACTTGAGAGAGAAATTCACCGCAACGTTTACTTCTTCAAAGGCTTTGCCTAAACAAATATAATCTCAGCATCCCTCGAATGACCTCCCAAGGTCTTACACAATTTCCGAAATAGCTTTTAGACGTAGATCAAATTTGGCAAAGTCAAGTTGTCGTCGCACTTTAGGTAAACATCTTTCGAAAAAAAAGGGTCACGCAAAAAAAAAAAAACAATTAATACAGTTTTAATGTGTGCGACATTTCGGAACAATTAACAATCGAGTTTTAATTGATGAGATTTTGCGCGTAAATTTCATTCACTTAATACTTTTTTTACTCAAAAGGTTTGTTACAGTCTTTGAAGGGTTGGCCACTGAACCAAAAAATTTCGTAACCATTTGAAGTAATGTACGAACAATTTCAAGAGTGTGACAATACATAAAAACCTTAAGAATAAAAGTTAAACCGGATAATCAGCAAAATGATTTCCCGTGTTTCAGATGAGAGTGGGGATTTTGGAAATGAAAAAATCCGACAGCTGATTTTCCCAAAAACACGACGGGAAGTTCCATCGGAATGTGCATCTCCAAAGAAACCTCACAGAAGGACGAGCAAAGGTTTCGCACGGATTTATCCTTCGCTTTGCTTTTCGCAATCGGGGAAACCATGCCAGAAGCGAAGCTTTCCAAATTGGGCAAATTTCTAATAGTTTTGATTTTCGTGTTGTGTCCTTCGCACGCTCACTGCGTCCCGGGCAGCGACTGGCAAATAACGGGAGCGAAGGCCCAGGAAGATGTAGGAGCGAACAGTTACACAACAGCATACCTCAACGTGACCTACTTAGACCCGGAAACGGGGAAACTCAAAACGGAAAAGTCGGAGATCGGAAAATTCGGCGACGGGAGAGTTGGCCCCGCATCCGGTGTGTTGGTGCATGTGTCCTCTTGGGAGGGAGGGTACACGGGTTGTGCAGCGCCCCTGAGGAGTTCCCATGGGGACGGCTCTTTACCGCAAGAACCCTGGATAGCTCTAGTCAAAAGAGGACAATGCAATTTTGAAGTGAAGGTAGAAAACGCGTTTAGACACAACGCCACCGCCATTTTAGTTTATAACGACAGAGAATCTCCTACTCTGGACAAAATGAAGCTGACGGGAACAAGTAAGTACCCTTTTGCTTTTGGTCTCTCCTTTGTTGAAACAACGCCTAATCCTGCAAATGATTATGTCAATCCATAAGTAAGCGGAGAAACTCAAAGATGGGAGTCGAAGGGATCTGTATAAATATCTATTATATTTACACACCTCGCCTATGCAAACTACAGTCTCAAATCTACTGCAGTGATTTGAAAACTCTCCTAATCATTGGTGATTACTTTTCTTTCTTTGAACGAAAGGTGCGGATTCAGTCCCGAAGACCGTAAATGCGGGAAGAAGATGAAAATTCTTTTTATTCGATTATAAATTTCAAATCTCTTCGTGGATTTATTTTTAAATTAAACTCTCTTCGATGAAGGTCAATGTGAAAGAAATATTTTAAAATGAAAATTTCCCACCGAGAAAAAAGCGAGAAGACGAGGAGGATAATGAAACGGAGGTCATTTCCTTCGGCGAAGTCTTCCCTACGTGAGCAAACTGAGACACATTACAAAGAAAGCTCAACCCTGATAGAAAGCTCGCTTGCTAATGAATTTAATAAGAGCCAAAGATTTTTTCCATTTTATTTTCCTCATTGGATGGGGCTGACATAAGAGAGAATTTTATTTAACCCGTTTATATTTCTACATGGGTTTGGTAGCTCCAATTGTCATTAAGACACAGTTAAATATTTAAACCGGAAGAAATGAAACTCGATTGTATGGTAGTGATAAAAACAGTGTTAACGCTAAGTTTCTTCGCCCTCTCTGAGTGTTCTAATTTCTTTAAAAGCGTTTCTATGCGGTTATTTTTTTTCTATATTCTATGACCAGCCTTAAACACAGGTAACGGGAAAAGGATGCACGCAGTAAGCAATGTTTCTCTTATGAAAACCCATACTCGAACCCATTGAACAATCTCAAGCTGACAGCATCCGGTTTTTCTGCGCATTTTCGTTCATCTGCCAGATATTTATCGAAACTAGTCTTTCCGTTTATTCCTGAACCGAGTTCTAAAAATAACCTAGTGCAAAATGGAAAATGTAAATTTAACTGGCAAAAATCAACTGTTAGCGGAGACTGAGGCTGCGACCCTGGATTTACGAGAATGTTCTCGATCAAGGTCTCCAGGTCCAAGGTGCCAAAGAATGAATTTCGTTTCCGCTTCCTATTGCGAACTTGACATCATTCCCGAATACTTAATAAAAACTTTTACGGGAGTCCCCACCTACCATTTTGTTTGTTATTGTTGGCGAGGGAAATACCCAGAAAGCCTCGTCCTTGTTTGCACGTCGTCTGGTTTTATGGCTCCCATTAACCCACTACTCCAATGGAGAAATGAGGCACTGCACTGCCGAGAAAGGCAACGGCCCTCTTTTCGAAAAGAGACTTCAACTATTTTTTTTTTTACGAATTCCGCAATCTCCTTCCAATTCAGCAGTTTTCGCCTACGAATTTTCTTGGTGAAATTCCCGTTTTGCAAGACTTTATATGTTTTATTTGTCCCTCGAACTCTCAAAGCCAAACCCGAGTTAACCCTAGAAAGACCGTGGGGTCCGTGCGGACCCCAAAGCGGTTTTTCTTCCGCTGTAGCTCTTTTGTTTGTCATTGTAAAATGTTGAAATTCGGTGACTTTTCCTAACTTTTTTCAGGCTTTAACCCGGTGTTTTCAGATTTCCAAAATTCCTTCTAGTTTCCGAGTAAAAAATTACACTCCCGCGAAAGACCGTTGGGGTCCGTCCGGACCCCAGACTATTTCCTATGATTTTCAAGTTCCCACGCTTCTTGGGCGCTCAAATCTCATAGATAATGAATAATGGGTGCCGAATAAATGCAAAAACAGCTCTTCTAGCTTGTTTATCTAAAAAGATTTTAAATTATATAGCTAAAGATACAATGTCGAGCATTGTTTTTCGCAAAATGTGTGCCTTACTGTTCTTAAGAGTCATATTCTTTTTTCATTTTTGTTTTGACTTCTTTGTTCTGAGCTCTTTATGCCCCCATATTCGCTGTTTCATCAAAACTCGAAAACGCTGTTAAATTCGGACTTTGTCAACAGTCAGAAGCAAATCACCCAACAGCTTGGTTCTGAATAATTGAGGGTTTTGTAACATAGCGGTCATTTAGTTTTTTTTGTGATTTTTGGAAACAAAAAGAAAAAAATCAAACATCCAGTCACCATGTGCAGGTGAGTAATCTTTTACCTTAAATTTCAAATATACCCTTTGGTGAACATATTTACAATTAGACTGGATACACAAATGTCACATTTTGTTTAGGCAACTGAAACCTCAGGAAATACGAAAGATTCTCGAGGACAGTTTGGAGGAATCTGATGAAGAGAGTAGTGAAAGTTGCAGTGACAATGAAATAGATAGGATTATTTCATGTGACTCAGAAGAAGGAGAATGCAGTGATGATGAAGATTCCGAAGCTCAACCCCTTGCTGATGAAGAAACGGAAATGTTTTTCTCCAAGAACGAAGAAGAAATTTGGCTGAAAAACCCCATGGGTAGTACGGAAGGTAGAAGAAGTAAAAAAGATATTCTAGTTGAACAGTGTGGGATAACTCGCTTCGCAAAAACTAGAATTGTTGATTTACAATCTGCGTTCCTCTTTTTCTTCCGCAATTCATTACTCGAAAAAATTGTTAAATGGACAAACAAAGAGGGGCAATTGCATTACAAACAAAATTGGGTAAATACAACCCTGCAGGAAATAAAGAGACTTTTAGGTGTGTTAATTCTGATTGGGGTCTACAAATCGAAAAATGAAGAGATTAGTCAGCTGTGGAGCCAAATAGATGGCAGACCCATTTTTAGTAAAATAATGGGTCGCAAACCGGTTTAAAGAATTATTACGGATTCTTAGATTTGATAATGCCGAAGCTCGCCGAAAACACAGATCTGATAATAAAACTGAGCCTATCGATGACATTTTTCAAGAATGGAATAAATACTTGGGTGAGGGTTATAAACCGGGGTGGTGTCTTACCATTGACGAGCAACTTGTCACTTTTCGTGGACGTTGCCCTTTTAAGCAGTATTTACCTGCCAAACCCGGTAAATATGGTCTAAAATTTTGGGCCCTCTGTGACTCTGAAACAAGCTACTGCTTGAAACTAATGATTTACAAGGGCAGAGAGACGGGGGAAAAACGGGCAGTAAATGTGGGTGAAACGGTGGTGAAAAATCTTGTTTCGGACTATTTAAATACAGGGAGAAATATAACCTGCGATAATTTTTTTACAAGTATCAGACTAGCTCGGTTCTTGCTCACCAAAAATACAACAATTGTGGGCACAATTAGAAAAAACAAGGGCGAACTTCCACCAGAATTCATTAGGGGTAAAAGATCAGTTGGGTCCAGTTTGTTTGGTTTTCAACCTGACGTAACAATTGTTTCTTACTGCTCCAGAAAAAACAAGGCGGTCACTCTTTTGTCTACACATCATCATGATGACAAAGTGGATGAGCAGAAAAAACCAGAAATTGTTTTATCGTATAACGCAACCAAAGGTGGGGTGGATCGCATGGACCAAATGACTAGATGTTATTCGGTAAAAAGAATGACCCGAAGGTGGCCATTGGTTGTGTTTTATAACATGATAGACATAACAGCCCTAAACGCCTATATATTGTGGCTCTCAGTAAATGGTGAAAAGAAACTTCCAAGAAGAAAATTTTTAATAGACTTAGGGAAACAGTTAGCCGACGTCAATTTAGAATTCCAAGAACTTGAGGTTGCTACCACTGCAGATTCTACCACAAAGAAAAGATGCCACATTTGTCCCAGAATTAAAGACAAAAAATGTAAAACTCATTGCTCTCGTTGCAAACTGAATGTCTGTCCTGAACACTCTCAAGTATTTTGTAAAATATGTAGCGAAAAGTTATAAAACAAAAAAATTTTACATGAGTGATTTATCTTACTAATGTTTGTTGCGTTTTTCAATTATTTTATATTCAATAAAAATGCTTATTTTTACATTTTCGACTTTTTATTAATCCTTTAATTCGCCTTCAATAAAAAAATGAAAAAAAACCATCGAGAAAAACAAAGGAACTAGCGCAAAGTCTCTGGGGTCCGCGCGGACCCCAGCGGTCGTTCGCGGGAGTCTGAAATGCCGGTCTTTCCAGGGTTAATGTTGTTGATATTTTGCAACTTCAACGCGATAAAAGTTTCCACTTATTTTGGCAAATTTCTTCACGTTAAAGTTTCCATTCCGTAATTTGAATTCATTTCGACATTATTAATTTTATTTATAGTCCGGCTGAATTGTCTCGAAGGCGAGACTTTTTCTACAGTATTCGTTTTATACCTTATGTGTATTTAGCAATATTTACTCGCCATTCATATGATCAACCGAGCAGTTGGCAGCAGACAACCGTATTTGCATACTCATTCAAATGGATTTTCTTTTAATAAATCACACTCTTTAATTTAATTTTCTGTTTGCTTAAATAGCCTTTCATGTTTTCCGATCAAACTTATTCGATATCTGCGTGGGTTTTTCGTCATTCGAGTCAACATTCACAAAATTGGCGGACGTAAAAAAAAAATGAAAACACTGCTTTAAGTATGTCGGCAAACGAGCGCCACATTGTACAATCCAAACAACTTTTACGTAACCCTCTTTTCCGGAAAAGTCTTTGAGGACAAAATTTGCTTTGTAAATTCGACGTTTTCCAAAACTTTCGACTGCAACAATTTCGTTAAGAAATTGATTATTTTAGTTAAGAAAATTATATTAAACGCCCACAAATTCGAATGACTTTATATTACACTTATTAATTACTTCGGTATTTTCTGAAAGTAATTGCAATATGAGCGATCGATTGAATAAAACTTTAAAATAAATTATTAATAAGAGGAGGAGAAAAATTTTAAATTATTCTTCTGACAAATGAATTCGGGATTTATTTCATTAATTCCATTTCCTCGAATTTACATATCTTTAATTGATAATAACTTTTTAATAAATATTCACTTTCTTTTGATTGTTTTTAATCAGTCGGGTGTAATGTTTTCTTTCGTCAAATTTGATTGGTTTCTTTTTTTTGAAAAGAAGAAAAACCAAAAAACTTGTTCAGTGATTCACAGCAGGAAGTTTTCCAGAGCGGACTCGATGGACTGGACTAAAAGCGAACTACAATCACAGCATGACTGAGCACAATCAAAGTTCATTCCAATTCTATACTTCTCAAAGGGCCTTGTCCTTCTTCAAGGATGTTAGGAATCTTAAGTTTCTTAACCTTAGCTCTCAGGTTCTAACGAAAGAATGCTGTCATGTTGTCTGTGCAGTACCCGATACGGGTTCCGGATATAAAATAAACATTCGAGGAATTGTCTCTGAATTAATGAATTTGGGGGAAAAAAACGGCCAGGAGGCAGAAGAGAAACAGTTGGTGTAGCAGTAAAAAATAATCCGCCTAACCAATGGGAGAAGCCTTTGTTAGATTTTGGCGCCGGTTTCCGAACGGAAATGTTGCCAAATGTCAGCATTTTAAATTGCATTCTATTTATGCAACTTAAATTATTTCGTCACAAAACAGTTCAGCATTGGAGTGCGAGCTCTGCCTTCCAACTGTGTCTTTGCTCTTAACCAAACTGCGATATACTCAAAATCTGCGTGAATATTATATACACCATAAAGGACTTCTCGGAGTTGTGAAAATTCGATAACAACTTCTCGAGGCTCAAAAAGTTCTTGGACCGGAGAAATGAAATGCAAATTAATGATAAATTCTCGAAAGGAGTGAAAATTGATAAATATCTGGGAAAGCACGAAACTGTTTTATCTTCGGCTGTAACCAGACAGGTTTGATAGCCACGTACGAAACTCAAACTGAAGATCCCCACGTATTTATGTAATTTTGAAAAGTTGATAAATTTTAATATATTTAAAACAGGGAACCTGCTCCGGTTTATCCCACCATTAATTAAAACGAAAGCTGAAGATGTTATTCTTTTTGGCCAAACAAAGAAAGATTTTAATGACGGTCAAAACCATAAAAAGTATTTTAAAGCACGTGACCTTCAAAGCGTAATTATAACGGTAGATTAGTCTGAACCGTTTTAAAACTCAACCGCAAATTGAAGAAGGAACCGAATTCGTCCGAAATATATAAAAATTTTCATCTCTGCCCGAAGGGTAGGTCGTTAGGCCGATGTTTGCTTTCGATCAGAAGACATCGTTGGGGAAACACGAGAAAATGTTGCTGAAAATGGGAAAACCACCGAGTCTTCGGCTACCTTTCACAACATCTTCGAGAGACCAAAACCAGAATCTGTTTAAATGAGGATAATACTGTATGTGACGGTTGAATGTCCTACGCTCGTGAACTTGTGCCACTTAATTAATATTGAAATCGTATGCTTTCAAAAAATTTTCTGATTTTAAATCTAGTTTCTACAAACTGTATGTCCTGCTGAAGTATTTTAATATTATTATTTCGAATAATTAATAAAGTAATTTGGAATAAGAAAGTTTTTACAAACAGACATCACAGCCAAAATATTCAAAGGGAAATATAAATATCTTGGAGCGAAAGAATGACTTCCTGCGCCTGTGCTCACACAATTTATAAGTGACGCTCTTAAGACGAAAAGATAAAATTGAGTTTTAGTCACTCAGAGCAAATACTACAAGAAATGCGCTCAAGGTGAGGGAGCAGTTATACATTTCCTTATTACTCTCTGTCTACAATTTGAGGGCCTCATATTTGTTCAGATAATTTGCGGGTGCCAATGCGTCATCCCGAAAGGAGGTCCAAAGATTGATGATGGCACTGGACATTTCTGTATTACAGTCCTTGGCATTTTCTTGGTCGATCACCCCACTGTCAGTTTTTCTCTGAAAGGTGACGACCTTCATAAAAACTTGCTTTCGGATGACGGAAGTGACTTACGAGAAACCCGATATCGGTTTTTAAAAGGTTTTTGGGCTTTCATAATTTCAGTGGCGAAATGTCTTTCAAATTATCTTATGTCGACCCAATAAAATATTAGCCTGAATAATAAAAAAAAAAACTAAAATTAAGGATTCAGGAAACAGGAATTCTTGATAAGGAACACTTTCGCCGAGTGTTTATTTGCACTCGCGGGATTTAATCAAAGACCTGAAGAGTTTCTGATGGAGAAGACGTGTGCATTCATAGTCTCAAATTCCTCCTATTTAATAAAATAAACACAAGTTGGGACCTCAGAACTGAAGGAACCATAGTTTAGCGACCTTTGATTCGCCATTGTACTATAATTTTCATAATTAACGCTAAAGTTAGTGCACTGGACGAGGCCTAAAGCCAATAATTAATTTAAGGCAATTGATTATACGCTAAGGCCACTGGCATTTGGTACAGAGTAGTACTAAAAAGCAAGTTATTTACACCGCTATTTAAGGATTAAGACGTCTAAAGATATTTCGCGAGAAATAATAATAAATTTATGAACATTTTATGGCGACCTCTGCCTGAAAACCTGGCTGAGTTTAGGTATTCCAATGGAATCTCAAACAACCTTATTTATTTTTATCTTTTATTACTTCTTTTTTTTTTTTTAAAGGAAACATGAGTGCCGTTTTCACGTATAAATGGAAAGGAGAGCAACTGGCAAAGTTGGTAGACAGTGGCTCAAGAGTTATGGTGCATATCACTGTCGCAACACATTGCATACGACCGAATGCCCATGTCAATAGGTAATAGCCTCAAAAACACGTTCGGACTTTAAATGAATTTTCAACAATGAATTCCGTTTCGAAATGGGGAACTTTTTCTTTCAGAACTTCCGTTTTGTTCGTATCCATATCGTTCGTTGTTCTCATGCTCACATCGCTGGCATGGTTGGTTTTCTACTACGTTCAAAGATTCCGGTACCTGCACGCTAAGGACAGATTATCGGTTGGTATTTTAACTGAAGTTTCACAGGTAAAAGAATCACTAATGATTCTGTTTTACAGAAAAGGCTGTGTAACGCCGCCAAAAAAGCTCTGTCGAAAATTCCCACCAAGGAAATTCAACAGGAGGACAGAGAGGTTCAAGGCGACGGAGAGTGCTGTGCTGTCTGCATAGAACCTTACAAAGTCACAGATGACCTCAGGATCCTTCCGTGCAGGTGATTAACGAGCAGTCCTCAACCACTGACCAAATCTCTTTCCGAATAGTAACAAGTTTTTTCTATGCGATTATTATGTCATCAGACTAACATGGCCGGCATATAAAATTATTACACCTCCCGATTAAAATTAAACAATGGAGACGTGTCTCCATCCCGTCCTTACGAAACCTCATTATAATGAAAATCTTTTCCAGGCACGAGTTCCATAAGGGTTGCATAGATCCGTGGCTGTTGGAACACAGGACTTGTCCAATGTGTAAAATGAACATACTCAAACACTACGGTTTTGTCTTCAACAGCCAGGAAAGCGTTCTGCAAGTCGACCTAGAAATAGGAGAAAATGAAGAAAGCAATGCCCTTGGCGTAAGCTTGAAAGCGAAACGACTATAATTACATAGGACAAACTTGCAAACAGTCATAAATATTTCATTCTTGTAACAGGTGTCCGGTCTCAGCGAAACCCAAGTGAGAACCGAGACGGAAACTCAAGTCAGTGCAACTAGTTTTCAAAGCCAAACCGAGAGTGACGAAGAACAGTCCAACCAACTCCTCGACAGCGCAGAATACAATAAGTGCTGCGTGAAATGCTGTCCGAAGACGGACAAACCCAAAAAGCCCGGCAGTTCAAGAGGAACGGTGAGCAGTGGCTGCTGCCTTTCGAAGCACAGCTCCTGTCCGGACACCGCTCATTTGCTGAAGAGCGGCGGCTCCACTGAGGCCAAGCCCTTCACCTGCGAGAACGGCAACAACTTGGAGGGAAACAATCCTAGTCATTCTAAGTCATGTGAGTTTTTTGACCAGAAAGTCTGTGATAGCGACGACAGTGCCGAAAATAAAATTAAGAAATCACTGAGTTGTAAAGACTGAGAATTAAGGAAAAGACGGGCAATTGAATGATGGCTCAATATCATCAAAAGGCAATATTGATTAGGAATTGTTTTTTTGTAGATTTTTTACAATGATAATGATCTCAATTTGTTTTAGTAATGGTATTAATGAGAAGTGGTCTATGATATAAGCAGTCCTCATGATCTGCAAAGGGTATTATATAAAATTTTGAAAAGAAAATAATAAATTCTGCAGGATCTTATTCATTTATGAAACATATTTGGTACCATAAAAATGGCCAATATCAATTTTATAAGCATTAGTTCAACTTGCAGTTATCAAACTAATAAAATATGTAAAAGGTACAATGCACAGTTAGCACTTATCAATAGTTTTTACTCCACTATGATGGAAAATATCAAATTGGAATAGTATCACCTTAAAATTTTAGTTTTTTAGGTCCACATTCTCCAAAATTACAATTTTAGGCATTTTATCAGGAATTTTGTCACTCACAAAGTTTACTTATTGAGAGCCTTCCAATTTTTAAATAATTAATGAATTTATCTTTAACATATTCACATTTATACGTCAGCTGTCTTTCACATTGCTGATTTATTCAAAGAAAAATTAATAAAAAATTATATAATTCATTTCTATTAACAGAAAAATGAAAATCTGATTAATTTTTTGAAGAATCATTTTTTCTAAAACAAACAATTAAACATAGACTTTATGAGTTCCAAAAAAAAGTGTTGACTTTTCAAAACATTCTCAAACTTCAAAATTAACAGATTTAAATCTCTTTCAATAAAACAAACTGTAAATCTCTTGAGTTTCTTTAAAAAAATAATAATAATGAAAGACTGTGAGGAATTTTATTATTATTAAACTAGTCACAACTGTACCTTAACAACCAAAAAAAAAAATAAAACTAAGCAATAAATCAAGAAAAGCACTGCCAAATGGGTTTGAATGAAATTTGCATTCCAATAAAAAATGAAAGCTCAGACTCACATCCATGAGAAACAATCAGCGATTTTCTTCCATCGTAGATGATTCTCCAACTGAAATAAATTAGGCACTCATTACTTAAAGTACTGATTATGCTTCAGTTGCATTTATTCTTGTTTATTTATGAGAGTATTCTCGTTTAGTTACAAGATTTTGACTAATGTAAACAATTTTTATTGTAGTTAATAAATGATTTGTGGGCAGTCATATATTGTTAATGAAGCTCAATCAAATTAATTAATAAATAAATTAATTTTATACAACTAATAAGTTTACATTTCATTCCCTTTCCAATAATAATAAATTCATCTGATATAAAATTAAGGAAAAATTCGTTTCGCCACAAATTTATTTACAAAATTGTTTCCCGCGAAAAATTACATTTGACAGTTGCGATCGAACAAACTTGTCCATCCATTTTAAGAGTGAATCACCTTCCTCCTGGTAATAAATTTATCCTGAGCAAGGGTAATAGTACTAATTAAAAAAAAAAACTCTTGAAATAAAAGCAAAGAGCACATTTCCAGCATGATATAACCGCTACGGTAAGTATTTAAAGGCATAATAAAGTAATCGAAATAGCAATGAAGTTCAGGAAATTTATTTTTAAGGGTCATCTTTAAAGCAAACGTAATAACAAATGCATAACAAAAAGTTAGTTAGGCGAATCTGTTAAGTCTTACCTTGATAAATAAAAATGAATTATTTCAATTTCAAGGCAAAATTCCTTTTTAATATAGAAATAAAACCGTTTAAAAACCGTCACTCTTTAAAAACAAACTTTACGTAAACAGAAAGAATCGTGGAAGAAGAAAAATATTTGAAGCAGTGCTGCGCTCTATGGCGCCATTTTTGTCGACTGTTTACAGTAGCTCGAGCACTGATCTGCATTTTGAAGTGGTTTCGAGTATTTTCAAATGGTTAAAACCAGATCCGATTTGAAAGGAGTGCGTGTCAGCACTAAAGCTCCTAGAAAAATGCCTCCCTCTTGTAACAGTGGCGGTGCTGGTAATTCAGGTTGGTCTCCTAGAATATTTAATTTATCAGTGGTTACTTAATGCTGTTAAATAAAAGCAGTGAATGTCTCTAGGCCGTTCTTCGAAAAAATACGATGGAGGAAACGCGTATTGCCCTAGAGAAACACCACCTTGGCAACAGGAAATTACTAAATTCTTTCCATCGAATCCAAACACTGACGTTGGCGCTTCTACAAGTAACGGCAACACTTCTAACTTGGATTTGCCTCCGGAAAGCACCACTTCAGATTCATAAAAATTTTTGAACTCAGGTTTCTGTTAAAAGTACAAATTAGTTCCAATGTAAATGACTGCCTTTGTGCAAGATTTGTTTGTAAAAAGCAATAATTACTTAGAGTTCCCTCTGATTATGTCCTTGAATGAGATGTGAATTTGAATGGTTTCTTTTATACCAATGTACAGTATTGAGATTTAAATCTCTGTAAATAAATTTTACTGGTGTTTTATAACTGGTTATGAATTTTTTATTAAATGGGGACTATTCCAGAGATTTTATCATTTTAATGCTGATTGAATATTGCTTTTAAGTTAAATTTTTTTATTTTTAACACCAATCAGATCCAAATGCCACTCATTATGCCAAGAGATTTCCTTTCTGAATGAAATTTTAATTTAAGGGTATTAATAAAATTCAGACTGGTATATGATAAATAGATTTATATAATATTTATTCAGAAACAAAATTTGGTGCTCTGTGTTCCTTATGACCTTTAATTTCAAGAAAAATCTTTCCACATAAAACTTATATAAGGCCTACTGATAAATTATATTACATTAATCAAAATGAAATCTACAACTTTTTTATATCAAACTTCATTCCAATAAATCACAGGAATAGCTTAAAATAATTATAACTTATAAGACTAATATCTAAAACAAAATTTGAAATACAATAATAAAAATTCAGATAATTTAATTTATAAACAAATTCCCAGTGTTATCGAGTACGATATCTCTGCAATAACAGTTACAATGTGAACTCAATGTATTCAATTTCAATCCGCTAATAATGGCTACGATTGTGTTTGTGGAATTTTATTGCCACTTCGATCTTTTAGGTCTGTACCTGCATGAAAGGCTTGCCTTGGGCTGAAAAGACATTCAGTACTTTCCTGTCATGATTTTTTACGGGATTAGGCCGTGCTCTACCGCTATACAAAAGCCGAACCTCTGTAAGAGGTAAACTTTTAGGGGAATTACTTGAAAGGTGCTCTTCAATTCAGATCCTATTTGAATGAATATTACTTTGAAGAGTAGCACCAAGTTATAATAGCTAATCACGCTACACAACCATTATAAAATAGCACGGACCTTTACAAGCCTTTAAACGTAGAACACATCGAATCCCACCGGGGCGACCCCTAACCGTTTGGGAGATCAACGCTGGCTTCGCTTTTCGAATACTTCGACCACTGTCAGACTCTGCTTTCCTTGTTGCTGAGTTTTGGATAAGACTGGGGGCTATTTTTCTTGCTTACGTTCGATGACAACAGGTGTCCGCTCTCCATTTCGCTGTGAGGTTCTTGTATCCTGTTGAAGCTCGTCGCGGAACTGCATCGCTGACGGCAGAGATAACCGCCGCTGTCATCTGGAGAGGAAGGTTCTGGACCCTGGAATCATGTCAATCTTTTAGTCATTGTATTAAGCACAGAATAAGGAGTACATTGCAATGGTGAGGAAAAGGGGATGTTTACTCACCTCCTGAACAGATTATGAGATTTACGGGATAAAAGTTTTAAAATTTTCTATGGTTGAGGAGTAATCTTTGTAGGTTACTATAAGGTGCTGCGCCAACTTATCACGAGTTATTAACTTCATTCCAAAATGTAAAAACTTCTCGAAACATTCGTCTTTTTGAGATTTTGTCGAGTCCGCACACCAAATCTTGTAAAACTTTTGAGCATGCGTTTTCGGGGGCATCGAAGATTCTTTTCCCAAAAGTGTTCACTTTTACACCAAACTGAATAACTAAATTTCAGCGAAGGGCATACGGATCAATCGGCTCAAACCGAGTGACTCCTCCCACACTTACAACCAAATTCAAACAGTTAGTGCTTGTTAATTGCGTGAATCGCTATACAATCTTCTTTCAAACTTCGATTAAAAAAAGCCGTGAACCAACATCATTCAATTAGGACTTCTCGCCCAGTTTATTTTGCTGTTCGCAATAATTATTGCCACGTATAATGGAATGGCAATAACGAAGAACTCCGTAAATTTACACAAATTTAAAATAAAAGTAAGAAATTATGCTAAAATTTCAGTTAATAAGGCCGTAAACGATCTAATCAATACCAAAAAGTTGATACTGAAAATGGGGAAAAATCTCATAAAGTGAGATAAAGAGACCCGAATTTGTAAAATAAAAATGGGAGATTCGGTTCCCACCGATCGAATATTCAACTTAAAAGCACCCAAGTGAGGAAAATACTAACGATTTATTTCGTTTTTATTGCAACATCACAAATTACAAACATTTATATAATCCGTTGAGATTCCAATATGATATTTATTTTGCAAAAAAAAAAAAGCGGCATTAATCACCCGGCAAAAAAAAGGGTCAGTCTCATATTATTAATACTTTTACGCACAAAATAAAAGAAAAAAATCCTGCTATAAAAAAAAATGCACAAAGAACCACCAAATAAAAAAATCCAACCTTTTAAGGTCGACTATAAAACAATTCTTGTGTCAAACAGTTCATCGAATTCCCTCTTCAAGGACAGCGGTCATGGGGGTGGATCGCCTAAATTATTAAAACAAATTTGTCATTGAGCTTGTCAAAAATAACCACTTGTGTTAATTTAGGCTTTCACTTGTCGCGACAGAATAACGCATTTAGGCGGAAAATGAGATCTGGAGTTTGGCTTTCCCCACACCGTGTCTATTGTCTAACAAAGATAGTTTGCTGGGCATATTTTCGTACTTTTCGAGAAAAAAGAGAGGCAGAAACATACTTGAAGTACTTGGAGATTTATTTCCAGGGGCATTGGAGTGTTTCTTACTTTTCTTACTTTTGGGCGATTCGGAGTCTTCCTACAGAAAACAATACTACAGTTAACCGGGATAATGTTTACAGGTGAGGGGACTGACTCAGTCATATCGACTTTCAACTCCACAAATCGTACCGAATGGTTATTTACGCAAAATTTAATACAGTCCTTAAAGAATCTCGCTCTTCGCAATTTGGCGACCACCTGGAAGAAAACCTTCTTTCACCCCCTCAGGCTTATGTGGGTGTTCCCTGCACCCCTTTCGGTTCTTTAACCCCTCCGTCGCTTGGCCACCCTCCCCAATTTTTCCTTCTCTCCTCTCCGATCATAATCAACTTTTTAAGTTTCAATATTCTACCGTTCTAATATTCTAATAGGCTCGTTCCAGAGCCAAATGAAAAATTACCTGAGGTCCACAACAAGTACTAAGCACGCAGGTTTGGTCTTCCGTTTTGGGACAATCTAGGACGCAGGCGCCGTTTTTCTGTGTGTCTGGCAAAGCCTGCGACGTGCCTTTGGGTAACTGGAATAAGTCAAAGAAATCTGTTGTTACAATTCGAGAGTTACAATTGTAGAGCTAATTTCTTGAGTGCTCAGGTTTTCTTTCAATTGAACGCCGTGTGAAATAATTCAATGCTGGTCTCTCTAGCTCTCTAAGTATATGAGCTGCTGTTCTAATTACTAAAATCCAACCCTTTTCGAATTGTTTAATTCAAATATTGAATAAATTAATGTCCTGTTCATCCTGACCGTTTATTTCTTTAGTGTTTTTGTTTATCCTTATTTTTGTACAGCTATTTATTTTGTGTTTTTGTCTAATCTTGTGGTCTGTTCATTTATTAACATTTATTGTATATACATTTATGATTCGTTTGTTTACTTATTTAATTATTACATCAGTGCATTCTTATTGTTCTTTCTTTCTGCACACCCATTGTTATGTTTCTTTTTTTTCTTTACTTATTCCTTATCCAGTAGGTCAGCTTCCCCCCTATTCCGGAAGCGGTTGTGTGAAGAATGTTAAGATTGTAATGGTTGAAATGACTACATTGTAATTGTCATAGTTTTGTTGACTCGTAAAAGTTTTGTACATTATGAAAACCCCAAATACCTGCGGGCGATATAGGGGAGAAATAAAATTAAATAAAATTAATAAAATAAAATAAAATTAAATTAATAGATTGGTTCCAAGAAGTGAAGAACGATTTAAAAGAAACAAAAATATCAATAAACGATCTAAAGAACAAAAAAGAACTCGAGAAGAAAATTTCCCCAACACCAATTCAAAGTAAAAGAAAAGCTAAAAAGAAAGGAAAGAAGAACATAGGAAAAGAATGAAAGAGTATTGGGCGAAAAAGAAGGCGGAGAAGGAAGAAAGCTGTATGAATTATCGTGGTCCAAGATAGGCCGCAACGAAAAAAAAAAATTAATAGATGAATAAATTAACACTTACTTCGTTAATTTCTAAAAACTCAGGTTGAATTGTTGTCGAATGAATTCCTTCATTATGAAAAAATTCCTTCACTTTCTCAGCTAATTTCATATACTCTGACAAATTTCTACATCTGAAAAACGGAGATAATGGTCAACAACGATGGATCGCTATCACTGCGAGGAAACCCAACCGAATGCGGCCTACCTAATATGAGCCGAAGCTATAATTCTATCCCCCGTTAATTGCCAAACGTGAAATTCGTGAACAGCCAAAACTCCGTCAACTTTGTCCAAAAGTCTTCGCTGAATCGCGTCCACCTGAATGTGAGTCGGCACTGTCTGCAGCAATATTAGCGCCGATTCGAGCAGGAGCGGCCAAACAGATTTCAATATTAGCACGACCAGTACCAAGCTCAAAGCAGGGTCTAAATAAAATTTTGAATCCCAATCAGTTTTCCAAATAACCTGAAAAGCAAAACGCCACAGAATGAAAGCGATCATTCCACGAGGTGGGTGCCGTGAGATAACGCTCGAACATTTCACACACTCAACGGTGTTATTTTTGAAATTTAAATTTTTCCCGTCAAATTCTAATTTTTTTTAATGCAAGCAAAACATTTCGACACTCACTAATGCAGATATGACAACTACGACTGATCCTAAAGCATCTGCGAGGACGTGGAGAAATATCCCTCTCATGTTCATCTGAGACGCGTCCCTGAATGTGTGACTGTGGCCTTTGCTCGCTTTCTTCTTCTTTTCCATCAGCGACGACGGCGGCGTCTTGAAATTCTGATCGTTTTCGTTTATGTCATCATGGGCGATTGTGTGCAGTGGATTCCCGTGCTCTGAAACCGTACGATAATCCCATAACAATATTTCAAATGGCCACAAAGTCGCCGGTCGCTACACTTTTGCGGAGCGCTGGAAAATAATACTGGTCACTTTATCGAGATCGCTATTAACTCTCTACTCCCCTAATTACCATCTCCTGTCAAACTCGCAAACGATTAAAACTGGAAATGTGCCCCGAAAAGCCATTACGGCGCTAATTCACTGAGTTTGACCTGTTTGTCCTAACTTCGCGGTAATTGCGAACTTGTACAAATAAATAATTATGCAATTAAAACATTGCAAAGTTGTACTGACAGGGTGACCACCCGTTGAAATGGTTGCCTTTACCCTATCACTTTGAGATTAAAAAGTAGAATTACACGAAGTAGGAAAATGCGAAACAAAAAGAAAATAAGATGCCCGGTTTTAATAGTTTTTTGTCCAATTTCCCCGAATTCCCCCAAAAAGTATTTAACTCATTTCAACTAATTACAATTTTTTGTCAAGATGAATGATACCTCCGGAGTTTAATAAACCGCGTCAATGTAATTAAAAGCCGCAAGAATTTAACGAGGGAAAACTAAAAAAAATTGAACGAGTCATTCTTTATCATTAAAATTATCTTTTTAAGTGTTGAAATTCCATCTGACCTGCAGCAAAATGTCCAACGAGAAGGACTGACTTTCCCCGTGAGAACAAAGCGTACACTCTTTACAAGGTCACCCTGGGCAAACAATTTCCAATTTTTTGGTAAAAGAAATCAAGTACCGGCAGTGGCAACTTTACGTTTAAACCGTCCTCCGCCTTTTCGAGACTCATTTGTGTCAGCAACTTTTTCGGCGTCGTCGGCAGTAAACGCTTTCCCCGTTCTTCGTTCGTGAATTCTCTCCAAAGCATCGGGCGTTACCGAGGTTTTAGTGTGAAGATTACCGGGGACGTGTTTTTTACTATAATCTAAACAATACACAAAATAGGAGGAGAGAAAAGCGGAAAGCATTTCTGTGTTTGTTTGTTTTTTTTTGGTCAGTCTTTTTTTTTTGTAACGGGAAGCTCCCATCTTCAGTTTCGTCCCAGCCTGGAGGTGATGTGGGTCCTTTGCCAAGGGAGGATTCCACCCCAGGAGTCACATTCACCAAGGGCTGTTTAACGTTTGCGATCGATCCTCATTATTTTCACACCGCATTTACATGAAGACAAGAACGATTTAAACGAAAAATGCTTTTTTTTATTTTGGAGGTTGAAACGAGGGAAGGGGTTGATTATTTACTCACCATGAAAAAGTCCCAAACCCACGATATTGACGACCAACCCTACGCTCCCCACTATGAGGACCAATTCCGGCTGGTGAATTTTCTCCACTTCGATAAACCTTTTGCAAGCTTCGACGAATATGGAGAAGCAAAGAGCTACTAAAAACACTGCGTTGACTAGAGCTCCCAAAACTTCGGCTCTTGCCCATCCGAATGTGTTCTTTGCCCATTTCTTGGGGGACATCTGAAAAATCACAGATGAAAATCAGCCTCTTGCAGACATCAATTCTTAATTGTTACGAAAATAAAAATTAAAAGTGCATAGGGCCTTGGGAACGTTGACGATTCCCTTCATCTCAATCGTTTCATTAAAGCGAGCAAAGTGAAAAAGTCAGTGGAAATATTCTCTTCCGTTTTTTTTTTAATAACCGCATACCAACAAAACCAAACTCTCACGTAAGATGCGATAGAAGGTTACGTTACCTTCACTGATAAATACGCCACGATTAAGGCGATGACGTCGCTAAGCATGTGAAACGAATCGGCCACCAATGCCATTGAGTTAGTCACATATCCGACGATCAGCTCGACGAAGAAGTATCCCGCAGTCAGCACAAACATGGAAATCAGCCGACATTTCTTACCCGTATAACGCCCCATTCTGAAAATCAAAGCAAAAGTTTCCCAATGAAACCGTAGAGTTTTTTGAATGCTTTGCTCATTCTTTCGAGCCTCGGGGAAAGGGTTAAGGACTTTTGGGGGGCAGGAACAACTTAACAACTGAAACGGCAAAATATATGGTAAAACTTTTAATGGTGCTGACCCATCTCCTCAGCTGTTTCTTTCGAAGCGATCCAAAACGATTTTTTTTTTTTTAAGAGATGACCATTATCTCTTTGGCACAAAATCGACCGAAGGCCGCCAATCGAAGCGAATAGTTGCGATAAATATTTTAAAAATAGTGTTAAATTAATGCTATTTGTTAAGCTGCGGCGTAGTTCGCGCAGTCTATCCTCTTAGTTCCCAAAAGTTTACAATAAAAATATTTGGTAAGAGACAGTGTTCTGATTCGCTTTTTCTCAGACATACTGCAGATGTATGCGGATTGATTCCATAAAAATTCCTTTTTGAAAAAACACAATGTTTCCCTCATAATCAAAAATAAGAGCTGACCAAATAGGCTGAGAACTTTTCAAAAATTCGCACTCTCCCCCACCAACGAATGGGCATAGAGTATCAATGAGGAGAAATTAGCCAACTCTCTCGCACATTTCGATGACCACTGGCTTTGTTTCGGGAAATATTTACTATGTCGATATTATGAAAGTCTGCCATTTACACTCTTTAGATGCCAAGTTCAACTGATAAAGAAGGCGGAAATGACGAAAGTGAGCAAGGAGGGCAACCTTAAGTAAACTGAGGTGGGTAAGTGAGAGGAGGAAGAGTGTCAACAGTGGCCAAAACTCGCCAAAACTCAAATCTGCGAAGTCAGAAACGCGTGAAAAAAAAGAAAGAAAACATTATGACAATAGAATTCCGTTGAGAGGTGACTCGAGGGCCTATTTACAGTTAGAGTGTTCGCCAATGCTGGAGCATTCTGAATGTCATTCAGATACTTGGTCACCGAATAAGGTAGTTTGCCTTCTCTTAAAAAGAACTATTATTGCGTTAAAATTTTTCTAATAAACAATTTTCTTCTTCATTTAAGAAAAGGACATTTGACATTCTTCGTCAGACGATTTGTGAGTTATACTGAATCCTTTCACTTCAACTGCATCATTTTTCAATCTCATATTTTCACATTTTATCATTTTTATGTTCCTGCAATCCTTTCTACTTTATTATACGATTTTTCGTTCATTCAACTTTCATTCCCACAATTTTTACCCTTCACGAAATTCTAATGAAGCTTTCTTTAAAAAAAAAGAGGAAAATCAATGAGGCCTTAATTTACACTTTTAACATTTTCAGAAAATCCTTAAATCTTTAATGAGGCAGACAATTAGAGTTTATCAATTAAAACTCAGATCTCTATTTATCCTTATCTATTCCCAGACATAACAATTCTGCATTGCCTGTCATCAACAAAACTGCAGAACAGCGGAGGTCATTTTCATGTTTTATAAAATGCCACTCCTTTTTGATTCCTGAGAAAAGCTAGAGTTTCCCTTACTCATGAATCAATCATTTTCACAGTTAAACAAACATTCTTGTGGTGAAATATGCGCTGCAGAGCATATTTAAAATGCAATGGTCCGATAAGCCGAATTTTTTTCATGAAAAAGTAAGCAGTTTCGGTTATCGATTTGAATGTACAGAAACTCCACCTGAAAGATTGTTTTTAATAATATAACTGCAATGAGATACTGAATCATCGGTGCATTTATCTAATGTTTTACTCAGAGAAATTCCCTTTGTTCGGTTTTAGTTCATTTTTCCTTTGTTTCGCGCCGGACATGATTATTTTAATGTTGACGGAGCGTTTCACCATAACAACACAATGACGTTAGCTTGTTCATCCAGTGTTGCTTAGTGATTCACTGAGAGTTATTGGAAAGAAGAGTGGAAGGGTTAATTCGGGGTGCAAAAGGGTAGAAAAAATGAGAGTGGGAGAAAATCGAACCGGCGATTCTCGGATGGCCGAACGTCGACCTTTGACTAAGACATGCTCTTTATCATTAAGTTTTATTCATTTTCTCTTGTCACAAGTTGTTCACACTTTCACTGACATATTTTTGGCCTAAGTCATCAATTTAATTTTTTCAAATCTATGTTATTAACTAATTAAAACCGTAGAATTCCAACTATAATTTTTTTTTTTTAAAGTAATTCTTCTGCAATTGAACACCCCCAACCTGCACTGAACTTAGGGGAAGTTCTGATTTATTTTGAAATTTAAACACTTATTCCCTTCTGATGAAAGTTGTTCAAAAACAAAAGCTAGTTCAAATGTTTCAAATATATTTAATAATATAACAGATGAATACTGTGGCAAGTACAAATTCAAGTAAGCAAGAGTTCTTGGCTTTAGCAAACCAAAGCCACAAGGAAAGTTGCACTTCACCTTCCACTTTATTACAAACAATGTGTTGAAATTATATTTTTTTATTAATTCCTCATATTTAATGATTTTAATTATTTTTAATTTTGCCTTAACATTATATCTTAATTTTCCAAAGCACACAGGTATTCTTTCCATGAAAAAATTTGGATTATGAAAGAGTTAAAACCAAAGACAAGTGATGTTCACTGATGATTATTTGGCCATTAAAGTGGATGAACAATAAAATAAAGAGATTAACTGATATAACAACTTAATTTATGGCCTATAATAAACTTGAAAAATCACTATAGAAAACTATACATATCACAATTTCCATTAGGAGGAAGATATAGTTAATCACCCAGAATGATTTCATACAATTATCAATAATCACAATGACTGATTCTTTGATCAGTTTTAGTTTAAGATTTGCCATCACTTTTGCATGCATTCTAGTGTTTTTCAAAATGGAGTTTTTGCTTTCAAATTGAAAATACTTTTCTAGAAATAACATATTGAATCTATCCAACCAATGTGAAAGTAATATGAAAATAAGTAAGGAAAATTTCACAATGAAAGTACCAATAACCCTTATCAAGTTGAACCCTTTAATATAATCAGATAAGAAAATAAATATTTAAGTGAAAGCAAAAATTAATTTCAGCAACCACAATGTCCCACCTATAAAAATTTAACGGAAATATCGTGCACAAATAAAAATATATCCAAAATTATTAACTTCGATAAGTAAGGCGCAAAATATTTTTAATTCTTTAATTTCGTAAAATATGACGACCCAAAGATATCCAACACAGAGTGCATGTAAGATAAGTAAAAAATTTTTACAAATTCATTCATTAATATAATTTGACTAAATTCTGAATCATTTTCGATAAAAATTGATAAAACTCATTGAGTAATTGTAAAAAAAATGAAAGATAAAATTTTTCATTTATATCCCCCTTTCCCACCATATTAAATTATATTTTTCATAAAATCTATTTCAATCGAATCAATAACTTACCTTACCTGAATTAGTTATTTGATAATCCAAGTTTATTTTAATTCAAGGTGGGCGATTTTTACTCTTGAAAGCTCACAAAATTAAAAATATTCACACCAAGTTGGTGGTCGTATTTATAAAAACTATCATCATAACATTTTTTTACTTAAAAATATTCTGGTAACGCGAATAATTAATAAAAGTAAATCAGTTAGCCTTTTGAGTTAAAATAAATATACAATAAACACTTATCAACGTCTCCAAATGATCGACTGCTCGCCATTTTGATGAATGTCGAACAACAAATAAAAGGAGGATGCGGAAGTAGATTTGATACGAGCATTTCCGGTTTTCCGATTGTTATCACTTATTTCATCTATGCCTTATTCGTTAACATTACAGTCACTGAAGAAATCATTTTTAAGTTCCGATCTTTCAGGTCTTAAGAATACCTGATTAATTGCAATGTAAAAATCATTTTCCTTAAAATTCAATCTAGGTTTAAGTATTATAAGGAATGTCATAGAAAAGAAATAACGTGCTTTTAAAATCGTCAAAAATATAATGTAAAGTATAGATAGTCAGCTTTTGGAATCAAAAATAAAGCAATAAATTACTAAGCTTTTTTAATGAAAAACTTACTAATAATTTAATCTCGGAAATGCGGATATTGGATATTGCTTCACGTAGATTTTCTTTTCTTTTGCTGGAATTTGCTGCCAACCAAAGTCGATGTGCTTCAGTTCCGCAAACCGCGAATCGACTTCCCGAAATTTATATTTTACGCCTAGGCTAAAAATATGCCAAATATTTTAAACTTGATTTGAAAAGTTTTTAATTTAAAAAATACAGTACTCTAAAACTATTTCACTTATTTCCATCTACCAGTTTCTCCTAATTATCCAGAAACAATTCATTAATATAAAAGTTCAAAATTCGGTAAGTTAAGTAAGAACCAAAATTTGAAGTAAAACAGTATAATTTAAAAATTCTTTACATATTTTTATGTTTAGAATATTAAGATAATATGATTATAATTTGATTCAATGAATAATAAGATTATTCTTGGATTAAAACTGATTTTAAAACGTCTGAACATATATCTAGTAAAGTAAATTAATAAAGACTTTCGTACGGATAATCTTTTAAAGAAATGCTTAAAACTGATATTTGAACTCATTTATTACAGGAAATTCAATTATTTTAATAGTTAAACTTACTTTTTAAACATTCAGGTAAAGGAGAAGGGATTGGTTTTAGGCATTTCTAATTTTTTACTAAAGACTTTTTAAACTCAAATAATGTCTGTTAGATTTTCATTAAAACTTAGCCTTTGGTTTTAGAAGATTAATACATAATCGTCAAATACACAGAATCTCAATTTTCTCAGGTGACCATAAGTACTAAAAGCGGTTTAAGTGATATTGATTGCATCAGCACTTGAAAGATAAAGTAAAAATTGCCTTATTCTATAAAGTTACTATTGATGTGCATTATAAGAACCCACACGTGCCATCATTAATTTTTATAGCTTAACGCCCGCGAAAAACGTGAAACCAATAAACATTTGAAAAAAGATATATTTAAGGCATTCAATTACCATCGACATTTATGCAAAGCCATCAAATTAAAAGGTTTCTTTTTAAATACAATCCTAAAAATCAGTTCCTGTATTTTTTTTACTACTAATATAAAAGGGTATTTAAAACTGACCTTGAATTTGCAATTGACGATAATTATTACCTAATGAAGATTATTTTAACGTGTTTATTTTGACCGCTTCACAGAAATTATCTTCCTAACGTCTTTTTATAAAGAAGTTTATTAATTTTTATGCATCGGAGCATAACTATACTTTTACATGTATTTTCAGAACCCAAGTTTTATTTTTCCGAAAAAGTTTTAGCGAATTTTCAATATGCATTGTTACCCTGAGACGAAAATTCAAATAAAATTAACACGTTTTAGTATTCCAAAATAAAATAATAACAAAGAAAAGTAAAAAGTTATTGAAAAGCGACAGTTTGGCAATGTCCGTTTTCAGTATCTAAAGTTTACATTTGTCCTTCGATGTTAACGATTTTTACTGGAAATCAATTCGAGGACTCAGTTTGAGTTTGTTTACGATAATTAAAAAAAAACAAGAACAGTACGAAATTTAATTTTTTTTAATTTGTATTAATCATAAATTTGAATGACGTTGTATTAGTCATCGAACGACTGAAGTAGTTGTCCGTCATAATGGCAATTAGTAATTGATATGAAGTTCGACTTTGGGATGTGAGTTCCATAAATTAAATCAGAATGGATGATTTACCCACTGACTACGACGTGATTGTAGTCGGCACAGGTAAGAATTTCGAATAACCCTTAAAACAGAAAACCCCTTTCCCCTGTAAAAAAAAAATTAAGAAGGGTATGTAATGATAACTGTGGAAATGTTTTTCTCTTTATTTCCACTTAAAATGATGTGTAACGTTCAAGTGTCAAGAATTGTACATTAAAGTTTTCTTAACTTTATATTGTATTATAATTTGGGGCAGAACAGCCTTTTTTGTTTTGACTGAACTTAACATATGTTATTTTCTTTAGCAGAAGTCTGCCAATTTATTTTAAACACAGCTGCTATGTTTCTGTCTAAATCTGATTTTAAACTTATGAAGTGATTGACCCTCAAATTCATTAATTTTTTATTATTTCTTTGATTAAAATTGAAGATGTTTAATAAAGGAGAAAATAAAATAAATTTAGACCTTGTTTTTATTTTACATTTGCATTATCAAACTTTATGTTTTATTAAGACAGACTATTTTAATTTTTATTTAAGGAATGATAGAATCCATAGTAGCAGCAGCAGTAAGCAGAATTGGTAAAAGTGTTCTTCATTTGGATGGGAATGATTATTATGGTGAAAATTGGGCATCTTTCAATTTAGATGGACTTGAAAATTGGATTAAGATTTGTAATGAAAATGATTTTGGAAAAAATTCAAACAAGAGTTTCATAAATTTAATTAATGAAACTGAAAAAATAGTGAAAATAAAACCGAGTTCTCATGTTAAAAATGCCAGCCTTAATTATTATGCTAAAAATAAATCCACTGAAGAGTCTGATTCCCAAAACAAAGACAGTGATAATGAAAATAAAGAAACTGCTGACACTCCGATTAAAAGCAGTTCCTCCAATACTCAAGAAACTCTCAGGACATTGAGCAGAAGGTTTAATTTAGACCTCTGCCCTAAGGTAAAAAATCATATTGGATGCAGTTATTTCAGTGTCTGATCTTCACAATTAACTTATTTTTATTGCAGTTATTATTTTCAAGAGGAATGTTAGTTGAATTATTAATAACATCAAACATTGCAAGATATGCAGAGTTCAAAAGTGTAAGTCGGGTACTGACATGGAGAGATGGTCAGTTAGAACCAGTACCCTGTTCAAGGGCAGATGTTTTTGCCACTAAAAATGTAACTGTAGTTCACAAGAGAATGCTAGTCAAAATATTAACACTGTTTGCTACATATACTGAAAATTTGGATGAGTTTAAAGGTAATTTATTCACTTTGAAATTTTTTTGATTGTCGAATCAGAATCTAAAAAGATATTTTTTATACTTTTAGGTTTTGAATGCAAAACATTTTTAGAGTATTTAAAGCACAAAAAACTGCCTGAGAATTTAATTCATTATATACTTTATGCAATTGCAATGGGAGATAACACCACCAATTGCATGGAAGGGGTGAAGAACTGCAAACATTTCCTGGAGTCTTTGGGGAGATATGGGAACACCCCATTCATTTTCCCCATGTATGGATCGGGAGAATTACCCCAGTGTTTCTGCAGGTTTGTGAAACCTCTCAAAATTCATACTGTATATTTCATTATTAAAGTTTTGTTTGTTTCAGATTATGTGCTGTTTTTGGTGGTGTTTACTGCTTACAAAGGGGAGTGGAGGCGTTAATACTAAAAGACAATGAATGTGTTGGGATAATTTCAAATGGAAAACGTTTACAAGCTAAAATTTTTATTTTCTCATCTAAATATGCCCCTGAGGAGTTCTTGAGCAGTGACAATACAGAGAGTATATCCAGAGGAATTTTTATTACTGATAGGTAATATATATTTTAGGCTTTTATTTATTTTTCTAAGCAGTTTAATCTAAACAAAAAGGTTTTAATTTGAATTTTTCACAGATCAATTTTAAAAGGTGATAAGGAATCACTGACTCTTCTGCAATTCCCTCCAGTTTCAAAGGTCTCAGATAAATCAGTAACTGTGATAGAACTGGGTTCAGGAACGTGCACTTGCCCCGATAACTATTTCGTCGTTCACATGACCGCAAAGGCGACAGGAGACGCTGCAACGGATTTCCATCACGTGGTTGACTGTCTTTTTGAGGGCCAAACCCAAAGGAAAGAATCAAAACCCAGAATTCTGTGGTCTGTCACCTGGAACGTTGTCAAAGGAACCGCAAGAACAAATGACTCTTGTGTGAAAAACCTAAAAATCTGCCGTAGCATTGATTCCGAACTTGATTATGATGCTAGCATCAGTCAGGTGAGGACAATAAATGGAGGAAAAGTCATGCGTGTTACAATTATATAATAAAATATTTATCAATATCTCTTCGACAGGCAAAAAATATATTTAAAGACATTTATCCGGAAGAGGAATTTCTGCCGAGAGCTCCCGATCCAGATGAAATAGTGTTAGACGCCGAGGAAGCACCCAGTGAAAGTGCTTTCGCAGTAAGCGAAACGGATGCAGTCTGTGATACGACAAAGGAAACTACTCATTTAGCCGAAGAAACTAAAAAAGACCCTGAAATAGAAAAAGTTACTACAGAAAATGACGTGGTATCAGATTCCTAGCTCATTGATTAAATTTAACCGATCTCCAAAAATTCTGCAATGATCAGAAGAAACACAGAGCATTTTTCCTGCCTGCTGATTTAGTTTTCACAAAAAGAGAAAGAAATCGTTCTTCTCTATATACGTAAATCACGTTACGCTTTCAGCAGAAAGTTTATAACGAATAATAAATTATTAAATAAATTATTGAATGGTAATAATTTTTTTCTTTATTTTATTTTTCCACAGCTTAAAAAAATTCAGATGTTTTCAAAATTTAAAGGAAAAAATTGTTTATATTTAAATATAAATTTTAAAATAATAATGTAATATAATAATAATATAATTTTGCCTCTATTTCGCCCGTGGGTATTAAAGGGTTAATGATACAATCATTTACACCTATGGAGTTACATAAACAACAAAAACAAGTAATAAATACATACATACATTACACCGTATTGAGGTTTGAAAGTAAAGTGCTACAAAAAAAAAACTAAAGTGACATAGAGCGGATAGTAATTGAATACATAGATAAATAAATAAATAATTACATAAGTTAACAAACAAGTAAATAAATAAATATTAAAATCGTTGAAAAAGTTAAAATCAGAAACCGATAAAAGCATTAAAAGACTTATTAAAACGAGCTTACATAGGATATCACAATAATAAAAAAAAAGAAATAGAATAAAAAGATAAAAATTAAAAAATTTAAAATCAGAAACCGTTAAAATCACTGTAAAGGTTTAATAGAATTGAGTTACACAGAGTTAAAATGTAAAAATAAGACACGCAATTGTCCTTTCATAATTATTAAACGAAGAACCGATTGTTTCGTTTAACAAATATTTGTATCTCCAAATAAAATTAATGCACCTTTTTTCTAGAAATGGCTTTTATTCTCGCTTTTGAAGTAACAAACTTTTCTGAAGAAAAATGGATGACGACTCCATTTTTAAACGGTTTTATATAAAATAACGTTATCAGAAGATTGTTTCAAGTGGAAGCATTTCTTTACTGAGTTTAAGATTGCATTTATTATCACTTACAAAAGCTTTCTTTGGTCTTATAAATCCTTTATTGGATGTATTTGTCATTTTTTAATAAAAATCAAAACCATTTTATAATTTTTAAAAATTAAATCTGTCTTTTTAAAATGGCGAGTTCTAATTTAGACCTTAATGAATATTATTCGTTCGGTTTTGAAAGGCTAATTTTTATTTTAAAAGACAGGAGATGAGTTTTTTTTGTTAATTCCCTAAGATTAAAGTTTACTTAAAACTCCGGTCAGCATAAAACGTTTGCATTTCTGTTTTATTTGACGCGATCATCCGTTGACAGTGGCAAAGGGTCAGCGACCGATAAAAGCTTCGTTGTCGATGGTTTGCATTTATTTCTCACCGCGCTCTTTTGTCTGCTCTTGAGAAATACAGGTGATCCACGCAAACACTTCTGCTACTTTGGGCGAATGGAGTGGACACGGTTTGGTCGGAAAAGCTCTTGAAGTGCTTCATGTGACTCACACCGCCATTTTCAGTTAATCAGGGGGGAGCGAAGAGGAACCTAAATAATTGCTTTTATCTGGTTTCTACTCTTGAGACGTGTTTTTCATCATATTAAGTAAAAAGCCTGGCGGATGTGATTGTATCGAGTTTTTTAAATTGTTAACACAAATAGGACGATAAACTGTAGTCAGTCATTAGTTGTTGTCTTGGTCACAAAGGTATGTCTTTCTGAAAATTAATATAATTAGTGTTATGTTCAGCTTTAATTAGATTCTTAATAGTTTTTCATTCTCACATAACCTGTGCTTTTTCATTTTGCCTAAAGCTCTTGCAGAATTGAGTTGATTTGGTAAGACATAATTGCTCAGACTTTCTTGTAATTTAAACTGACAGATTCTCTTACAATAATTTCACAACCCTTGTCAGCTGAAGGTGTTCATTAACTGGGGATGAAACAACTCTTTCAATTCAAGGTGATCTGCATTCTTTTGTTTTTGCAATACTCAACTTTTTGCAAATAGGTTCAATGACCCATGTTAAGGTAATTTTAGTTGGCAAGTGTGAATGTAGAGATTTAATTTTTTAATAACTGAAAATTTTAAATGTAATTTTATAATAGAGGAGTTTCTGTTGAAAGCTTACAAGTTGAAATTGGTGGATAGGTTTTTTCTGTACTGCTTGAATTTAAAAAAAATTCTCAATTCTGTCAATTCAGTCTGCATTAAGCAACATAATGTCTTTTTGCACTATTGCTATTATTTATTATATAAAACAGATCATATTGATTTCATCTAATTATCCATATGGAGCATAAATATTATCTTACTGATAATTTTTTATTTAATCGGTTGCCCCATTCAATAGATTTCTTCCATCTGTTATTTTTTTAATTTCTTTCTCTCCGATTGTCATTTTGCTTCAAGTCGAGTCTGTATTCTATGTCAGGTTCTCACTTTTATTATCCACATTGCTTTTCCTGACAGTATGAAACTGAAGATAGACAAATTTTCCAGCTATCAGTTCTGATATATAATCAGAATCTGTTTATTGGATGAAAATTTTAGGTGGCAACAACAAAATCTTAAAAGGTTACCATTATAATATTTATTTCAATGGGTATTTGATTTTTAAACAGTTTTATTTAACTTGGTTTTTGTGTCTGTCTGTTTGTCCATCTGTCCGTCCATCTGTCCGTCTGTCTGTTTGTATGTCTGTCTATTTGTCTTTTATTTTGTTCGTCTGTTCGTCTGTCTGTCTGTCTGCAAAGACCGATAATCAAAACTTTGATGCGAAATTTGACCCTTTTCCCTCGAACCGATTTCTTTCAAATTTTGCACACACTTTCCTTTTGGTGGACAATTCAAATTACAGTAACATTCTGCGGATTGTTTTTGTCCCTTTTGATTGTTTTAACCCTGGGAAGTTTTTGTCCGGAGATTGTACTCCACACAGAGTTCTTTTTAGTTTTATATTTTTTCTTTTAAAAGTAGAAGAAATAACGTAAAACTAAAAAGTAAAAAATTAAAAAAATATTTTTAAAGTTAAACGGTTTTATTTCAAGTGCACTAAAAATTAAAAAAATAATTTGTGATCAATTTTTTTGTATGTAAAACCGTGGGGCGTTATACAGTATAAAAATTGTACGGATTGCAGAACGGTTTTATGGACAAAAAAATTGATCCCAAATTATTTTTTTAATTTTTAGTGCACTTGAAATAAAACCGTTTAACTTTAAAAATATTAATTTTATTTATTAGAGTTACCCTCATGAAGCTGGTCATTTTGGATACGAACGACTTAGTAGCAGAATGGTCGGCGAAATACGTGACGAAGAAAATCCGTCAGTTCAAACCTGGCCCCGATCGGTACTTCGTCCTGGGCCTCCCCACGGGCAGCACACCCCTGGGGATGTACAAGAAACTCATAGAGTACCACAAAGCGGGGAAAGTCTCCTTCAAGTACGTTAAGACCTTCAACATGGACGAGTACGTCGGCCTCCCGAGGGACCATCCCGAGAGCTACCACTACTACATGTGGAACAACTTCTTCAAGCACGTGGACATCGATCCCGAGAACGCCCACATCCTGGACGGGAACGCCCCCGATCTCAAGGCGGAGTGCGACCTATTCGAAGAGAAGATCAAGGAGGCCGGGGGGATACACCTCTTCATCGGGGGGATAGGGCCCGACGGGCACATCGCCTTCAATGAGCCGGGGTCGTCGTTGGTCTCCAGGACGAGATTGAAGGCCCTCGCGTATGAGACTCTGGAGGCGAACGCGAGGTTCTTCGGGAACGATTTGAACAAAGTCCCGAAGGAAGCGTTGACGGTGGGCGTGGGGACCGTTATGGACGCGGATGAGGTGATTTCCCACTCAACCTAATTGAAAATTATATCTCCTTATCTTGCGTTCTCCGTTTCAGGTCATGATACTGATAACTGGCAGTCACAAGGCTTATGCTCTGCACAAAGCGATCGAAGACGGTATCAATCACATGTGGACGGTGTCTGCATTCCAACAGCATCCGTCAACGATCATCGTGTGTGATGAAAGCGCAACGCTCGAGCTTAAAGTGAAAACAGTGAAATACTTTAAGGTAAGGCATCTCAAAATAAAAACCCGCGGGTTATTAATCGGTTATTTGCTCTTCCAGGCTTTGAGTGAGGTTCATCAAAAGCTGGTGGAACTGAGCGATTTGGGCAGATAGTCAATGCGACCTGAATAGGCAGTTAACATGAAAAACAAAGTCGTTCTCTTTGGCCGGTGAATTTCAAAAAAAAAAAAATTATAATTTTTTAAGATAAACGTTGTTTTATACATTATATTGATACGATATTATATGGGAATGGAATAATCTAGTCTAATTTGCGTTTTGACGTTTGTTATGTACCCAATGGAGTGTAAAAGTATCCTTGTCACGTTTTTATAACAGTACATTAAAAAAAAATTAACCCTTTGAGTACTGAATTATTTGGAGGCTTTTATGCATATAGAACGGATTTAATTTATGACGAGTCTCACTCGTCAAATGTACTCAAAGGGTTAAAACTTTTATTTCTTTGGGAGAATAATGATTGCAATTTTCTAACGTTATTTTGTCAGAATACGGCTTACCTGAACACACGTCTAAAAAGCTGTTGAAAATGAAAAACGCAATCAAATCAGCAACTTTTCCTCTTAACTGCGGATGGTTTTGACTTCCAAAACTTCCACATATAAATTAAAAATATTTACAATAATATTGCACTCGTAAATTAAACGAAATCGCCATTTTATCATTCACGAATTCATTAATTTGCAAAAATAGTAAAATTCCCCTCAAAATATTAAAATAAACCCGCAGTAACGGTTCCTTTCTTCACCTTTAACCTTCCATAAAAGTTAAAATGCTTCGGGTGATAAATCATAAAGGTTTAAAAACTTCCCCAATGGAAATATTTAAAAAATAAAACGAAAAATAATTTATTAACGTCGAAATATAATTAACCATTTAAACATTGCAACTTAAGCAAATTTTTCAGAATTTTCTTCATAAAATTTAACATCTGTTAGTTATTATTAAAACTCTTATAATTTTGATGACGCAGACAAAAATACCAATTTATTCAAAAAAACAAAAACAGTTTTTTTTTCCAAAAAGGCGATTTTAACAATTAAAACAAAATTCGAAACAATGCCTTTCTTTTTCCGTTTATATTTTGCCATTGGGCTTCTTTTTTTTCTCATAAATATATAAAAAAGAAATTAAGGCAGCTCTCCAAATTAATAACTACTCCTAGTGTACTGCTGTAAAAATAATATAAAAAAAAAAACAATTTCAAATAAAACAATATTCCCTCTTGACTAGGTTTTCTCTTCTTGGAAACTGTTCAGAGCTTTTTTTTTATCGTTCAGTCACCGCATTTTGCACCGTTTGACGGAAGAATCAGTACTGTTTGACGGAAAGGAGTGCCTACCTTTCTAAAACAGTAACTGAGTATTGCGAGAAGTACTTTGTTTCTCAGTGGTGCAGAATTTAATGCACGGATTTAACGGTTTTAACGGTTTTTGCAAAAACCGTTAAAAACGGAAAAAGGGGAAAGATTGTACAACGTTCGAGCATTTGTGCATCCCCCGTGTGCCATTTGCGCTCTGGCACTCTTGAGCCCGAAAGTGGGAGGATTTTCGGGGCTTTACATCACAGCTGACGACAGCTTAACTGAAAACCAAGAGGAGAATCTCACATGCGAATGCTTAAAGCATGAAATAGTGTGATTCCTTCCTCGAACGGCAACATTTCAAGCAATTTAAATCATAATCATTTGTTTAGGATTTTGAAAATCCTCAATTATCAGACGACTGCTGTGGCTAAATTCGAACTTCGCGCTTTTCAAAGCTCCCAAAAATAATCCTCATCGAATTCCATGCAATATTGATATCAAAACAATCATGTTTTGATGTGATAATCCTTTAGATTTAGGGCAAACTGGTTTCGTCGGAATCCGTTACGTATTTGCAAAGTCTGCCCTCTTCGCCTGTTATCCTGCAGTTGATTAACGGGTGAAGTGCCGCTTTTAAGCTGTAGAAGAGTCTCGGGAAAACGGATTCCTGATGCGACAGCAACTGCTTGCTTCTCTGTCGCTCCTGCAAATGAGAGGAAAACTTTGAAATGTTTCCTCCCCAGACTCTCGCGTGCATTACCAACCTTCGAGGTGTTTTTGCAAGCGGGACAGTCTTCCAACACCGCCGGGAGGTTCCGACCTTCGACGAACTGTCTCAGTGCTTTTTCTCTCACGTACACAAATGGTCTGATCACCCGAATGTCTTTGTCTCTGTCGGAAACACAACTGATGTTACCTTCGCCCGAATTCTTCGAAGGACAATTCCCCATTATACTTACGATACATAGTAATGAGCTTTCATAGATCTGAGTCTCCCGTTGTGGAAAGCCGACATGAGAAAGCTTTCCGCCAAATCGTCCAATGTCTGCCCCATTGCGATCACGTTGTAGTTCCTCTTCCTCGCGATGGCATACAGTCGGCTTCTCTTCAATCTACAACACAATCCGCAAACTCCTTCCTGTTGCGTGCCTTTCTCTCGGGAACCTGAAATCGAACGGTCATTGCATCATCCACCCCATAAAGTGTACCTCCACGTCAGCAAACCGGTGCTTACATTGTTCGTCATAATAATAAGGGATTCCCAGTTTTTTTAAGTAAGGGATTAAAGGAGCCGCGTTTGGATTTTCGCAGTTGGGGTCGAAAGTGACGACACCGATTTCGAAGTGAATTCCGCTGGAAGAAGCGTAAAACCTGTACTGCTGAAGGGTGTGAAGAATCGCAAGGGAGTTCTTTCCTCCAGACAGGCAGACTAATATCTTGTCCCCGTTTTTAATCATTTCGAATTCCTTCAGAGCCTGAAATCAGAATTAATTTTTTTGGAGGGATTTTGAATTTGGAATGTTTCAGTTGTGACATTACGAACCTCAACGGTGGGTTTCCAGACGGCCTTCGACGGACAATGCCATCTTGGTTTTCTCGCGTCCTCAGCATTCGGTCCCTCGTCGTTACTGCTTTCCCCCGAGAGTCGATTCTTGGGAAAGCATTTCTCCATTTTCTTGGACGCCCTGCTGATCTTTCTCCTCGGGACCTGACTTTTGCCGGCGGCGTCGCTGTCCTCGTTCTCCTGTAAGGAATCCAAGGACTCGCTTCTGCACCGTAATGTCCTCGGATTCTCCTGGAAGGAGTCCAACGACTCGCTTCTGTCCCGTTTCACCGCGCTTTCATTCCTTTTCTCTGTATCGTCTGAAACGTCTCTGTCTTTCACATGGGAATCCGTCGTCGTTTCCGAGTAACTTAAATTAATCCCGCTGTCGCGCGATTGGGAAATGTTTTCGCTGATCAGCTCTGTTTTCTTCCCTTTGCCGTCCATTTTTTCTTTGGCCTGCGCCTCTATCGTCACTCTTTTCGCCTTTTTGTCGAGCATCGGTGACGGCTCCGGCGACACCACCGAATTCACCAGTCCCCTGATTTCGCTCTTCATCTCCTCTGCCATCTCCTTCGAAACTCCCATTAAATACTGAGCAATGTCGTTGGCGGATGCCGAGGGGAGGGAATTCGTCCTTTCGAGTTTGTCGAAGCACCTGGAACCTCTGTGCTCGGAATGATAGTTCGGGGCGTCCGCGTCCGCCGATTCCGACAAAACATCCTCCACTTTCGAAATCACCTCCCGGATTTCCGATTTGATTTCCGTGGCGAGTTCTTTCGTCACTTCCGTCACGTATGCGTGAATGTCCTCGTTGCTGCTCAGGCTGCACTCACTCAGATTCAGGCTCGTCTCCCCGTCGGTCAGCGATCGGCAGCTGTAGCCCAGGTTCGCTCGGGTCTTCGGATTCACCATCAGCGACGACCCCAGACTGTTGCACCGCTGACGTGTCGACGTTTCGTTTGCCCCCAATAAAAAATGCACCTTGTTCACGGGGTGGTACTCGGATTTGGGGCTCCTCTGACCCACCATTGGCTTCATGCCGCTCTGTACCTGTTCCTGACACTGAGGTGCGTCATACCCGTTGCAGTTGTAGTTCGTCACGTAATTACCCGGATGAATGGGGAGATAATTGCTTTGGGCGTTAAAGCATGGCTGAGAATTAAAATCCATTTGATTGGGTAATGGTGAGGACATCATGGGTTGGGGGGAATAACAAAAAACATCGAGGGGGTTAACCGCGGGCGATTGGGAATTCACCATGTAAGACACGGCGTTCGGAAAGAACTGAGTCTGACACCCCGAATAGTCTACGTAATCACAGCTGAGAGGTTCGGAAGAAGAACTGCTTTGACGTTCGGGTAATAAACGGTTTGAGGCGTTTGGCACGAAATTAGTCTGTATATTCGGCGGATTCGCGCAGAGTCCCTGAGCAGAAGATGCGTTCGCCGATTTGCACTCCGATTCGTTCGGGAGGTTTATAACACTTTTCGTCTCGACGGGGCTGGAAGCCGTCGTGGGAGACGCACACTTGTTCGACTTTTTCTCGCAGAAATACGTGTTGACTTCCAGCGGGTCCCCCCTGCATCCTTTGAACCTGAAGGGATCGAATGGGACTTTGAGCTTCACGTTTTGAGAATTTCCTATAAGTAGATCGTGCGCTTCGCTGGGGAACATGAACCACCGCAGGGCTTCTGCTTCTTTCTCGAATGAAAATTTCTGAGCTGTTGGTGGGTACCTCTGAACCATCTGCAACAAACAAAAATTATGACAATTAACACGCGGCGTTCTTTATTCCGTGCGATCCCGCAGAATCCTTACCTTCCTCGCTCTGTTGAAAATACACCTCGCCACGTGCAAGCATTCTTCATAATCTGAAGGACAAGTTCCCTGACTGGAGACTTTCCGTTCGGGAATGACGAGTCTCCCGTCCACGTACTTCAAAGACATTAGCCATTTCCTGTCTCTGAAAATCTGAAAGAGCAAAAATGACTCAATTTCCCGGGCATTTTCAACGCGAGAAACTGCGACTGTGAGGACTTACGGAATTACTGTGATGCCTCCATTCGCCAGTTTCCGGTTTGAATGCATACTGCGGCAGAAGTTTCCAACCTTCTGTGGCCACCATTTTCAAAGCTTCCAATATAAAACCCAACTCCGCGTCGCTTATGCAAAACGGAAGACTTATCCTTGTGAAGCCTGGCCTTAATATTTCCAGGCCGGAGTAAGCATCGCTTCCCTCGGATCCTTCAAATGTCGAATGCCTGTGAAAATGTTTCAGATTGTTTTCTCCGGGTCTTGCATAAAACCGAAAGGTGAGGATTGCAAACCTGAGAAGAATTTTCTCGTATTCCTCCGCCAGTTTCATGTCAATCCCCATGAAATCCTGAGAGTAGGGACCTCCGCTCGCGCAGCCCGCCCTGGCTTGAATCCCGAAAACATCATTGAGAACAGAACACACGAAATTGTGATGAAGAAACATTCCTCGAGGGTGGCGGACGATGAAAGAAAAAAACGGAAGACGCTTCAGACTGTGGGAGCTATTCCCCAGGAGGATGAATTCGGGAACGTTTTTCACGTGAGCCAACACGGTCCTGAAACCCAGGGGAACTCTTATAGAGGAAACAATGGGAGAGTGCGACACAATTCTGGGCGACGCCCTACCTCGTGATTTTTTCTTCCCTCGTCATTATGGCGGGCACGCTGACCGCTTCCTTCAAATGCATCACCAAACCGGCCCGAACATCCTCGACGATGGTTCCCGTACCTCTGTCGTCATGCAGGTCAATGTCCTGAACAAATAATTTATTGTGACAATGAAAGGACAAAAGCGCTGCCGGTACAATGGGCAAAGCCTCACCGCGATGTATCGCTCTATTCCCTTCTCTTCAAATAATGGGGAGCAGACACTTGGCACAGTGTTTTTGAAAATGGACTTCTTAGCGATGAGAATCCCCGGCGTTTGGGCTCCTCCGATGAATTTGTGCGCGGAAAAGAATATAACGTCTTTGTGAACGGCGCTTTCCTCGACTCCCGGTAGCGTCGGATTCATGTCAAGTTGAACATACGGTGCTGAAAAGGGAAACAAAATTTCGGGGGTTTTATAATGGACAGCGCTATCCTTCGGGAGATAACTCTCCCGAAGTGGCAAAACACGCAAACGTCTACGATTTACTTCCATTAGATTAACAAACTGAAAGATGGAATTGATAAAAAATGCAAAGAAAAACAAATAAACGAGCCGAGGGAAAAGTTTAGACTGGAAACGAGCCAAAATAACTGATCGGTCGCAAGCGATATCGGAGTGCCACTGTTCGAACACTGCTGAAAGACAGATATCCGACGCGGAAGTCATCGTCTGCTAATGGACTCACCCGCCGTGCTGTAGTCCCAGAAGGCGAGGGCTCCATGCTGGTGGAGGAGAATAGTGGTGGCCACGTCGTCTGCCAAGATGCCTGTTATGTTGTTGGCGGCAGAGAAACAGCCGATCAATTGTGCCCCGCATCCCTCGTGAGCGAGAAGCTGCGTTTCCAAATCATCCAGGTCGAGGAAACCTTCTTTACTTTCGGAGATTCTGACTACCTAAATAAATCATTACAAATTTGAGTCCTTAATAATAATACTAATGTATATTATCCATTCTCTGTCTCAACGTTAACTCTCATCTGTATAATATAACAGCAGTAGTTGCCTATTATTTGATATCTCACCTTTGCTCCCAATTCTTTCCAAGGCAACAACGTTGACTGGTGCTCGCAGGGCCCCATGAAAACGACGGGGGGGTACTGGAAGTCCAACTCCTGCAAAAGCTTACAGATGGCTCCTCTGCATCCATGCCCGGCAAAGATGACAGTGTCGTCATCGGTGGCGTTGACGCAAATTCTGAATATTTCTTTGGCTTCGTGCCTGAAAGTGAACAACGAACGTTACTCTCGAAATTCGGTGAAGGAGTTCGCGGGGGACACCCCGACAACCCAAGACCGGAAAGAAGTCTTCGTTTGAAAAACATCCCCGTCGACTTACAGAGGGTTAATGCGTGTTTCGATGCCGCCGCCATGATGAACGTCATGACGTGAGAGAATTCAGACAAAGTACAATAAAACATGTCATACTGTTTATATTAGTTAAGCACTTAATGAAACTTTCATTTTGTGTTTAATTTAGTCAGAGAAAGACTGCACGCCAGGCGCTGACTTGACCTCGGCCCTTCATTTAACGATCGAATGTTTTTTCGCACTTAAATTCTATCGGTTTCTAAACCAACGCCTCCCGACACCCTTCACATTAAATACTTCTCAGATCCCACGAAAAGTTCTATACACTTGGAAAAACACCCAACCAAAGGCCTGTCCTCTTATTAGTGGTTAGTTTCATTCGGTAAAATTAATTAATATTAAAGGTCCTTTCGGGACATTCTGCTTCGTGTTGCAGTTTTCTCGCAGGCGTAATAACGACCACTGTGACCTCCATTTAATATCCTCCAGATAACTGCTTCTTTATTTTCATCTGGTGATCCACTAAATCACATGTGAGGTTGTGGAAGTGCGGAACTCTTCCCGTTATCTGCTTCACACATTTTAATCCCAAAAACATGTGAACTAATTCTTAACTGATATATACATTTACTCTTAACCCTTAACTAAAATAAATTTACTCTTTTTTCGGTAATACCTGAACAAAGCAGACTGAAGGGACGTAATGCTCGCAGTGCTGTGAGCATTCCCGAAATTCGGAAGAACTTCTTTCAATATGTAATCCTCTATGAACTGTAGTGAACGTCCGGACGATGCATAATCACAGTAGACGACTGTAAGAAAAGAAAAATACAACGATAAAACACTGTATAGTTTCTCTCCTTCCTTTGAACATTTGCACCGGACCGAGACACCTTTCCGAATGTTATCATTGAGATTATCTTATTCAAATATTATTAATTGCTATGAATCTTCAATGTGGCGGTTTCATTTCCGGTTAACTCCGGGTTTAGAAAAGGCGATCTGGCTCTCCTTGGATTGTCTAATTCGGGGCCGAAGCCAGAGATAAACGCGAATAAAAAGTAATGAAATTTTGAAGGCTTTGATAAACTTTTTTTCCTTCCTTTCAACGACAGACACGCAAAGCCGTAATGTGATTGATTACTTCTGCGAGAAAGAGCTTCCAAAAGCAAAACTTGCAAATTCCGCACCGCATAACTCTACAATAAACAACCCCTTAAAGAAGACTCAGTTTACAATTTGCACGTGCTGGAAATGTTGGATCACACGTGGGTTTTGGCAGGCTCGGACCTAAAATTTCTTCCGTATCTCCGACACGCATCTTTTAATAAAAACCAGTGAGTGAACATCGTTTGACTGTTACTGAAAAACATCTAAATTCGGCGCCAAACGGGCGGACCGAATGACAGAAACCAGGAAAAAAGAAGTGAAAGCCGTCCTATTTCGAGCTCTGTGGGAAATGAGGCAAATAGCCGTTAAATTTGCATCCCTCCCTCCCCTTCGAATTCTTTTGAGGCACTGCCAAGGCGAAAATCTGAAAGGCGTTAATTCGGTACTTTGAATTGGGTTATGCTTGTATCCTTGATTCACATATGATTGGCTGGCTCGACAAATTTCCCTGACTGTTTTTCAGTATGAAAGCAGAAATGACCGCCTGAAAATGACCGGAAACAAATTCGCCATTTCGACTCCTAGAGGGCGACAAGGTACTTTAATTTACAGGTTTGATTGGTTTTGAATGGCTAGTGCAATGGCGTTTCCTTCAAAAGGAGTTAAAAACTAAATCTTTTGATTAACCCCAACGCCTGTGACTGTCGATAATCATCAGTGACTTAATGCGAAATAAATATTTGTAAATTACAGTCTTTGGCAAACAATGTACGCACGTGAGAACAATTGACAATAAATCCCCTTCAATTTATTCGAGCAATCAATGCGAAAAAAAATACGGTTAGTTTCCCCTTATTTCTAAAACTTGCTGAGGAGGAAAAACGCATCTCGCGAAAGTGGCCGTAAAAAAACAAAGATGGAGTCCGTTCAGTGGTTTGGCTCTGGGACACTTTTTAGAGAAGTGAGAAAAATTTATTACCCCAGACTAAACAATAATAAGATGTAGAGGCGATTAAAGGGAATGTATTACATTTGGAGCCCGATCAAACACATACATTAATCACCCTCTAAAAAGACGGCTTCCTTAGGTTTAGTGACGGGTTTTATATGTGCCAAAGATACATAAAAACATGCAAAATATGATATGATGACGAAGTACAATAAATTTTCATTCGATGATTGATCTACTGACTCGAGACCAGTGGAACTTTAACCCTCGCAATTGATTCTCTCGAGTTGTCACGAATTTGCTTAATATATCTTTTATTTATTAGAAAATCAGGAGGTTGACTGAGTGACACATTTAGCTGAATTCTCAACCCAACCCCCCATTTGTTTTCCCTCTTTACGATTCCCACCCTCGTTCCGCCATTTTGTATTTTCCTTCCTTTCTCACTAAACAAGAGAGGGAAGACAGTTTCTTCTGCGTTACTTTTTTCAGTTCAGTCCGTTTCTTAAAGTTTCTGTCAAATCAGTTTCTTCAAATTCTCTCTTTTGTCGGTTTATTCATCCGAAACGTTCATCAATAGTTATACGGTTTCTTTTTAATTAAAAACATTTGCCATCAATTCCCTTCAGAAAAATAGACTGACATTGCGGAGAAAAACAATTTACTGATAGCGCTAAATCTCTGTCGGTGGCAATAACTCAAATATTAAAAATCCTAACGTAAATGTATTTACAACAAAAAGGTATTATTGGTAATTCCTTCGGCTTTTCAGCTTTTAAACAAAATGTCTGGCCTTCATATCAGTGGCATTCCTTACACCATTTCTCTTTGTTCAGTATGGAATAACAAGGCAGCCATTGACCAATCACAATAAACCAGCAGTGATTTGAAAAATGAGTACGACAGCCCATAAAAAAGCAATTTGTCACGTGACCGCTACCGACTCTTGCCCCGTCCTTGATGCTTATTAATCCAAGTCAGGTGTTATTGGAGCCGGGGAAAAGCAAACGGTGTTGGGCAACAACCACGAAAAGAAGAAAAACTGGTTTTCCCGGTGCGGCTCCGGACTCAACGTCTGACGGCTTTGCGGCGGTCAGGAACTGCTGACCCACTTCCGAAACAGAGCGCATCGGGAGAGGCATTTATAGGGCGTGGCCGAAATTTTACTCCCAGATCGACCGGCTGACGAACACATTTCTCGATTGTTTGCTTTTCCGACTCCCGTTGAAGTTGGGAACGTTCGAGCAGAGAAGCGTGTCATGGCCGCAATGGCGGGGTCATGTGACCGCCTACAGAAAGCAGTCCCTCAGCTGAGAAGAACAGATCTTGTTTCGGACACTCCGACAACATCCCGAACCGTCCGACCGTGTAATTGGTTGTTCGTCTCTGAAAGAGAGCTTTCTCGATGGGTTCTGCCTGTTCGAGTGGCGATCCTCGGGATTAACCCTTCTACTTTTCCTCTTTCTCTTCGTTTTCCCCAAGGCGGGTGACCTTGAATATAAATTGTTTGCTCTTCGTTGCTGGCTTGTTTTTTCAACCACTCATCTTCCATTTTCTCTGTTTACTTTGCCAATTTCCTAATCAAATATAATGCAATAGAGTTCGCTTATGGGTATTAATTAACAGAAAAAATGTCTGGAATAAATTTTTCTTCGATTTGAAAACTAAACCACTTTTGAGAACTTAACTTCAGCATCTAATTAATAAAAGCATTCTCAAAGTTAATTAATATTATAAATTTAAATGCAGACACCACCAAAGCACTTATTTGGTATAACTGATAACCAAATATTGGTCGATTTTTTCCGCTTTTCAGCAGTGAAACTTTTCGATAGTTAAACGTGTCGAACATTTGCAAAGCTGAATCACAACAAGCAGTTAACAAAACAGGTTCGGTGCTCAAAATGTCTCTTCATCAGCACTTTTTAACCATTGACGGGTCAATAGATCGTTGAGGGACCCGAGTTCGATAACTCGTTGACTTCTTCGTCTTGGCTGACCTCGAATCTCTTTTTAATGCTCGGATACCGAACAAGCCAGATTCTTGCAATCGAAAGTGTAATTTCGAAGAACTCCAACTCTGGCAGACCCGGTGGCGCGCCCATGGCAATGTCTGTTAAATATTTAACATTGCCAAATCTTTTTCTCAACTCACTTCGCCAGTGTTCACGATATTTAATTACATTTAAATCTCGTTAATTTCCATTAGAAAAATGCCAAACTCTTCGTCATTTCATCCCTCAACATTCTCCAGTCACTGCTGACAAACAATTTCGCTGTCCCGTACATTTTATTCGGTGAAAAAAAGTTAAAAAACATTTGGTAAAGAGTCCTGCTTTAATTTTTCTCTGTAGAACGGAAAAGAGTAATAACGTTTCTGTTGTTTCGCAGTGAATTTCCGAAGGAATTGCTTCCTTGCTCTTCATTTCCGGAATCACTCTGTCGACAAATACCGGTTAATTAAGTGGAAAATTTTTAGCTTTTTAACCTTAGCTGCATTTATTTGTTTAAAGAGCTTCAAAGCACTTCCGTCCGTTTGTCTGTTCGAATGTTCCACCGAAGCAGAAGAGTCAATTATTTACCGATTCGGTTGCTTTTACGGCGGATCGATTGTAGTCAATTAACGGAAGAGACAGTTAAAATTTCTCAGGGCGACAGCAGTCAGGATCAGTCCAATAAAGAGGCTTTCTGCGTAACCCCTCCAATGGTTTTCATCTGTCCCAGATGCCTTAGGCCTCAACAAATTAGAGCGCGAAAGTGCATTGACTCCGATTCAAACTGAGGCAGACGGATTGACGCCGCCCGCTGTAATATGTAAGCGACGTGAATCATCTGTTTAAATGGACCGAAAGCTGATTCTTGGCCGGTTTCTAGACCATTTGCGTCTGCTGGTCAGAAGACACGTCAGCGTGATTTTCCGCAAATACTTCGTCATTTTATGCATTGTGATAAACTAATCTAAATGCGATTGTGGATGTCAGAGCCGAGGATTCCACCAAGGGCAATTGATTCGACTTTCAACGGGGTTGCAGACCATTAGCTTATTATTAAAAAAAAAAAAGTTGAGTGCATTTTCCAAATAGTATTTCCGATTTTAAGTGAGAGTCGTGCAATCAAATTCTTCAGGGAAAATGCTTTCAAACAAATGAGAAAATCTTTCAACCAACGGTTCTGTTATATCTTTCCCCGAATGGTTTTAGAATTCATAAAGGGGATGAACTTTGACTTCCACTAAAGTATGAAAAACACGCAATCTGAGGAAAATAACAGTTGGAAATGGATACTCACATTTTAATTAAGTTTTCATAAAACTCCAATTTAATGGCCATTAAAAAATCACCTGTTTTTCTCGTTATCGCTGCAATCATTCGGAGATAAGTGTTTTATTTTGAAATTTTATTTGCCGGCCACATGAAACTTCAATCGGGAATAAACTTTGAACCTGATAACGACTCCCCAAAAATAACTCCATTTATTTTTCGGTGCTCACGCGGTTTGTGCAAATAAAAAGTATATTTAAAACTGGCAAAAATTTTTGATTAGGCAGACGGTCCGCAATCAAAAGTAAATATTTTTCAGGCAATATTTGCACCGCCAAACACGGAAAATTTCATACTCAACCAACAGAATATTAACTGAACTTTAGTTGAGAATTCGCTCACGAATTTTCCATAAATAAGGGAAAATGAACAACTTCCGAAAGATAAATTACACCTTTCTTTTCATTCACTAACCAAACATCCCTTTTTCATTCTCTGCAGGTGAGGATTATGTATCCCTTCCCAGAACTTACGAGATTAGAAAGGATTACTATTTTTCGGTGAATTCCCGCGGTAATTAAACAGGAATTGGCATATCAATCATCCCTAATTCGCCACTCATGCCAGCAGAAACTTCACAATCCCAAGAAAATGCCAAAAGAATAATTAAATTATAGAGAATCTAATTTGGATGAGGTCCAGGTCTAGACAAAAGCGGAGGTAGTTTGGGCTCCCTGGTGGTTCTCTCTGCCCTACTTACGTCTACGGGTCATTCAGGGGTTAGAGGCCTATTATTGGACCGCAGGGTTTGTCAAACTCTTAAAAATCCAGCGAGTTATTAGCACTTTGTCGCGTGATCCTTTGAAAAGCTTTGGAGTTTTATGACCGCTATAAAAATAAAAAAACTCAAGCACACACACCCCTTATCCCAAGGTGAATTTAAGCTCTCATTGACGCTGTCACAACTGACTACCAAAAGGGGAGTGTTAAGAGTATAAAATTCGCATTTCAAATAAGAGAAAATCACCGGCGAAAAGAAAATAATTAATAATTTAGAAAAGTTCCTTTTCTTAATTAAGCCACCTGACCTGTTTTGCAAGTTTCAAAACAACTTTATTTCACACCGAATTCGCTGACGGTTCCGCAGACGTAGTTCTCAAACCACATTAAAAATTTTATATTTTTATCTGTGAATTACTATGTCTCGGTTCGTTGCTAATATTGATTCGTAAAAATAATTTGTGTTTGAACTAATTTTCAAAAAAAAATGTTTACCGCGTTCGAGTGAGATACCGCAGTTATACGCAAAAAAAAAACATCAAACTGGAACCCTTTGATTAATGACAGGTCCTAATAAAAAATAGTCATTAAAAATAGAGCGTGTTGGAAGGGAAAAAACACTGACAAGAAACATCAGACTACAAAGAATTTCAGCAGACATTAACATTTTAGTTCCTTTCGTACAATATAATATCCAATAATGTTTAAGATCATTAATTTCTATAAGATTCGTATATTTATAAAAAAATACTATGTTATATCATCTGTAAAAATTCATAACACTGAGGAAGTTTAGTTTTTTTAAGCGCGATATCTGACTACAACTATTTTGCATTTTTTTGTAATTAAACCGAACAAATACATATATTAATGCGGGAGCGTCGTTTGGAACAAATTCAAAAAATATGAAATAAAAGACTTTCATATCGCTTAATAAAACATTCACAAGGGGATTTTCTTCCAGTATTCAAAAGTAAACACATTTTAGGAGCCAAACTGCGTTCCATTTCAGTTAACTTGCTTCGCTGAATATTAGCAGGCGCCTTTAATCCCACTAAAAAAGATAACCTACCATTAATTCAATTTTATTAGCTTTAACCGATTCCATAACGTTCTCAGCGGTACGTATTGTTTTATTTTTAGAAAAATAATTTTTTCCTTTATTATCTCTCCAATTTTATTTTCCCTTTTTTAGAATCTGCTGTGGTTTTTCTTCTAATAAAAGTCCTCAAATCCTTCCAAAAGGACCTTAATTTCTCCCATCCATTCGACAACTCTTAAATTCTCCAAAACTTCTATATAATGAAGTATAAGTAATCGAAATCATAAACGAAAATGTAAAATTTAGGTAAAATACAAAGAAAACAAATGCGCCGGATTTTCCTAAGGAAATTTCCCACAAGTTGGATTCGAAAGTTATTCTTAATTTTTATATTGATTTTATGTTTACGATGATAATTTCCTGCTGATGTGACGGCTTCCCAATAAAACTCCTTTTTGATTGAGAGGAGTTAATTACTGTTTTGGGTTCTGCGGGAATATAATTAAGGGTTTTCCAAGGCTTTAAATGTAATTTTTTATATCTTCAAAAGTGGGATTTCATTAATCGAGGTTTTTCTGTTTGTGGAGAATTTAATAAAAAATTATCGCAGGTTGAATAAAGTGCTCATTCAAGCACAGTGAGGATCATTCGCGTTTTATCTTTCAAAATCAGAGCTGTTTTCCGAGTTTTCCGGGTATATTATCTCTCCTCTTTTGACGCTTATTTATACGCCTTGTTTTAGAGTAAGTGCCGCAGAGATATCGTCGTTAATTGTATTAAATATGCAGACTATCGTTTTCTGCAGACATACAGTTTCGGTTTTTTTTTCGTTTCGGCCTATCTTGGACCACGATAATTCAGCAGTCGCTTTTCTTTTTACTTTCATTCTTTTCCTATGTCCTTCTTTCCTTTCTTTTTAGCTTTTCTTTAATTTTGAATTGGTGTTGGGAAATTTTCTTTTCGAGTTCTTTTTTGTTCTTTAGATCTTTTCAGGATATTTTCGTTTCTTTTAAGTCGTTCTTCACTTCTTGGAACCAATCGCTTAGGAAGACCTGGATGATGGTCTACTAAGATGGGCGTGGATGTTGGTGTACAGTTTCAGTTATTCATATTAATGTGCAGGTGAAAAGGTAGTGAAAATACTTAGAGGGAATTTTAGAACTGTCTCAATTGTTTTGGCGTTGAGCTTTCCTGGCAATATATTCGGGAATGCATCCCTAACTATAAAAGAAATAAAAATCGCAAGGGATAATTGGATCAAACAGTTGCTTATGATTGTAAACTAAACCATTCGATGATTAGCGTTAAATAAAATGCATAAATAATTAAGGGAACCTAATGGTCATTAATGGTGCTCAACGCTGGTGCCCATAAACGGCTTTCACAAACAGCACCATCACCCAACCTTCAACTCTCACCTTTCGCGAATGATCATGCGCACTGCCTTCATTGACAATTAACTCCGTTTAACGACCTCAAATAAACCTTCAAAACTCATTCGGGGGAACAGCTCGGAAGCATTTTTCGGGAAAGGAAAGAACAAAAATTCAACAAACCAGTTCCATCTTCCAGCCATGCGTCGTTAAACTCAAGGCCGTTTTCGTCAGAAACTCATTGCATTTTTATGAGATGGAGGTGTCGTAAAAGCAGCGCAATGGCCGTCGAATAAAAGTTGTTGGGAGCCACCGACGACCCACTGATGTTTCCACAGTCTGGCCTAAACCGCCAATTCCTCCTTTGGGAGAACTTTCCCGATTTAATCTATTAAATGGAAGGAAAACATAGTTGTCAACTCTATAATGAAACCGTCACAAAGCCTTAACTTTCTGCCCGTTCCTGAATTCTTCGATAACATTGTAACCCAAAACCGTAAACAAAAACTCAGACCAACGATCGTCCTTAAACAGAAGACTCAATAAATTTCATTCGCTTTACTGCCCTCATCCAACTTTTGGCCGAAGCATGAATAAATCACAGACGAAACGATCCCGTAATATTATCGCTAACAACCATAAATTTCGCTGAAATTTTGGCAGGACTTCGAAGGTCGAGTCGCTTCCCCCCGGAGGAGGGGGCGCCATCTCAACTCATTCAGCAATGAGAACCTTCTTCAACTTTGTGATCATTCTCGATAACTGTGCAAAACACAGAGCGATAAACCTCGGTGCACCTTATCTATGATTCAAGGTCCCGGGGACAATAAAATATCATCCATGAGGAAAAGACGAGTTTAAATTAAGCGAAAAAACTCAGACAATTATCGGCATGGTGTGAGCAATGATCATGCCGGGGAATGAGGGGAGAGGCGGGAAATAGCCGGTAAACAACCACCAAAACAAGCAATGCTATTTTTACTCCATTGCTGAATTCCCCACGTCGTAAGGCGGTTATCAACTTTATAAATAAACTTCACACCATGCTCTCTGTTATTATCCACCCACGGGAGATAGCTACAGCGTAGAGTCATTTTAAGAAATACACTTCCCACCGTTTATCCGTTCGGGTCAAAGGTTGTGGCGATATATGGGGAGTGTTTATGTGCACAAGCGCGAACGTGATCAAGGGAACGGCGCTTTTCCTTAATTGTTAATTATTCGGAAGTCGATGAATCACATGCATTAACATGGTCAAGCAACTGGGCCTTGAAACGAGTGTGAGTGTGCGTTATGTAAAAGATTCAGATCCACAATTAGATCAATTAGCGTTCGCTTTCTGAATGAACGAAATATTGTTCGGGGGTTTTCTGCAAAACAATACGCATACGTGAACGATTTGTTTGGGAAGGAGAAATTGAGTGGTGTTTGTATATGCGTCATCCGGCTGTTATGCTTTTAAACAATGACCGGTTGATTAGGCATTGCGTTATGGTTTGTTTCTTTTTGCCATCGCTGACATACTGTTTCAAACTATGGCCGGCGTAAATCGCTGACTGAGATTTTTCTCACTCGCCATTTTGAGCAACTTTTGCGATTTACACCTCGCGACATTGGTCCGTGTCCGAGGAAGTGATTTGCATTTAATTAAATTCCAGCATTAATGCCAGACGAATAGGAAACGGTTTATCGGTTACGTAAATTTTTTTACAATTGTAATGAATTCGAATGCGGGTGAAATTAAGCAAAATTACACGGATTCCCCCCCCGAGAGCTTTTTCGAATGGTGGGTGGGTGTAAGACGCATAAAAGGTCGTATTTGGGTGTGCACTTGCCCAGTGTTGAGTCTTTGTTTGATGTTTATTGTTCCAACATGCACGCGGGGGTTTCGTGCAGGGGAATCGAGAATGACTTCGAGAGCTGATAAAGTTCGTTCGTTCGAAATTGTTTTTATTTTCGAATGTGTTTCACCTTGACGACGCAGAGATGACAATCCGGAATTTCACACTATCACCTTGAAAAGCGGCATGTTCAAGAAATGAAAATTATTTCTCACATTTTACGAGTTCTCATTGAAAACAGGACTTCCGAATGCAACGGGAGGGATTATCCCGATTACATATCCCATAAATTGTTCCTTTTTAACGGAGCAGTCCCCTCTCACACAACCAGACATTGCAACCAGAAGTCCCATAAAATTATTTCAATGACGTTTCGGCAGCAGACCTTATTCGACGTAATTCATTGAGACTACGTCAGTAAATATCGTATTTTTTTTTTTAACCGGAAAGTGCTAATCCTTAATTTTAGTGATTTCAAAAGAAACAAACAAACAAATAAATATCGAAAAACCACTCAAAAACAAAATCGGGCGGGGTCACTTATTTACTTCCTAAATCCAGACGTCTTTCCTTTAAACTTCGGTCGGAAAATTTATGGATTTTCTTTTAAGGAGACGTCTCCCATTCGAAAGGAAAGGCGAATTATGACAGGCAGAACCAACCGAATGAATTCCAAGTTGAGCTGACTACTTGACACGATATCCGTGACTTTTAATTTAAATTCTAATTGAATTTTGTTATTTATTGATCTTGACGCAGGTTTATTCGGAGACAAATTATTGTTTGGTGTATTTTCTTTGAATCGGTTTAAAAGAAGTTCCAAATTCAAAAGGACTTTTAAATTCGGTGTTACTTAAGACAGACTGACTATTAAGAACTGCTGTAAGTATTCAAAAAGCAACGGATATACTCTGCAAGAACAGCCAGTTTCCCACTGTTGCTTAATCGGCGCCAAAACTCGAATTTTTTTTTTTTTAGTAAAACAAAGAAAACCATAAAACTAACATTAAAGGTCAAACCGTAAAAAAAAATTCACAAATGGCGGATTTCCAAAATACTTTTCTAATTTTAGGTAAGAATGTATAAAGGAAAATTATTGCATTTGGTTTTAGAAATGCATTTAGAAAATGTCCCAGCCCTCATTTGTTGACAAAGACATTTACTAATAACAATTCTCAACGATATTTAAATTTAGAATAACTCCCTCAGGGGGCCGAAAAAGGTATAGAAAAATAAAATCCCATCTCCGAAAGCTGTGTCACTCATCGTAAACTTGTTACGATGTAAAAGTTATGTTTCTTTTCTGGTCCCCGTGCCAAGCCGGTTACTAATGATATGTATTTCCAGATTGCAAGCTTATGACGGATTATAAATCCTAAATGTGAATGCGCAATAAGACGGTCAAAATGACATTCGTTTGATTGGGCGATAATCTCCTCGTTTATGCCCATCCAGAGATAAAATCTTTATGGAAAAAATAATAGACTTTCGGCATTTTCTTAAGAAAACTGGAGCTTTTTTAGCTTTCGTTAATACTCGAAAATGAAACTGCATTAATACAAATACTGTAACCGGAGTTACAAGAATTTATAATTTAATACAAAGTAACACGGCTTGAAGTGAACATCACGTTTATAATTCTTTAACGAAGAAATAATTGTAGTTGGCAACAGTAACGCCCAATATTTACTCCCACAACAGGTGGGACTAATGTCAAGACTAATATAAATATCAAAACATTAGTCCAAATCCTTTTAGAGGATTTTCCATTAATCTTTACGATTACCAACAGAAGAATTTTCACGGGTTTTGGGACTTGCAAAAACAACTCTACAGTTTATCATCTGCTCCCATTGTTGTTCTACTGTCTTATCTCGAGTATTTAACAGTTAAAAACCCTGATTTAAAAAAATTAGGTCAGAACTGACCGAAGATATCGTAACGGTTTGAATGGGATGACCGCCTTCCATAGAGAAAATAAACACAACTTCCCCAAAACATATATTTCCTTTTGCAGAAACCTTTACTGTGTTTATTAGATAAGTCGATTATTTATTTGGCAAGAAAAGTAAATAGTTTTTTTCTGACTTTATCGGAGCAAAACTAATACTACAAAACATGGCCTTTAAATAGAGGGGAAAATAAGACTGAAAACACTGAGTGGAACACAGTTCGAAAATTGGAATGTCAAGTACAAAACTGAGTGAAAAGCAAATTTAAAAATCGTCTTGTGAAATAATATGGAAGGAAAAATAATACGGGAACTGTCCCCAGAGGAATCTCATAAATCAAAACTTCTGACCTACGACTCGGGCATTCAGCTTATGCGGCCAAACCCATTTTTGTACAATCAATAACCTCTGTGGAACATCTCCCGATTGAGAAAAGGAAAAAAGGGTTAATGACAAACCTTTTCTCCTGCCGTAAGGCCCCACGAAAGTGGTGTTCTTCCCAATGACATTATCATCAATGTATTTGACGAGTTTGGCGATGTCCTCCCGCTTTCTGCTGGCCCCGGAAAATTTGTTTTTTGACGCCCGGTTGGGGTTTTCCGGCAACGAATAAAACTTCCGATTAGCGAATGATTTCCTCGCATTCATTTTTCAATTCACATTCGCGCGAATACAGAAAACGCATCGCGTAACCGCGACTTGAAATCCCTCAAAAATTCTCTCCTCAAAGATCCGACCAGAGCTCAATATGGCGACTCACATGTGGGCATGCGGTGACTGAGCGCGCGAAACGAAAACAACCTCTTCCGAGGCGATTTTCGATAGTCATGGCGATGACCTTGAGCCGTTAAAACGGTTGGCGAAACCTATGCAAATAAATAAGTAAATCATTATCAAATTTAAATAAGAGGAATATAAATCCCGGCGTGACGGAAATCACTCCACAAAGCGTTTATAACTTTTTTATTAATTGTAAAAAGCGGGAAAACAAAAAAATTCATCAGAAAAGAGCCATTGTAAACAAGACTAATAATAACTTTAATCAAATAATATTAATAAATATTCTTCCCGATAATTTTAATCTATTTTCCGGCAAATTTTAGACCAAAATATTTATATTTACATTCATTTCATTTTGATTTATTGCTTAACGAGCATTTTATTAACCATGCAATGAACAATTAACCAAAAAAGGAACTAAAAAATTATGGTATTTGATTCATTTGCTACAATTAGAGTCGGATGGTTATTCACAGCAAAAAAATGAGCCTTTTCATTTTTATCATGGGGCCGTCCTTAGAAAGAATGTCTGTCGCAGGTGAATGCTGTTGTAAAGAAACACAACTCCTGCCAAAAATGTGAAAGTAAATGGAAAAAAGTCACAGAAAAGAGGAATCGAAAAGGCAACGATGACCCATCGAAAGGCCGATTCATTGCGGTTACGCAAATTTAAGCAAAGTTTAATTGAAAATTTTGCCGCCAGAGCGGAGCCACCGCTCGCGGAATTTGCGTATTTTCTCCTCCCATCTTCTGACGGTTAAAAAATGCTTTGCTTTTTTTTTCCAAGACTAAACATTCATCATCATTATTATCGTATTTGTTTCACTTCCTCGAGGGAATTATGATTGAAATGCCTTCACAAGTCCTAAAATATAAATGTTTCTGGCATTAAGTACAGGAAGAAATGAACTCGGGCGAACCACTTTTTGTATCAATCTCACACTAATGACGAAAAAAACAAAAACTGGTAGGAGTGTTAGGCTAATGACTTAATTCTTTTAAATTTCTTACGAATTACTTTTCAATTTTAAAAAAGTTAAGAATAACCACGGTGCACAATATTTTGAAAGAAAAAAGGGTAAAAATGGTCTAAAAGCTTTGCTTCACGCGAAAGCTCTTCGGAGTTTAATTTCCAGTTGATAAAATTCATTTCCATGGCAACGCCGAGTGTCAAGTAATCAGCTGACACGACAACTTTTTATTTATTTTCTTTTAATACAATCATTATTCCAGCTATTTGGTGAAAGCCAAGCATGTTGCCGGGTCTGAGAGCCGACGAGAAGGAACAATGTCGCCTGCAGAGGAAAAGAGAAAACATAGAGAAAATAAAAGCCAGGCTGCTCAATCCGCGTTTGAGAGTGTTCGGGGTAAGAGAGAATGAACGAGAGGTTATCCAAAGTGAAAAGCTCGATGTCAAGGATGAATATGCTTGCAGGTGGATGTGGAAACATGGAAGAAGCAGGAAGAGGAGAAGAAAAGGGCGAAGGAGGAAGAGAAAAGGAAAGAGATTGAGTACCAAATGCAGAAACTGAAAGAAGATTTGATATGCATTGCAACTGAGAAGAAAATCGAAGAAGAGAAAAAAGAAATTCTGAAGAAAGTTCAGGAGTTCAGGCAAAATTATCAAAGGTTTGAGGACAGAAGAGAGTACGATTTGAATGACCCTTTGTACAAGAAAAAGGCGCTGCCTATCAGGATTTGCGACGACGACCCCAGGTGTTCCATTTCTTCTGCTCAGAAGTGAGTTTTAGAATTTTTTGGGAAACCCTTTCACTTAGTATTATCATATTCTTCTTTCCCTTCCTTCTTATCCCTTTTGATAGTTCTTTTATTTCTTAATACCTCACTAATATTGTTTTCGCGTTGTAAATTTAAGATTTGAAGGAGAAGATCTCCGAAGAGAAGAAAGATTAAAAATACAGAATGACCAAACGAGAGCTTGGTTAGAGCAGCAAGTAGCCGAGAAGAAGACGGAAGAGGAAGAAAAGAAAAAAGCAGAGCAACTATACATGGAAGCTCTCGTGGCCAGAGACAAAAGATCGGTTGAACTGGCCAGACTGGAGGAAGAATGCACGAGAAGACTGCAGCAATCGACTGCTGAATTTAACAGACTCTTGGTATGTAAAACTTTCATATTTAAAGGGTCACACAAGCAAGTGTTAAATTATACAATGTTCAGGCGAATGAAAAACAAGTTAAAGAAAAAAGTCAAAAGCTGAAAGACGATTTGGACAAAGAAGCGGAAAAGATAAACTGGATGAATTCGGACCTCCTCACAGAGAACCCAGAAGTGGCTATGAGTGCTTTGGGCTCCAACAAAATGATAGGTTACATGTTCAAAGGCGGAGGACCCGAAAAGGCTAAGGAAATCGCAAAGTACTTAGAAAAGCAATTAGAGGAAAAGAAAGTGAGTATAATCCCCCACAATGAGTCCGTCAAAGTCAGAACTGATTCGACGTCATTAAATGTTTAATAGATGCGTCAGTTAGAGGAAGCAAACATCCAGAAAGAATGGGACACCATTGCACGAAGAATGGAACGTCAGATATACTTCAAGGACAAAGAAATAATGGAGCAACAGCGGTGGGTTTCCACATTAAATTTCCAATATTTTATCCACTTTATCTCAATCAATTTTTGTCGTAGGCGTTTGAATGCAGAAATGCTCGAGATAAACCGAAAATTGGCGAACGAAAAACGCGAAAGGGAGGAATATTTGAAAAAAGTTGTTTACTCCAACGTCCCGACAGACGATTACTACAATCAGTTCAACACAAGCCTTTACTAATTTTAGTCTTTTCATGGAAAGAAACCAAATAAAAAATCTTAAGTGATTTACGCATTCCAAAACTGTATTCGGTTAACATATTAAGTGAAAAAATGCCGATCAGTCAGCAATTTAGTGCTCTACCATAGAGACAACAGTTGGAAACTGACCAGGATTGAATCTCCTTTGATAGGAAACACAAAATAAAACAAAGTTTCATAAAACTCTGCTTTATCCTTTCCAATACCTCAAAATTACAATCCTGACCATTTTTTAATGGAGACTCACACTGAGTCCCTTCATAAATCATTTGTAAATAAAAAATTATATTGTAAAAAATTATTGTTATAAAGTTAACAATGAAACGCGCTTTTTGATATTATGTGAAAGTTAAATTGAAATTATTTCTGTGGGAAAAAAATTCAAAGCGTTCAAATTTACAAGTCTTTTGTGGAAAATGAAAATCACGGCCCTGTGAACGGTGAAAATTTTTAATTATTTCTTAACACATTCCGCGGTCCTTGGTTCGTTTCCTCGGTGCTGCTTTGATTATATTATCCACTCTGAGGATCATTTCTGCGGCTTCTGCGGCCGACAGAAGAACTTGACGTTTGACTACAAACGATTCGGTGATTCCCAGCTTTTTCATGCAAGCCACCAAACCCGAATCCATATCTGCAGGTGAAAAAAACAAATTAATGGGTAATGTAATGTAAAATTATAAAAACGGGGGTAACCACTTACCCAATCCGTAAGTACTCTGCCCGTGTGAGTGAGCAGCTCTCAATTCGCTGACCAACTGCGCGGAATCGTAGCCCGCATTGTCAGCTATGGTGGTGGGGAGGTACAAAAGAGCCCGAGCGAAGGCCTCCATCGCGACGGATTCTTTACCGGGTGTCTTGGCAGCTTCCAGAAGAATTGCATTTGCCATCAGCACTTCGGACGCACCTGAAAAAACCCCAGAGAATCAGCAATACGGAATTTGGAAGGGAATTCACACTCAGACTCACCTCCGCCGTATACTATTCTCGGCTCCTTCACTGTGGCTGCTAATACACATAAGGCATCGTGAAGGCTTCTCTCGGCTTCGTCAATTATCTGTTGGGTCGCTCCTCGAATGACGATTGTGCATGCCTCCCCTAAGGCGACGCCTCCGAAGCGAAGAAGGGTGTCTTCCCCGATCATCACATGCTCAATTACATCACAGTGACCTAATTTCACAAGCTCAGGGTGGTCAAAAGTAGAAACGATTTCACCTCCTGTGACCAAGGCCAGGCGTTCAATCCCATCAAAATCAGCATGCTCTATGGCCATCACTCCAGCATCAGCAAATAACTGCTCTGGATAATTGTAGATAAGCTGCCTGAAAATTAATCATGATTAATTATGACTGAACTGTATCAAATAAACAAATTATAAAATGCATTACCTGTTAATGAAAACATTACAATTATGCTTCAGTATTTTAGCAACTTTGTCCTTCATTTTCTCTTTTTCAGCAGACTCCAATTCAGCAACTTTGGACATGGAATCCACTTTAATTTTTGAACCAAAAACTTTTATTTTGTCAGTATCCATTGGAGTGTTTGCAATCAGTATTTTGGCATTTTCAATTCTCTTTGGTTGATGCAAGCCGACTTTTTTATTCAATAGAAATCCATCATCCAAAAATGATTCCTCAAGAACTCCACCTTTGATTTTGATCACTTGAATGGCACTCAGATTTCCTGAGCCTTTCAATCTCAAAACTGCATCAACTGCCAACTTGCTGAAGTGTTCTTTATGCTGGGAAAGGATTTTCGAGCTGAGAGTGGTACGAGCAATGTTTGTGAGATCTTCTCTGAACTTTGCATCATTTAAACTGTTGTTCATTGCTGCATTTTGCAAAGCTTTATGAGCAACTTCTGTTGCCTGATGCCACCCAGCTATTATAATTTGTGGGTGAATTTTCTGCTCGATTAATTTTTCTGCTTCTCGCAATAACTGGGAAGCTGAAAGACAATTATGATGAATTACTAATAATGGAAAAGTTCTAATAATAAACTTTAAAACTGTCTTAATAACTTCCAAAGCCTTATTTCAACTCAATTCACTTTAATATTTCTCATTCTCAGACTTACCCAAAACTGTAACCGATGTGGTGCCATCACCAACTTCATCATCCTGAACTCTAGACATATCAACCAAGACTTTTGCAGCTGGATTATCAACTCCAACTGCTTTTAATATAGTTGCACCATCATTTGTAATCTCTACCTGTCCGGCACTTCTTCCACAAGAAAGCAAAATCTTGTCCATTCCCTTTGGCCCTAATGTGCTCTTAACCAAATCACCGATAGCGATCGCACCAACAAAACTTGAAATTCGGGCCGTTTCTGATTTTTCTTCTTCAGCTTCTTGCTTTAATACTCTAACTGGATTAAGGGATACCTGAGTGAAAAAAAATTAGACCGCTTATGAATTCAGATGTCTAAAACCGCATGCACATGACTATCTTTTCCTCCATTACATTCAATAAAATTAATAATAAATTATACTTCTATTCACATATCAGATTAAAATAACTTAAATAACATCTTTCCTTACCATTTTGTAAGCTTAGTCCTTCCTAATTGCAAAATATTTAATAAAAGCAATGAATTCGCTGAGTATGATTCAATAAAGGAATAAATGCTCACCGGCGAAACGTTCAGAAATCTTAAATTGTCTGCTTCCTTTGTTTTCGACTTGTTGCCGTACTCATTCTCTATTACTCACTTTCATGCGCACTATGGTTTTAAAATCCGTTATATAAAGTATGGCGGGTATTTTTCTACAAAATTGCGGTATTTAAAACAAACTGATATTATTTATTAGAAGTGATATGAGGAATACAAAGGAATTTTTCTAGTAAATAAATTTAATAAATTTTTTAAAAATTATTTATTAAAATTAAGAGAATCAGTTTTTGAAAAACAGAAATAGTTTTTATTTTGTTTTAAAACTCATACAATTTTTTAGAATAATTATTTACAGCAGTGCCGCTTGTCTCCACTTTCTTGAAATTCATTTTAAAATGAACTTAAATTTCTGTTTCGTCAAAACTTAAAAACAAATCCGTTGATGAGGATTTAGTTTTATCTATTTTAAACATACAACATTGACTTTCCTTTAAGATAAAGAGTTATATTAACTTTAATTCATTATTTATATGCATAAGATTCACTGCAACATTCGCTGCTTTTCTATTTTTTTTTAATTAACCCGTTTTGTCCAGTAAGATAGAAGGGGGTTTTAAGGACAACTGTCCATCTTTATACTTAATTAACGTGTAAGAATCTTTTAAAGCCTCACCAGACTGTCTCTTACTCCAGTGAAGACATCACTACGGCCCCCCGCAACTTTATAAAATGTTTTAAGCAAGAGTTATCATAACTCACAAAAAACAGTTAAAATGCCAAAATTGGTAAAAATTGCCAAAAAATAGCTCTGCGTGAAATCGTAACCGGATTTCGCAGCCAAGAGACTCTGCACCCTCATCATAATAATCACACGTCATTTTATTATTAAGCCTTTTGTGAATAAGTCTCCATAAAAGGGGGGAGGGAGGGAGGGAGGGGAAAGAGAGAGGCGAAAGCTGCGACTTCCAACTTTCTTTTCCCGCATGTTTTCGCTGCGGTACCCTCTCTCTGCATTTGTTCTTTTGCGTACATTACGTTACATTTAATATTATTATGAAAGCACTCAAAAGGAAGAACAATTAATGGAAGTGGATGACTCATGGTAGAAAACGGAAAGATTTAATTTTGTTTTGACCGTTAATTTTAGCGAGAGAAGAAAGAGAAGTGGCGAGGTAAGGCGGGGGAGGAGCACCACTGGAAAGAATCCTCAACTGAGAGTGATTAGGTCTATACGAACTGAGACTTTTTTGAGTTTTTATTATTCCAAAAAATGTTGAAAAGTAAAAGCGAAGGAAGTACAAGAGGAGAAAGTTGTGTAATGTGAAAGGATTACACCGAAAAAATATTTTTGTTAATTTTTTCACCATCACACGCACTCTTGAAAAGAAATTCTGAGCCGGGGTTAAAGAACTTTCCAGAGTTTCCACGCGCCGGTAGGGAGCGTTAGCATCGCCTGTTGGGATCGGGAGGGGCAAACACTTGAGCAGAGATTTTAAATTTTAAACGGTAACGGAGTCTCGCAGGTTTTTACACTTTAATGATGTGTAATTTGCTTCTATTAAAGACAAGGAGCGACAATGAAGAGGAAAAAGAGTGCATTATTATTTGAAATTATTGCATTGTATTCAACTATATGAGATTATACATATACAGTAGCGCTGAAAAGTATTTTGACGGTACAAAATTTAATAGTTTCTTAGTTAATTATTATACCGTTGTATTATTTAATAATATATTTGTCTCATTAAAATAACATAATTTACAAAACATAACATTACTTCTTAGTCTTCTGCTTTTTCTTTATTACTCTTAGTTCTATATTATTATAATAAACTTTGTTTTTTCAGTTATTTAAATAATATTTATATACTTGTTGCCTATTTATTTCCTATATACTTATTGTTAACTTATTCCTTATATATTTATTGTTTATTTATTGACTATATGCTTATTGTTTAGTTATTTTTTATATAATTACTGCATATTAATTTATTTTATTTTTATATACAATAGGTAGGCTTCTCTACCCCCCTAAACCGGACTGATAATTTTACTTTATTTATTTATTTTGTAAATTTGTACCTGAAATTAATTTTGTAAAGTTTTATCCGAATCTTCTGAAATTCTTATACTGCTCAATTCAAATTTGTAAAAAAAACCCTAATACCTACGGGTGAAATAGGGGTAGAAATATATATTACTTAAATAATATTAAATTAATATCACATAAATGTGACTGTTGTAAAGCATTTTAATGAAACCCAATGAAATTTCACTTTGTAAGTAAAAAAAGAAAAAATTTAGTATTGTCAAAATACTTTTGAGCGTTACTGTATATATAATAAATGGATTCAGGAGAGGTAATTCAGTCTCCTGATTTTTATACCATAAGAATATCACCTATACACATTCGATTGCAATCTTCAAATCAGTATTGTCATCTGCAACAGTTCCAGAACATTCAGCAGTTGCACACCCTGGAAATCATTCGAAACAAAACTACTTCCGGTTCTCGACTTCGGAAAAAGGGTCACAGTCGTGGAATGCGTACGTCGACAGGTGAATATGTGTCTCGTCATTGCCATTTTCCTGTGGGCGGAGCCTAAGCTAATTAAAGAAAGAATTGCAAATCATTTGTAAATCTTCACGACCTGAGATTCATTCAATTCACTTAAAGAAAACAATATTGTCCTGAGAACGCAGCCCAATCTCAATATCATCTCGCATTTGCTTTGGTCCCCCTTCGTTTCGAGTTTACAATTCGAATAAACTCTTTTGTTTCAACATTGGGAGGTCGAAGGAAGGCGTGGACGAAAGAGACACTCGATGGCTCTCACTGGAGAAATTAAGTCCGGGACAAAAACTCCTTTGTGACACCACATATGATTCTGATACAAGTATCAAAAACCTCGTCAGTGACAATTATAAGTGGGTCTTAAGAGATTATTTGGTGTCATGAAGCCGTTCCAGTGTGTCATGTATGACTTTGCTATCTTATGATTTGATTAAAAATTTTTTGTTGAGTAGTTAGATTATAATGAACATTTGTTTCCCACTTAAATGACCCGAAAAACTCTACTTTTAAATTTCCATATATAAAAGTATATTCTAATAGACTTGTTTTCTAGAGAAGCAAGTGGCTTTTGGTGACACATATGCTTATCGGTACACTGGGAAACATTGATAATTGAACTAATGCGGATTTAAAGTGTACCACAAACATATCAAGAGGACAAACCCTGGAACTTGCATTCTTTTTCCAATTTAAGCTCAGCTAAATAATTTATGGACACAAGTGAGCCCCGTATTTTTTTTAATAGTTATGACCATATACCATTCCACTGAAATTTATTATGATGAGACAGCACGATTTGTCAGGGCACTGGGGAAAGAAGAGCATCCGTGCCGAAAACTGGTCGACTGAGTACTTTACGACCGAATTAGAAAGTTGGAAAAACAATTCCAAAACACACTGCAGACCACACAATCGAAGGCAACAGGACGATTAATGTCGTGAAGCGTTCGAAGAAATCCCAAGAGTTTGGGTTTTATTATTTCATTCAATCCGGAAATAATTCCTTCAAGTCATTTATCAAACCGTCATTTAGCGTCGCGCCTTTCATTCCCATCTTTTCTTGAAAAACCATTCACTCAACACTTTGCTTTATACTTAATAAAACTTGTTAAGCGTTCTTAGTAAGAGTGGCCTTCGGTTGTTTCTCTTTCCGTTTCAATTTAAAAATTTAAATACTCATTATACGATTATCAGGACTCTAATTTAGTGCTGTAAAAAAATACAAAACTGCTGATTCGATTTCGGCTGTGCAAAACCAAACACAATAATTATTCTGCACACACCTAACGGAACGGATGCATAAGAAAGAAAGTACCGAAATGACGAAGCAGAGAAAATATAGTTATTTAGAAAAATACCGAATATTATATTAGATGATACTAACAATTTTTGTTAGTCGGACGTCTGGAAAACCGAACCCGGTTTTTCTTTTATTCTCGAGAAGAACAACGGAATGTATTTATTCGCGAGCACAATGGGGTGTTGAAAAGATAAAAACTGGTGCGATCAATAATGTTTTTTAACGGGAACACCGGTGTTAAATCGCTCGCGGAGGATATAAAAATCCCATAATAGAAAAAAACACGTCGTTTGAATTGAATCCAAACACTATTTGCTTCACAGAATGAGGTACAGCATTAAAAAAAGTAACACAATCAGTATAAGTTGCAATGTGAAATTTGAAGAGATTGATTCAGGCTAGAGAATAAACCGACACTGTGAACTTCAGGCAGCTGCGACAGAAAAAGTTTTGGAGGATAAGATTCCCATTCTTCTCTGCCGAATGCTTATGGGCGAAAAGTTCCGCATTAAAAGGAAAAGAGCTGAAGACATATTATAAAACCATCAACGCCACTTTCTGCGCTCTTTCAGAAATAAACAGTGAAATTCGATGGCAACTGTAACGAATTTTCAGCAGTTGATATGCCGAGAGGATACCATCGGGGAAGAGAGCTCTACAAAGAAATCTTGGCATGTAATTTGTATTGTAGACAGGTGAGATTCAAGGAAGAAGCCGCCATGACGAGGCCAATTCGTCTTTTTATTCGCAAGAGTGCTTCACCGGACCGGAGCATTCAATGTGTTACCGAAAGCATACTTTCCTATAGAGATGAAATAAATCGAGTTGCATCTCCTGAAGAATTAACGGCAGCAGGCTCATTAAACCTGGAAAGTCTCTGCATGAACTTCGGAATAAATGGTGGTAATTTTCATTGTCTGTTTCAAACTTCTCTCGCGAAGTTTTCTCGTCTTGTGTCTAATTTCTTTTTAAAATATTTACACAAGGAGTATTTTTTGTTTGACCTTTGCCACAGTCATAAATCCAAAAAATATAATTTACGGCTTTACTGTTAGATTTATGTGTTAATATCTTGGCTATGAGTATTTATTGGGTTACCGAAAAAGGTTTGAGGAACCTTTTCGACTAAATTAATGAAAATTCTGAAAGAGTTTCTTTTTAGTGGTCACTTATCGGATTTCAAACACAGAACAGACTTGGAATAATAACATGGATTAACAATAGAATTACTGCTATTATATACTTTTTAGAAATATTATTGGCTATATATCGGTCAATTTAATGTCTTTAAAATGCTTTTTAAGGCTTTAGTAACTAATAACTAAATCATAATTATAAACTTTTGCTTTTTTAGTCCACTCATTGAAGAATAAATCACACATATTTTTCTCGTACGGGTGTTTTTCCTTAAATTTAAGTAAAAAAAACAAAGGGCTGACTCTAATACGGCATTCAACTTTTAACATATGTCCCTCCTCCGATCGGTTTCTTCGAACCGTTACCTGTCCTCAAAGAAACTTGTCAGGAACTGCAATTGTTCAAAGACGGCAATTTCTGCATTTTCATCCCTCGACCTTTGAGCTCTGACTGTCACATTTGTGCATACTGTGACCCACTACGCCCTTATTTTGCTTTTTCATAAAGGTGCAGTCTTTGAAACATAAAAGGAAGGCAACAACATTCATTTAACTTCAATGGCGGACTTGGTCATAGGGTGAGGTCAGATTAATGTGCATTTTTCGTGCTGACATCAAAGCGAGGATCCCCAATTTCAAGTTGAGTCTCCTTTCGAAAAAGCCGCCAGGATGTTTAATGACCTTCTTTATCGTCAGGGTTTATATAAATTAATTAATTTATATAATTTTTATAAGGAATTTAAAGGAAACCATATCTTTAATCGGAAAGGCATCTTTACAAGTACATTTCCTCTGCAACATCTGTTTAAGATAAATCTCAGAATTTACCCCATTTAACCAAAAAAGCATTACTCTGTTCTCTATTATTCAGAAAACCGAAGACGGTTCAAATTTAAAAACGGCAAATACCAATTTTCACTTTCATTTTCATCAGGGAAAGTTTTTCCTTAAATCTGTTTGCAACCAACTCAAGTTTCAAATTGAACTCACTTAAACTAATAAGAGCAAACAGAAAAAAATTAGAAAATTTCGCAATCGTTTCCAAACTCAGTCGTTTATTAATCCGCCAGTCGGGCGGTATAGTTTTTGGTAATTTTTTGTGTAAGGGTGCGCTGTTTTTTAAGGGAAGCAAAGCCTGCGTTTCGTCTTAAGGTAAGCAACAATGGAGGTCTGAATAAACAAAAAAGTCACCCTCTGCATTGAATGAAGATGCACATTTCGAGACCGTTATAAGATGAAAGATCATAGTGAGGACAGTGAGTATGAATTTCGAGTTTAATATGTTTTTCCCTGACGAAGACGGCAGAAAGTATTTGCCGGAGGCAAAAGGGCAGAAGGTTACCAGAGAAAGAACTTTGAATCCAATATGGGGAAACTCGGATTTGGATTTTTACTTTTTTGGATTGTCTTGAGTTAATCGTTTGCTTATAAGGACATCTGGTGCCCTATCTTCACACAAAAGTGCAAAGATAAGGCGCAAGTTTGCGGGAAAATTCGCTCAATATCATTCCATTCCAGAAGGAAAATAAGAAAATCAGTTCGGAAAACATTTTATGAAAAAGCAAGTAACATTACAAAAACGATAGTAGTGAAAGCTTTCTACTGATAGCGACAGAAAACTACAGTGGGGTCGAAAAATATTTTCTCTTTCTCACAGCTCCAGGCATTTGCTGCTCCTCCAGAATATGACCTTCGTTTTCATTATAAATAAATTAATTTTAATTAATACCCAACTAACATCGTATTCTACACCGTCATTAGCCGTTATTTACACCTTTCCTCTAGGAAATCATCACAATTTCCCTCTGTCACTTCTCGCCGAAATAATTAGATAATTTATCAAATGGCAAGAGCTCAGCGAATTTAGAAATCTATTTACGGAGGGAACAGAGTTATTATGTCCGAGTGAACTAATAAATCTCCTTGAGAGAAAGTTATTCGAAGAAATTTATTCCCGCATCATCCTCGAGAGAAGAGACCGCTGCCAAACACAGGCTCACCCACTTGAATAAATTCGAAAGTATCTTTCGGCACCCAAAATCCTTTTCATTCCAAATTAGACCTTTCGTATTTCCCCGAAAAAGCACACCCGGTTATGCAAAAGACACGGATCTTCCAAAATAAGAGTCAGGCTAACAAAAAAAAAGGCGGGAAAAATTAACACCGAATAAAAACCGTTAAACTCTGTTTCAGACAAAAGATTTGGAGAGTCCAAAAGGAGTGTACGGTCGGATCCTCCATTTCGATTATTGATAAAAACAAAAAAGAAACCAGGTTGCGATAATAATAATAATTGTAACATAAGTCATCGTTTTAACAATGACGTCATTTTGGGTCCTTTCAAAGGACGAATGTTACAGTCGAAGTTCACGATTTTTGGCTTTGTTTTCGTGTTCTTTCCCAAAGAAAGAGAAAGGCAGGGTTTAGTCTGTCTCCCTACTTATTGACAAAATTTCGAATACCTTAAAATCATGTCCTTCCTATTTTTGCTGAATGTCATAAGCAGTAAGGTTTTCCGGCCATCTAAAATACCTTTTTTTCGGCGTGTTTTTGTCTCCCCGAAACCTTCAGAAGGTTCGGTCCATGTGTGGGTCACCGGTGAATACCCACACGGCCATGCGAATATTCCCCAACTCGAGGAGCGCTGCCATTGGCGCGTGTTTTGGCCAATGGCGTCCCAGTTTGGGCTCTGACCCAGATGGCGGACAGTTGGTGGAGATGGAGGGATCTGTCGAATCTTCCTCAGGTTCAGACCATCATCCGAATCTCAGTTTCGCACATCCACCTTCATCATTCGCGTCCAACTCAAAATGGAGGAAGAATATTTGTTTTTCCTGACCGACAGCGGTTTATTCACTTTTTATTAAAAAAATGTTCGCGTTTGTAATCTGTTTCCGAGATTTTCAATTCTTTGGATTAAATTAAGGATTTTTTAAATATTTTACGCCCTGGTGAGTTATTTTTTTAATTTTTAAATTTTAATCATTAACCGAAATTCTTTTCTATCGCTGAGGACGTCAAAAAATTAATTTCACTCAAAATGAATTTTGTATAAATCACAAAATTTACTGTACATTCAGTTCGGACAAAAGTCAAAATGCGAAGATATTAAAGTTTTAATGAACTGAAATGTTTATAAGAAAAATCACTTCAATAAAACTACGTAAACAAAAATTTACTTATTATGGCAGTCGGAGTTGAGAGCACTTATTGTTGGGATAACACTTCCATTCACATTTCTTTACAAAAATACAGTAATTTCAACATCTGCATTGGGTCGAGAAAACGGAAGTAGTTGCTTAAATTACTGATTCATGTTAATATATTTTGAGAAAACAGCGATCTATCGTAGTTTTTTGGGGGGAAAACGGAACTTTTAAAAAGTTAAGAGTGTTGAAATTAGTGAATTTAAGTTTAAAAAAATTATTACTCTCTGCAAAGAAGCATAAATAAAAACTGTAAATAAAAGTAGACCAGGAAAATGCTCAACACTTTGAAATTTTACGGAAACAAAATATGAGAGAAGAAATAAATGATAAATACAGTAAATTAATGTTTACATAATTTGAGCGATATTCTGTCGGTCTGCAAAGTACAGAATTGCTTTGGGTTCGAAAAAATGATCTCCCTAAAGACTCGAAAATATCAAAACTCAACCGGCAGCAGAAGACAGGTCAGTTGTTCCTGGCGTTAAAATCAAAATAATTATTCTGTCACGGGATTTTCGGATTGTTTATCCAACAAAATAATAATAAAAAAAAATAAAAAGTGGGTCAAATCCAAACAAAAAGCGAACGGAACCGAGTTCGCCCTAGAATTTCGATCGCTAACAAAAGACGGTGTTGAAAAAGACATTTAGAGATATAATATTCTTTTTCAAGAACTTAGCGTGACGTCACATTTAAGTTCGTCAATCCATTAACAAATATGAAAATTAATTTTTTTTTTGTACAAATCCAAATCGGGTTTCTTTTCTCTTTCAGTTTTTACTTTATTAGGAGCGATGGCGATCCTCAATTCTACCCAAACGCTGCTTTCGGAGGCTTACAATTATTACCTCTGGACTTTATCCCTGGCAGGTGATGTATACGATTTGAGAGTTATAGTGCCTCGACATTGGGTTTTAGGTGGTTTCCTGATTTTGTCCCAAAGAATGTCTGTTGCTGTCGGTTTTAATTTAGAACAGTGATGGCCAAACTTTGATAATGCGCGGGCCAAAGTTGAGTTTGGTGTAATTTCGCGGGACACGAACGAAAATATGCATTTTTATAATTAGTTTTTACTATTTATTCTCATTTTCTCATTTTCCCCTTTTATCATTCTCTCCTTTTCTATTTCTTCTCATTTTATCCTCTTTTCTTTTCCTCATTTTCTCTTTTTCTCCTTTTCTATTTCTTCTCATTTTCTTCTTTTCTCTACTTTCCTGCTCTCACGGTTATTGCCTTTGCCTCCTTTTCCGGCTTTACCCTTTTTACAACATTTTATGCGAGCAGTCCTTTTGACTTCTATGACTTCTAAAAAAGAAGGGAAACCCAAAGTGTAAGCGTTCGCGTAAATTTAAAATTTTTCCAAAACGTAAGAATTTAAAATCAGCAAATACGTAAGTGAATATAGGAATAAAAGAGCGGGCCACATGCAACACCTTCACGGGCCGGATATGGTCCACGGGCCGTACGTTGGGCATCACTGGTTTAGAATATCGATAAATGAAGTTATGATAGAAACCTCCAAAACAGTGTGATATGTTATTTAGAATTAATATTTTCAGTCAATAACTAATGTAATCAACTTTTGAATAATTCTCCATAAAATAGAAAAACTGTTATGTAGACCAAAACAAAAATAGAAGCGGGGGTAATCGTTTGGGTTTCACTCACATTCTAATAAAACTGAGGGACAAAGTTAGACCATTGTATTATCCCGAAATCTGTCATAAACGTTTGGTATAAATTTTATTTCGCTTCAGATAACCGCAGCAAAGGTTGGCCTTTAGTAGACTCTCCGGTGCCCACTTTAATCTACACTTTGATATACTTATCAATAGTATGGGCGGGACCTAAAATAATGAAGCAGAAAAACCCCTTCAAGCTGACATGGCTTCTCATCCCCTATAATCTCGCCATGGCCATACTGAATGGCTACATCGCGTTTGAACTGCTCGTCGCGAGCACCAGGCTGAGGTACAGCTATGTCTGCCAACCCGTCACTTACATAAATCACAAAGAAGAACTGCGGGTGAGTACACTTTATTCGGGGGTTGTTTTCCAGGGTCGTAAACGACACGAGTAAATTATGTTTCAGATAGCAAATGCAGTTTGGTGGTATTATTTCTCCAAGTTGTTGGAGTTCTGCGATACATTTTTTTTTATACTGAGAAAGAAAGAAAAGCAATTGACGTTTTTACATGTGTATCATCATTCCACCATGTTTTCGCTGTGGTGGATTGGAATTAAATGGGTGCCGAGCGGCTCTAGTGAGTACATTCGTCTAAACCTTACAAATAAACATCGATTATGATTATAAATTAATATTTTCTTACTTACAGCATTCCTTCCGGCCATGGTGAACAGCTTCATTCATGTCCTTATGTACACTTACTACGGACTGTCCGCATTGGGCCCGGGAGTGTCCAAATACTTATGGTGGAAGAAATACTTGACGATACTGCAATTGGTAATATTTCTTTTAATTCAGTAACTCGTACGAGCTTAAAATGAAAATTTCATGGACTTTATCTCTTACTCCAGATTCAGTTCACGACGGCTTTAATTCTCGGAATTAACGGAATCCGTTCTGGCTGTGAATTTCCATTGTGGATGCAATACGTGCTGGTTATTTACATGATTTCTTTTATTGTTTTGTTTGGAAATTTCTACGCTCAGGCTTACATAGCCAAAGAAAAGGTAAGCACAAAATTAAATCTTTTTATAAGTGAAACTTCACGGGGAGTTATGCATGTCTTTGCACCCTTTCCAACGGTCAGTTAATTTTATAAAGTCTTTTTAATAAATCATCCCCTATTATACTTAAGTCAGCAATTCCTCTTTACTTTTTTACAGAGAAAGTTTTTAAGGAAATCAAATAAAAGCAAAATACAGCAAGATGATGACAAGAAGTTGACATGGGATAGGCAGGAAATAGAAGAACTTTTTGTTGGCTCAAATGAAAAGAAGGACTTGTGAAGATCTGTAAGAGCTTCTTACAAAAGACTGTCAACAAATGTTCTTCTGCCAAAGAGAGAATTCACTGATTTTTTATGTTTTAAACATTTTATTTTATACAGTTTAAATATTTGTTATACGAATTCAAATTTTATATTTTTAGATAAATTTAAATTTTATTTTTAGATTATATAATATGAGTTGTTTATTGTTTTTTTTTAAATATTTAATATATTTATTACAGAATTAAAAGTTTAAATGAATTTAAGTTATCAAATTTACTGTATAAATTGTGAATTACTGCATTTTTACGGATAAACATTTTAAAACAGATATAATTTTAGATTTTTCTTCTGTAATCTTTTCTAAAGGATCCTTTGCAATATTTTGAGCCCATGACAATGCCTGACCCAAACCTGAAAATAATATCGATTTTTAATTAATAATTTTGTATACTTTCATATTTAATTTATTTTGAAAAATTTGCAATTTAGGTATGTTTTTCTTCATGTTACAAATAAAAAAGGTTGAACAATGAAAGTAAAATACTTACTGCAGCCACAGGTCACAATTCTGTTGACCAAATTACTATCAAAGCATTTTTTAGCAGACCACAACCCCCAAAGGCTGATCAATTCAATTGTTCTTGATACCCCTACACTAAGCACTAATCTCTGTAACATAAAATCCAACAGTTCTGTTCTCTGATGTCTATCGGAAATCCCAGCTACAGCATTCTCCTCCATCACTAGAATGTCACACATGACTGCTAAATGAAATCCAAAATTGGTTGTATATCCAGTTAGAGATCCAATAATAGGCTTTTTCACATTATTAAGTGCCTGCAAAAAACTAATATGAAGTGAACTACTGTGGTATTCTGAACTTCAGTTTTTTATTATTATTTCTCATATTAAACTTGTCACTAAAAAAATCCAGACTTTTCTTTATTGTGTAGGAAAGTTCAGTGAAAATAATCCGCTTTCAAAAATTAAAAACATCATAGCAGATTAATATTTTAATGTATGATTTCAAACATCCAAATCATTATGGAAAATACTACCTACTTCCATTAATTGCCGACTTTTTTCCAAAGTTTTATCTGTAATTTCCAGACCAGTGCAAAAATTCCCGCCAATTCCATGCAAAACAGCAACGGAAATTTCATCAGTCTTTTCAAAGTGCTTAACACTTTCATAAAGTTTCTCCACAGCAGTTTCGGTCAACATATTTTTGCTATCCGGTAAATTAATTCCAATCATCATGACATTTCCCAAGTAATTGTCTATGATCTCTGAAAAAATTAAGGTTAATATTGAAAGGGAATGAACTGCAAATTACTTTTCACACATGAGTTCTTAAGCAGACCTTCATTAGTGTCAAAATTGTAACGATGAGCAGACGTCGTACACTCTTTGCATTTTATAGTTCCTAATTTTGTTACATATGAACATGTTCTAAGAACTTTTAATAAATTGGTCATATTTTTCTACTTTGAAAATTGCTCGTGGCAGCAGATCCTTATTTATTACCGCCGATTAAGGATGTATTTCTTTTTGAAGTCTTACATACTATACATACTATTCATTAAAGGATTATGTATAAATTTAAATTTTGATGTAAGTTCAATAGCGTTGAATAAATGAAAACATAATTACCAAAAATACTTGCGCTTTTACCTCATTTTTAAATTTTTAATCGTGGCATTAGAAAATGTAAAAGGCGGTGGATTGAAACCCTACTCCAACACGTGTGAAAGGTGTCAACAATCGTTATGTTATGTATTTTTATTAGTTTACACATTCAGAAAAGCCTGTTAAATAAATATCATCAAAATGAAGGTGAAAATGTTAACAAGAAATCCGGATGTATATCTTCGGGAGACAGTAAGGGATATTCATAAAGGTAATTTTTTACTTAAACATTTTTCCTTCGTAAGTACTGCTTCATTCATTAATTTAATATTTACAGTTCCTAGGAATTATGATCCAGATCTGCATCCGTTGGAAGTTCCAAGAGAATATGTAAAAGCTCTTAATGCGACGAAATTAGAAAGAGTTTTCGCGAAACCTTTCGTTGGGAATTTAGAAGGCCATAAGGATGGCGTTTCATGTCTGGCAAAGCATCCGAGCAGATTGTCTATTCTTTTAAGTGGAGCTTTTGATGGAGAAGTGCGCTTTTTCGCCTTTTTTAATTTAAAACAATGCCCAATATTTTATAGTAAATTAACATAAGCATTTGACTGCAGGTAAAGTTATGGAATTTGGCAAGTCGAGACTGTATCAGGAGTATACCAGCACATGAAGGCATAATTCATGGAAGTGTATTCTTACCAGATGGAAAACATTTTTTAACAATTGGAGATGACAAAGCTATTAAAATGTGGGAAACAGATCCTCAAGATGAAGACAATATTGAACCAACTGACACAGTAGTGTCTAAGGTTTGTTTTAAAAAATTAGGTTAGGATTGTTAAATATGTTACTGTTGCATTAAGTATTGTTTGTTCAGTTTTTGCACATTTCATAATGCCAAATCTTACTTTGATAACAAAGATTACTTCTAATTATTTCAGACAATTTTAAGTTGTATTAGTCATCACCAGAATGAACCACTCTTTGCAACCTGTGGAGAGATTTGTCAGATTTGGGAAGAAACTAGGAGTGAGCCCATCAGAACATTCAAATGGGGAGTTGATACTTTATATGATGTTGCTTACAATCCAGTTGAAACATCCATTTTAGGCAAGTCTTTCTAATAAATAAAAATAAAAAAGTGCATTTTTTCTATTTGCCTCATCATTTGAATAAAATAAAGAATAAAAGCTTAGATTAAAGTAATAGAGAAAGCCATGAGAATAATTTTTTAGATTTTTAAGTTGCTTCTAGTTTGACTTATCTCAGAAATTTACATACATAAAACATCAGCCAAAAGGATTTAAATTTTGTTTGAATTTTACAGCAACATGTGCCAGTGACAGAAGTATAATTTTATATGACACAAGAGACACAGGTCCTGTCAGGAAAGTCAAAATGGAACTTCGAATAAATAAAGTTTGTTGGAATCCCATGGAAGCTTTCATTCTAACTGGGGCCAGTGAAGACTACAAGTAAGTATTTATCATTTACAAAAAATCTTCCAGGGGAATTTAAAAGTGTATGTATGTATTTTTTTTTAAGTTTATATACATTCGACGTTAGAAAGTTCAGAAGTCCTGTGAACGTCCACATGGATCACGTCTCTGCAGTTACTTTCGTGGACTATTCACCGACAGGAAAAGAGTTCGTCAGCGGAAGTTACGATAAATCAATTAGGATATTCAACGTTAGGAAGGTAACACTTGCTTTGTTTAATGTTAAATGCTTCTGAAACAGGCATCAGATGAACAAACAGATGTATTTATTTTAATGGAAATCAAAATGAATTTACAAACTAATCGGGGACAGGATTTTAATTGATCCTTTAAATTGTTTTGTTAATTTTTATGAAAAAATAAAGGAAAAAAGTGAACTCAGAATATGTTCAGAAGTTAAAGGTTTAAGGCAAGCAATCAGTGATGTTCTTTATGTTTTTGCATCAGGGTCGCTCTAGAGAAATTTACCATACGAAGAGAATGCAGAGATTAACGGCGGTCGTGTGGTCATTGGACGACAAGTACATTCTCTCAGGGTCGGACGAAATGAATATCCGCATTTGGAAAGCTCGGGCAGCGGAAAAGCTCGGCGTCCTCCGCCCGCGTGAGAAACTCGCATTGGAATACAACGAAGCTCTCAAAGCGAAATTCGCCGCTCATCCCCAAATTGCCAGGATCAGCAGGCATCGCCAGGTTCCCAAGCATATTTACAACGCGAAGGGGCAGTTGAGGGTCGCCAGGGCAAAGATCAAGAGGAAGTTAGTAGAGAAATTCCGAAAGGTTCACTGCCATTGCGACCTAATTTTGAATTTTCGTTGTATCTTTTTAGGGAAGCGAACCGGCGAAAGCATTCAAAACCTGGGTCTGTGCCTTTCGTGGCAGAGAGACAGAGACACGTCATTGGAGAAGAGGAGTAATTGTACTCTTTTACCGCTTTAAATGCACGTCGTGTGTGTATCGTTAAGACAAAAACTAAGTTATTGAAAAATAAAAGAAAGGTTTTAGGATATTCTATAAAAAGAGAATTTGAGAAATGTTCGATTCATACGGATTAGATAAGTATGAAATTATAAAAAAGTTTGGAATTTCTTAAGCATTAATTCCTGTTTTTTTTTGGGGTGGAATTGACTTTGTGCCTTTAAAATTTTGCTCTCCTCTCATTTAAAGCCGTAATTAATTTTTTTAACCATTTTCATTTTGAACGGGCAGAAACAAAACCAACCACTCCCTCTTCCCTTTCTTCCTTGAAAATCAATTGTTGAGTGTAATTCCCGCCACCATCGATCATAATCGCAGGCGTGTCGTTCGGACCTAAACTCATTGTTCGGTAATTATCCTCTGAGAAAAGGTAAAGGCCGTCTTAACATATTGCGACCGAACAGGAACACTTCGTCGAAGTGAGCAGGCCAGGAATCAAGGCCGTGTGCGATCTCGTGATTGTCCAGACACGCTCTCCTGTACTATTTTCCACCCGCCAAGGTCCTTTTTCAGATCTGGAATCAATGACCTCCCTCGGAATTGACCCCGATGACCTAATGGATCGCTTCCCTCGTTGTATCGTGCCTGCGCGGTCGCGGCCTGCAACTTGGACTGGTTTTCTGAAAGATATGAGACCTTGTGCCTGGAGAGAGACCTTGCAGAGGAGAGGGTGGATGTACGAAGAATTGTTAATATCTCCACTCCTGAGTTTGGTTTCAAAGGATAACACCTCCCGTGGAGCGAATACCTGAATCCGAATGGCAGAACGTTGTATCCTTGACTTCTGTTGCGGCCTTTAGAACTTTTAGGGCAAGTTGCAGTAATGTGCCAAGAATTCCGAATTCGCTGAAAGTTTTCCCAGCCGGTTAACGGCTTTTCTGACATTACCGTTAAAAGGGCTTTCCCTCGCGATTTTCCCGTTAGGAACGACCATTCATGAGACCGATCCGCAATTATCACAAACGGGAAAACATGACAGCTAAGGACACCCACTAAACTGCTGGTCTAATTGAACTCTCCTGAAAATTCACGTGACAATTCAAATGAACGTACGCACCTATTTTGCAGTGTTATTTCTGAGCTCTTTTTTATTGTCACGTTTCTCCGGCGAAAAAAATAAAAGAAAAATTGCAGCGGTTATAAATAACAATAATTAAAAAATATTTTCTTTGAATCGAGTTTGAGGGAGGTGTCACCCGGGCGAACCTGTTCTTGACCAAATTTTTTTTATTTTTCTAATACGAAATGCGGAGCAAACAATATTTACATAAAACTCTCATAATGCCGCCTCACCCCCTCCGCTCTCGAACGACTATTCAAGGTGCAAACATTGTGAAACACTGCATGCGATTACTCTTATTATGAATCAACTTCAGGCTTTTGTACTCGCTCTGTCTCCGGTATTTGGGTGCAAGGCATTCCACGGGGTGTGATCACTATTAACAATAAGAATTCCACTGCCTTGCTTTGGTGCGTAGGATCAGGTGCCGGAATCACTGCATTCTGTGCTCATTGAGAGAGTGGTGGTTGTGAGCGATTTGCTAAAGTGCTGAGAGGGTGGATTGAGAACTCGAAACCGTACTAACATGAAAGTTTGCACCCTTGTCCTTATTAGATATTAATACCCCATAATTACCAAAACATATTACCTTTAAGTAATAAATTATTATATTTATACATATTAATATTATTATATTATCTTTATCTACCCCATAATATCTCAATATTGTCTTCATAAAGATAAACTTAAACACCACTCTTTAATTAATGTTGTTGTTATAGAGTGGAATTTACCCTTAAAAATTTCTTTAGGAATATAAATAAGATGAACAGATCATTCTCCTTGCATTTCTGAGGCACAATTGTATTCAGTTGTAACCGCCACGTATAAAAATATGTAACTGGAAATTACATATAGAAATAAAATTATTGTTTCTCATATAAAATTATTAAATCACATACGAATTATTAGAAAAAATTATAGATAATATCGCCTAAAACGAGTATTCGAAATTTGTCGTCTGATATAGCTGATAAAGACGTTATGCAAATTATGGACTTACGATTTTATTTTAATTTAACCCTTTGCGGTGGTATAAAATTTGTGGATGGGTATGTATTGGTCGGAATTAATTTGTTTGGAAAGAGCAGGGATACATATACATAATATTCAGTAATATTCAGTAATATTTAGTCATATTTTAACAAGAGAGAATCTCAAATTACTCATAAATACAATTTATACAAAATATTCTTTGGAATTCTACAATGTATCTGCGAACTTAAATGAAAAGTTTAAACTGATATAGGAATGCATACGAGTAGGTAAGATTCGTATATATTCGTATAGTTCCTTGCTGTGGTGGCTGAGAGTAGACATACGACCCCTAAGGGTTAAAAAAATATGTCAAACATGAATTATAAATAAATAAATAAATTTCTCATACACATTAGTGTCCGAAAAATCAAAGTTTTTTAAAGATACCATCTTAATTTTTTTGTAATGTGTTATAATTATAGGTAATTTGGCCAACTTAAATCCGTGGCAACCCGTGCTGACTTGCACCGAAAGTAAAATGGTATTACCTACTAATTATGCGTATCCGATTTGTTGATAGAAAATTTCGTTCTTACAGGCTTTGGACACCCTAATACACAGATACAAGGTTTGGAGGGCGGTAAGTCTATATGTATTATTGTAATTTGTAACGTTTTGTTTCAGAAAGTGGGAAATTGATGACTTTTGAAAGCGGATATTGAGAGGACGTCAAACCTTTTCATCGCAACTGACCACTCAGAGTGTCAGCTTTAGATGTCACCCACGCAGGACTCCGCCCCTGTGGAACTTTCTGTCCGTCATTTTCGACAGACAACCACAGACAAGGATAACAGCTTGTCCACCAGGATGTGACACGGGCGAAAAGTAGGTGGGGCCCCCATCTCGAACCGTCAGGTGAGTGGCCCTATTGTTTAATAGATGTCTCGAGACCACCACCCGACCTTGGAAGGCTTTTTCGAAACATTTCAACGGCAGCTGCCGAGATAAGGTGCACTGATACAGTGCATATCATTGCCTTCCAAAATGCACTGAGAAAAGGTGTTCGATTTGAGCCCGTGGTTTTTCTGCAGGAAGAGCTTTCTCCCAGTTTTCACTGTATAACAAAGTATGAAAAAGCCACCCCTGAATATCCAAAAGGCGTGTTTGCAATTATCGTTCATGGCCGGGTGGTGAGGACGACCCCCGATGGCCAAGACCCCGGTCGCCACCAATCCCGACCATCTTGAGTGAGGCCGATTACCCTGCTAATTTTATTACCATTCGCCATCCTCCGGCAAGACTTAATTAGTGGGGGTGAAACCGAATTTCGGGGATTCTCACGTTGATATTGACCTTTGACCCCTTTTTACGGATTAATTGAAAGCTCTTAAAAATGTGCAATGAGGTCTTTTGAGTTGAAGGCACTTTTTTCACTCGAAGTGAACGATCGGATTGGAGGACGTCTAATTTAATGACATTCTCGTTAAAAGGATTTTAATTATTTACACCGGCCGCTAATGAAGTGATATAATATTTATTAGGGCATTAGGCGGCTTTGCCTTATCGCTCATTTTGACACTTCATCATGTATCATAATATTGATTATTTATTCTTTCACTTATCAATGAATAATTAATAGATAAAAATGGCGACTGGATGAAAGCGATATCTTGTTTGGGCGTCGACAGAGTTCGAATAAATAATATTTTCACACATATGAGGGTGGGGGAAAGTCAAATCAATTTTGTGTTTTGCCATTTCTCATTCGCTTATCATCCAATACAGTTTGATTTTTTATTATAAATCTTTGGAAAGGCAATTGTTTAATGAAAGCACAACATAAAATCACTTCTATGTTCGCTGTCACCCTCCGAGGCGTTTTAATTTCGAATTTTACGCAGCCTTCGCCGTCCTTGCAAATCACATCAAAGACTGACCGAATGCAAATTATCTCTTACTCGAAATAAAATAAATAAAAAATTAAAATAAAAAACAGTTATTCGACTAGTTTCTTTAACCTTGGCTCGCGGCCACAAAAAAATGTGCACACAACAAATACCTAATCACAGAGCATAAGTCACGTTTTTGTGAACTTCACAAACACACGTGAATGGAGGAGGCAGAGGAGGAGAGGGAGGAGGCCGCCTGCAGCTTCGAAAATCGCGGAGGCTGCGTCCTTGCCATTGAATCGCTTTTCGATCACTCCCAGTCGCGCAATCCCGTCCATGCTTAGCTAACGGGCATCGAGGTCTTTCGACTCGGAGGGAAACCTTAACGGAGAATCGCTTCTCAGCACTTTTTTGCACACGTTCGACTTGATTTTAATTTCAGCTTTTTATCTGAGGCTGTAATGAAATGACATTATGAAATTTTATTGAAAATGCAAAAAAATGAATGCCCTAAAACCTAATGATGATTCGGGCGTTGTTGTGTTTCTTTCCATCCAATACCGCCCAACGGTTTCCTTTAAATTTCAAAGCTCCTCCCTAAATTTCAAAAACTGAACTTCAGTGATCACCTTAAGGATGGGAGTTATTCTGTTTGAAATGGCAGATGAACAACAAGATGAAGTCCTCTGTTTGAAAGAAGACAATGTCCTCAACAGCTTCATTAAGTGAACTCCTTTTGTCCCCGGAATCCCACGGGATTAAGAGATCAGGAATTAGTGCTGAAACCTGGGAAAGGGTGGCGGAATTTCCCATATGTCGGTTTTCAAATTGGAATTTTTTAATTGTGAACTGAAAGTCGACTACTTTCAAAATCTAACTTTCAACTGGTTTATTGCCGAAAAAAATAAAAAGGGAAAGACATAAATTACAATTTGAAATTTTAAATCCAAGTTAAACTTGTTTTACTTTGGGGGTTTCTGTAACATGAAAGCTTGACTTTTGACTTATGCCTCTTGGAAAGGGGTTTTATTAATCACTAAGGCTTTCCTTTTTTATAGTCTGCGCTATAAATACTCGGCATGTCTATCCGTTTTTTTGCTCCTTTGAGAAGTCCCCCCCGCGAAAATTAATAGGATCATTATGTTTAAGAATTTTATCGAAGACAAGGCAAACGTTATTTCTTGAAAATTATGCAAATTATGTCCGAAAGCTTTTTTAGTAGCTCAGGGGAGTGCGAAAACTTCGTCGCCAATTGTGGGTTACCGTCCACAAACCTGTTTCTTCTTTGACTGGACGTCATTGGTTCCAATTTGAGTTATTCTTTTTTTTTTAACCCGCAATGAATTGATTTTTTACAAAAGGAGACGCAAAAAGATGAAAAAATTCAGCCTTGTCGACTGAAAAAATTTCCCGCGTTTTTTTGGCGCTACGCATCGCTTCTTCGCTTTCGACAGTTGGCACTACTTGTTTTTTAACGATTCTTCTCCCGTTTATTGTTTACTAAGAATTTTCCATATTTTTAACTTTTGTTTTTGGTTACCGTATTTCTTTGATCTTCACTGGGGTTGCCAATGGGGTAAGAAGAAGGGGAAAAATCAAAATACAACGAAGATTGATGTGAAATCCGTTCTAGATCCAATCCGGTCTAACGGAAAGTCTAAAAATTTCCTCGAAAGGAATGTCGAAAACACGTGAACCCGTTTTATTCAACTCCCTCGACTGAGGTGTTACTCTCGGGGGAACCTTGGATGTTTAACATGTCATACATGTCAGTTAATTATCTGCCCTCTCAAAGAAATAAGGAGTAATATGTCAAGGAGAACAGACAAATCAGAGAACAATTAACCGAATCAAGTCCGAATACAAAATTGGATTCATTTCACCAAAGTTAATCAAAATTATTTACCGGTCGGACAACACAACAAGAGATTTTACTAAACATGTCTTTCCCAGTTTTCGAAAGTTGAAACCCTTTTGGGAATAATTCGCCAGACGTCAGGATGAAGGTCACCCGGGGTTACAAGATGGCGGTCCCGGCTGAACAATACCTGGGGACAGAAGTTTACAAGTTTTCCACTGATCCAATCATCAAATCGCTTTGACATTTCACACCCGAAATCCTTCAAAAAAAAAATACAACTGCGGAGGAAATTAGAAAATGAGGCGGAATTATGCAACGAATGCTCTTAGATCGATTTTTAATTGTTTTAACATTCACAAATGCCGTATGGAACTTCCTGAAAGTTCAAAGACAAGGCTTCTCGCTAAAAGCATCAAAAGGCAGAATTGGCTTATTGTTTCGGCTTAATTAGGGCGGGTGCTCGATATATAATTTGTGGACATTATAATTGATCTCCGGAGACGGCGACAAAGACGGAAGCTTTTCGGCTCAACCTTTTAAATTTTTTAAGTTTAATTATAGTTTTTATTATTCTGTTTAATTTATCGGGCAGCTTTTGAGTGAAGGTTCTGGGAACCGAAGGCAAATCTGGCCTTGGGGTCATGAAAGCAATCGCAAACGCACAACGTATTCATTTCAACTGTCAAACTATTAATACTATACTAATAGTAATATATTCGTCGCCCTTCGGCGTTAAAATAGTTTAAAATTTTCGAAATGGCGGTTTGCCTTCTTTTTCATTTCTTTGTTTTTTCCTTTTCCTCTTCTTTTTCTCCCTTCGTTTTGTCTTCTTAGAATTAAGCACATAAGGAATAAGAGAAGCAGACGCCAGATTTATATATTAATAATATAATATTTCTTATAGATTCTTTATGATATACTTTGTCTCTCTTCAGTTATAACTCTTTTACATACTTTTTTATAACTGTTTTTATTTTTCCATCTTTTTCTTTATTGTTTATATATGTTTTTTATATTTTTGTTTTCTTTATATATATTATCTTTTATTTATTTTATTTTTTTCTTTATTATTATATTCTTTATATAACTTTTCATAAAAAAATTTTTCCCGAAATATTTTCTTTTATCCAAATCGTTTTTAGTTTATTTTTGCTGATCTCACTCATATATTTCATTTTAATTTAATTTCATTTATATTTAATATCATATTTTAAAAATTTTTAATCATATTTCTTATACTAATTTAAAATTTGGCAGCCCTGAGGTCATACAATACCTAAAAATCCGATTTCTAGTATAAAAAATTTCACAGCCTTAACAAGATTATCTCAATGAAACCTTCTGGCACAACTTCGGCGCACCCATTTGTAACTCATCCAACAAATTTTTCCGTTGGAGTTTTTCTGGAGACTTCTCATCCGCCTTGTGGAGGATGACCTGTCTTTACGAAGCCTGTGCTGACCTTCTATGTAAGCGAACTATGACTGCAGAGCAGATAAATACATTGAGGTTAATGTTCTGTACATAAATGGTTCTCTCTGCGAGCAACTTTGACAGTCTTCGTCCTCAGCTCAATGGCGTACGACATTTTACTCCTCTTTCCACCCACTTTTATTAGTATAATTAAAATTTGACATAATTTGAGGCCGTGAAAAATTCGAAGTGTTTACTTAGGTGGCGTGAATATCCGTGGAAATTTCATGCTGTTAAAAAGCAGTTAAAAACATGTAACAGCCCTCTAAATCTGCAACTAACATCTTGTTGACTTTGATTGTATAATTTATATATGTATATTAAGGGAAAATATGACTTGATTCACCCGGTTTTATCGCCAAGTGAACGTCGTATTTGCACTCTCAAGTGCTTGCTTTTACTTTAACACTTCCCCACATGGCAACAGCCGTCCTCTGACCGTCTGTTTGCTCTATCCTTCGGTTGTATAACCCTCGCATTTGTCAAATACCAAATGGAAGTGAAATATACAGGGTTTTGGGTGACAGAGGCAGTCAAGGGAACTCATCTTCTCGGCGAGACATTCCACTCATCTCAATGTCTGAAGGTCAAAAAAGAAAAAAGATGTCTTTATGGAGTCCTCTTCTTATGATAATTAATTATTATTAATATCATTCAATTTGAGCAGGCCATATTTATCAAACTATTAATATATGTTGATATGTGTTAGCAAAAAGGTTCGTTTTTGCTTAACTCAAAAACCAATGAGCTGATTCCAACCGAACTTTTTCTGAAAAAAAAACAACAGAGTAATGAATTCTGGTTCTTTTTGAGGGAGGAGGTTTGAGAGGGCGGTGTCCCTTCGTGAATTTATTGACCCATAACATTATAATTATACTGTCGACACCGTACATTAATACACTCAACACTTAACTGCTTAAAGTTTTCCGGGGGAATTTCACACCGGCCGTTTTCTCCAGAGCGACTTTCACAGCGATATGTCTGGCATGAAAAATTATCCAGTATTTTCTCTGCCCACGAGAAAAAGCAATCGCGTGGGTTTTGTGCAATTAATCAGAAGAAACGAAGGTCGCGCGACCTTTTGACCTTGCACTCGCATCAACCACCACCAGAGGCGGATTTCTGAGCAGGACGCAGACACTGCTTTCCATATGAAAATAATTAATAATGGCGGTGTTCCCTAAATTAAATTGACAAATGAGAAACCCAAGTGAGATGTTAAGTGGTATTTTTTTACCATGACTTCTTCAGTGGTTCCTCTCTGTGCGACCTTAAATAATTCACGGTTTTCAATCGAAATATCACACTTTTAAGTAAAAAAAAAATTTAAAAAATGTTATTGGTTATAATAAAAACCACTGCCATTGTCATCATAATAACATTTTTGTATAAATAACAGCCGGTAAATAAATTAAACAGTAGCAAGAAAATTTCTAACAATTTTTCAATAATTTTTTTTTTAAAGGAAGAGGTCAATACATAAAAAGGGTTGGGAATTACGGGAATAAATAAAAAACGAAATTTTATTAGAGATTTTTATATTTAAATTGAATTTAATTCCAAAGTACAAAAAGAAATAAATGAGATTCCGCTCTGTCCCCTTCAATAAAAACCTGACAACGAAATAAACTTTATTACCCACTTTTAACATAATTATTACTAATTTAATTTTTTCACATTTAAAAATGTGCCATAAAATTTATGTTTCGGTCAATACAGGTGTGCGTTCAGCTAATTTTGTCACTTTCAAACAGGATCATCCGAAGGAAACTTTACCGAGATAAATTACTTACGTACAAACTAATACAATAAATTACTTTTTAAATCGCCGGTTTCTTTTGATGGAAGTGGGCATTGCGAATGGAGGGTTGTGAAAAAAAGTTAAGCAAATCGTTTGTTTCGTTAATGAAGAGGGTTGAAGAGGGAGCACTCGAGTGTTTGGCAATTCTTCGACATTCACAAGCACCTGTCACGCCCCGAAAGTCAGCCAAGATTTATCCATCTGAAATATCCCTTTTAATTTAAACGCCATTAGCGAAAGTTTATATTAAGCTATAAACATAAAGGCAGACATTGATTGAATTTATGTATTTGAGCGGTTCGGAATGTCGCGGATGGTACTGATTCTCATTTTGTATGAATTGTTTTACTGTTTGGCTTATGGGGCGAATTTGAAGGAGAGGCTCTCTGTTGAGAATGACCTTAGAGGGATTGTGCAACTGCCTCCAATTAAAGCGAAATGTCCTCTCGAATGCATTATTCTCTTTTTTAGGTGAAGTTTCAATAGCAGAAAAGAACCCACGCACTGTTAGTTGATAATTTTAAAATCAATTTTCATCGTTTATTAGCTACCTGACGTTTAGCAAAACTGTAATAAATTGAAAGGTAAACAGTTTTCGCCTTTTTGGAGTTTAACAGGAAATATGTTTTGATGGTTAACAAGGAGGTTCTCTTATACACATTCCGCAAAGCTCTTTACATCCTTTTTCTTACTGGGCCAAACTTCCGTTGATAACATCGCGACTGGGCCAAAAAAAAGGTACATTATTTGATTCTTATTATTTTTGTAAGGCACAAACCTATCCATTGTTGATCTCGGGAGGGCTCATTGGGCCAAATTTGGCCCCGGGGCCACAAGTTGAGTATCAAGGCTTTGCATAAACTCCCTCTCACCGTGCAAAGGGTATTTTAAAACTGATACGCCCAAAATTTTCATTTTATAATTCGTTTGACATTGTATTTAGAATGGAGCGAACCTGAGAAATAAATTTGGCCAAATCATAAATGCAAAAGCCAAATTCACCTTCCCCAAAAGGAAGTATCCTCATTTTTTACTTCTGCTGTTATTTTGTCTTCGAGTAAACAAATCCTCCACTTAAGTTTACACACTTTAAGGCGTGAAGTGTCATCAACCACTTTGTCCTCTCACAACCGGTTGGGGATAAGATGATCATTGATGCCTTAAAGGGTGAGAGGATGTACACGACTGACACAGGACCGAAGACCTCATTATTTAAGAACAGTTCTCCCCCGTTGAAGACAGCGTTCCTCAATCAGTGGCCTTTCTTTGGCCTTCAAATCATCAAAGTTAGCCTTTTAAAATGTAAGCCTCGTTATGGTTTCAATTGAAAATTATCCCATGTGAGTTGTTTAAGCTCATTCAACCCTTCCAAGTGAAGATTAATTATTGTTGAAACATTAAACGGTTGCACACTGCGGGAATCATTATTCAGTTAAATACCCGGTCCATGTTTAGGTACCCTTGATCTCAATTTTCCTTTAATTTCCTCTTTTGTTAATTACCCCATTACTACCATAACTGCTTTAAATTGCATTCCTCCTTTAGTTTCAATTAATAAGAGGAATATAGATTATCGAAACTCGATTAATTTCGAACAATGATTTTTTTAATTACAAAAAGTATTACAGTGATTTTGTCCGTTAAACTTTCCATCATTGATTAATTTTCCCACCCGCGCCATATTTGGTGAGGAATTTGAAATAATTTTCTTTCCAGGTTCAACCAGGTTGGGTACTCGTCAGCGAAAAGAAGAACCCGCCGACGCAAACCCGACTGAACCACATCTCGTGAGAAACAATACTTGCCAAGGTCGGGTGCAACTCCTTCCTGGTCCCCCCCGCAATACCCGGGTCACCGGTACCTGGCCTCTCGCGGAGAAAAAACCTAAAATGGTGTACCTGACATAGAATCGGCGGCGTAGGATTAGAAGGGTGTTGCGAAAGCGGAGGAACATCTGACGGCACGCGATATCTCGAGGAAAGGGCATTCGAGTGGTGCTTATGGTATGCAAATCGACTTGGGTAACAATCTCAAGGTCTCTTCAGGTACCCGCAGGATTTTTGCTTAAATGCCAAGAGAATCGCGTGGAAGACGCGGCCCTATCGGCTGATGAGAAGGAAACTTGTTCGCTCGGACTCCCACATTCCTGTGACGTGAGACAACCTCAAACCTGATGTCAGCGATCATCTGACTTCCAGTTAAGGGAAATAATGTGGAGGAGGAGTAGGAGAATTAGTTAGACTCAAAACGGCGACGACTAATTTTTTTAACATCAATAAATTAATTCGAAGGTGAGAAGGGTCGCTTAAATCAGTTAATGCTTATTTTATTCCCACTTCGGATCCTTTTCGAGTGTTTTCCACCCGTAAGAAAACAGTTTGTTTTAGAGAGTCGAATACAACAACTAAACAACCTTTGTTTTCCGCAACAATCCCAATCTAAACTGTATTTCATAACAAAACTGCACTACAATTTGGGAAGAATTGCACCCTCTAACACCCTTCCAGAAATGCTGAACAAGCAATCCCAAATCAGGAATTGATTTAAAGCTCCGAAAAGTCTTAAATTAAGTGAATTCATACGAGCGTTACTTGTCAGCACAAACAGTTTAACCCACATAATTATTCTATTTTATTATTATAATATAAAATTTTATTGCACTTTAATCTGCCGACCGTGAAAACTCAATATAAAATACATAAGTTATTAATTAATGAACGACTGCTGTTGTTAGAAATAGAAAAAATCGATTTGCATTGATTTATTTTTTGCTGAATAAAAACGCCCTCGCGCTTTTTGCGGTTCTCAAGGTAAATTAGATATCCGAGAGGTTCATTTTGAATACTTAACAAACGGATTAACGATGAGAGGGAATCGAAAGCAGAGTTCAGCACAAACTAAAATATTTAGAGATTTGGAAATATTTTGTGTCTGAACGGTAATGAGAAAGCGGTTAATGAAGTGTAATCCCATTCAATTGAATATTTTTCTCATTAATCACTTTTACTAATGACTTATTAAGCGAAAGTCCGAAACCTCAGAAAGATGAGATTATAAAAATAAAATTAATTATAAATTAATAAAATTAAGATGAATATATTGTTGGTATGCTAAGTATAGGAATTCGGGCCATTTGATCCGGGACGTTTATTGCACACTACTGGTTAAGCTTAACTTTTTTCTGATAATTAATTAAAACGGTTTACACTTAAGAAATGAGAAAAGGCAACGAAGGGAGTGACGAAACTCAGCATATTTGTGGGCTTTTCATTTGAGTTTTATCGAAAATATCGATTTTATCAAAAATTTCGACTATTTTTGGAAATAATTCCGAGTTGGCATTTGATAGTATCCAAATAATTTCTAAGTGGAAAGGGTTATTGGAAGGACAGTCTTCCGTAGATTTTGATGGATGATTTGCTTTATCTCGTCTCGAGAGCAATGCGGAAACGATTATAATTTTAATAATTTAACTCTCGTGACCCGTAACGTTCACTTATTTATTTGATGTGTTTCTTCGACTGTTTCGCTTTGGCTTTTTGTTCTCCGACGGCGGAAATTATTGTAGTTATTCTGTTCCGTGTTTTTTTTTTAAAGCACCTCTCAATGGAAGCTTTCTTTTCATTGATCGAAAAATAAGCAATGGAGATTCCAAAAGCAAGGACTGACCAGGGCGTGGCAGCAGTGCTTACAGATTGAGAACTCGAACAAATAACCCTTTATTTACATCACGGATAAATGATAATTATATTATATTTCTCCCCATATCGCCCGTAGGCATTAGGGGTTTTCATAGTATACAAAACTTTTATAATCAACACAACTATAACCATTACAATACAATATATGACATTACAATCTCAACATTCTTCACACAACCGCTTCCGGATTAGGGGAGAGGCCTACCTACTGGATAAGAATAAAATAAAGAAAGTGAAAAAAAAAGAAATAGAACAATGGGTAAACAGAAAGAAAAACAATAAAGATTATACGGAGATAATAACTAAATAAGTAAATAAAGAAATCATAAATACATAATTAAACCGTAAATGTTTATAAATTAACAGAGCATAAGATTAGACAAAGACACAAAATAAATAAATAGATATACGAAATAATATTAGACAAAACACAAAATAAATAAATAAATACACAAAATAAGATTAGACAAAACACAAAATAAATAAATAAATGAATATACAAACTAAGATTAGACAAAACACAAAATAAATAAATACACAAACTAAGATTAGACAAAACACAAAATAAATAAATAGATATACGAAATAAGATTAGACAAAAACACAAAATAAGTAAAAATATATACGAAAAAAGATTGGACAAAAACACAAAACAAATAAATAAATACACAAAATAAGATTAGACAAAACACAAGATAAATAAATATACGAAATAAGATTAGACAAAACCACAAAATAAGTAATTAAATTGATAGGATAAATGATGTAATAATGAAAATAGGAAGCGATAAAAAGAATTCGAGATTCATCCAATTAATAACGCGGTTTAAGAGACCCCCAATGCTGTCGTCTGATTCCCCACCCTTATTAAAATACCTGAAAAGTTACGTAACATTTCTGGTAATGAGCAAAAACATTTCTCAGCATTGTGGTATAAAATAAAAGAGAGCAGACCGGTTTATTCGCATTCTCTAAATAAAAATCCCGTTTAATGAGAAATTTCGGAACATCTTTCCTCTCCACAACGAGAAACTGTTATTGAGTTGCAGATCAAGGAAATATCCGACCGGAATTTCTTCCTCTAAACTCTCAGCAACGCCCACAGTTCTTAAGGTTACACTTCGGCCAAAACAATACCAACTCTGTTCCGGCACCTGAATATGCAAATATCCGCAGTGTTGATTTTCCTAACTCATTTACATTATTTCATTCCGACTAAAACAAATTAAAATTTAATTTCCTCAATGATAATTCATTCACTGATAAAAACATCGAGGGAGGAAGAAAAGAGAGAGAGAGAGAGAGAGAATTAATTTTTAATGGGGACATCATTGCTTATCAGCGATTATGCCAAAACTGCATTCGGTTACGGTTGATATACCTTTGGTAAATATTTTTATTAGCGCCATAAATTCAGGTTCGGCGACGGATTATTTGCTTAAAAGCTTCTTTGACTGATTTAAGAGTTTATGTCGGCGTATTTGTGTAATTATGTGCGTCGCTTCGGCGCACCTATTTGCCAGTCGCCGAGGGCGGCCCCACTCTGTACTCATTTATGGGAAGCTTTCGATGAAATCGACTTTCGCTCTCGGGGCGTACATCTGTGTGCTAAACCTCGTTGTGAAACTATTGTAGAATTGTAGTGGGGCGTGTTTGGGGTTGGATTACCCGACCGAAAAGTGTTTTGTATCCCCGGAGAGTCTTTAACTATGTCGTTAGGGGTTTTAACTATTCGAAAATTTCTTTAACCAAAAAGTCAGGGATGGTGAGGAGCATTATCTATTCTGTCGGCTGCCATCCAAACCTTCAGAGAAAAGCTGTTTCTGCATTTGGAAAGATATGCATGAAAGTATTTCCTTCTGGCAAAAGATTATTTCAGAAAATCGACTGTTTCATCAATGATTGCTGTTGGAAGAAAACTGTATTGTTTGTATATGTATATATTTGACTTATCTTACAGATTTATCAAATTACAATAATCTAAATTTACAATTACTTGGCTTTTTCTTTTGCCTCTTCTATTTCTTTTATGAATCCTGACAGCCTTCATAATTCGTCTTTCCCTCTTCCCATATTTTTGCTTCTTCCCAATCTTCTGATTATCTTTTTCTTCTCTTTCCTTTATTTTCTCTTTTATGCTCTTTATATTCACCTCCTATATATATAGATGCTCTTCCTTTCTACTTCTCTTATTACATTATTACTGTTTTCGTTTCTTTGGAGCTCTTCTAAACATCTTTTTTGCAGTTCTTTTCCTTCTGTTTCCTTTATTTTCATGTAGTATTTCATACTTCTAGATGTTTTCTCCCATCCTAATTCCTTTATTGCAGCTAAATTGGGAACTGTTCTTTTCACCCCTAGTACCTCTTTTGCAAATGCACTTATTACTTTGTCCTTTTCTTCTGCTTCTCTTCTTAGGCCCCATACAGTATTGCCAGTTTTATTATTGCTGTATATATTTTACTTAATAATTCAGCTGGTTTCTCTTTATTATTATGCACATATTTTCTTAACTCTGCTATTGTTCTCTTTTCTTTATTTATTGTCTCTTCTATGTGACTTTTCCATTAATAATTATGCCTGAGTAATTGTATTCCTTTACCTCTTCTATGTTTTCATCTTTATACTTACATTCCATTTTATTTATATAAAACGAAAACTGTATTGAAAAAGACTGAGAAGACAACCGAGAGCCAGAAGACTAAACAAGGGCGCAGTAGGAAGTGAACCGACCCAAAATAGACCTCAACTTAATGGAAGCTCTCAGTTGTAACGATTTAACCTCAAGATACACGGCTTCTCAAATGAAGTCATTAAAACATTTATAAAACCCCTCGTAATTATTATACAACGGTGTTTTTTCTAAGTGTATATGATTATGTAAGAGCAAAAATAAAAAAAAGCTTATCGTAAAAAATAAAGAATGACAAAAGTGCCGCCCCCAAAACAAACAACAATCTCTGTAAACGTGGTCCGGCATTAGACACACACTCACCTCGGGTCAAAACCCGATAAAGCAGCGCTAATGGAATTGGTCAATCCACCTGCCGAAAGGGCAGGCGTACCGCATAGAGCATAGAGCATAGCTGACCACGACCTCCACGTGCAAAAAATCTTAACTTTTGATAATTTGCAAACGTTTCGTTAAAAACATTACAAAACGTTAACCTTTGCAATCTTCTTATCATATAAGGTTTCGTTAGGGTAACTCCGTTGCCTCACTGAAGGTGCAAAATATCAGAGTTTTGGCACAAACTGATGGGGTTGACTGCTCATTCCATGACGTTATTCAACTGATAATATCTCAAACGGACGTGGTTGTTTCTTATCATTCGTTTAATTGGAATCCAATGGGTATAATATTATTTCCTTCGGCATTTTAGTCTAATTTATTTCTCATTAGTCTGAAAGGGCGAAGACGAAATTTAAATTTTGGGCTGAAGAATAAGTTCGCCCGTTACAGAAAGTGAAACATAAATTCGGTAAAATGCAAAAGGGAATGAGATTTCAAAACCAGTAAAGAAACTGAAGTAATTAAATTGTATAACATAAATTTTTCTTGGGGTTTTAAGAATTCAGAGCATTCGAATTAATTGCGATTGTTTGAAAAGTTTACGATTATAATGAATTGCATAGATTTGAAACTTTCCAATGAGTTCAAAGGATTATTTTGACCCTATAAGTCTTTACGATTTTAAACTTTTCCATCAATCAACAGCTTCACATCCATCAACATTTGTTACAAAGTATGGCACTTTGATGGCTAATAAAAGAGGTTTACAATCGCTTAATTGTGTCGAGTGGGTAATAAAGCAGTCACAGGTTGAGTGGGTGGAATCCCTGTTGCTCCCGCGGAATCACTCAAAATCCTCTGCGATTTCAGCAAACTCATTCACAATAATCACAGAATGGAACTTTCTATATTAAACTGAAATTCTGAATTTTTTCACGCCACTGAACCGAATCGAATTCGCGCTCAAAAACTCATCCGCCGCTAAACAACCGCCAATTGAGTGACTAACCGCCGATTGATTCCGAAAAGAAAATGACAATGGATGACTCCCCTAAATGTCATCGCTTATTAGCTTACGGGCCTGAGGGTTTTTCCTCCGCCGCGGATTCTCCTCGAGATCCCCCGAGAAAATCCCCCGAAGGACCGATCACCAGTCCCTGCTTAGCTTATGACCACCGCGCGGATCTCTGGAAGGCGCTTTCACTGTGCCGCTCATGCTTAGCTTGCCTCCGCGGCGTGCACTCCGCGAGAGTGGCGGCCTCGAGTGGTTGGTGAAGCCACCGTTGTCTGTCACCACTCCAGGTTCAGGTTTAGTTCAGTGGTTTCGACTTTCGCGTTCGCGTCATTTCACCTCTCTTTGGAGTTTTCGAATTGTGATTTACTCACGTTTCGTCGGGTGTTTGTGGAGGTAAGTGCTGAATGCCTCTTCCTGCGCCCCCCCTCTCAGGCGGCGGTGACTCACGCCAATGGGCCTCTTTTGCGATGACTGCCTTCGGTGACATTTCCCCGGATGATAATGGTGGGGGGAATGAGGGTTGAATTTCGACTCGATTATGTCGTCGACTTTTGTTGGGGATCTGTTTTTCATCGGTGACCGACTTTGGGATTTTACCACTGCGGTGAAGTTTACTGCTTTTCTGGTTCGGTGATTGCTTTTTTTATTTCAACATCTGCTCAGGTTCTTACATTTCAATTAAGAGCACCTTATTTTTTGGTGAGAGCGCGTGAGATTCCCGATTATGGCAGTTCGCACTGTATAAAGTATCACCGACTTTAAATTATTTCAGTCATTAAAAGGGATGTTTAGTTCAGAATGTATCAAGAGCTTCATTTACCCCCCACTCTCCACCCCATTCATTCACAAACGTGAGTAGGCGATGGCCCTCCGTCACCTGCGAAGGCGCAATCAAAAAGACGCGCTTAATTGCATTAATTAAAACCTTTTAAAAACACGTTCTCGGCTTTGATCCAATATGTAAAACATTTAATCGGCCACAAAATAAATCACCCAATGAGTAATAATTAAAAAGATGATTAACCTTGAGATGTACACCTGGACCTTCTTCAAGTGTCTTACTGTGCTCACCACGTGGGAGTGAGTCGGATGACAGTGCTGCCAACAGTCAGCACGAGTTACCCTAATTCATGATTTACTTTCACAGCTCAGTAAATTCCGTCTGAAACCTAAATTTTTTCTCATTACTCTTAATTACAGTATGAAATGAGTGAGGGAGGGTGCGGGGTGGCGGGAAAACGGGAGCAGACACGATATCCGGTTCTCGTTGCGCTCATTTAAGAATTATAATATATGTAATTGATCAGTAGGCCCTAATTAAGCGGCGAATGCTCGATGATAACCCAGTTCCATTTTAATTATGTGAGTGGCATTGATTTTTGGAAATTCTGGAGAGGATGTTTTGTAACGCGGTGACATTCACCGGGAAAGTGGACTTTTCCAACAGCGGTCATTTTTGATTCGACCGTTACAAGAATGAATTCACGATGACCCATAACCTAACCCATGGGATTATACCTGAAAAGGAAAAAAGGAAAAGTCCGAACATCGAAATTGTCTCGTAGAAATTTTTAGTTCGATGACTCCCTTACGAAGAGTTTTACTTTCATTTTATTCTTAATGCAAATGAACGGACAAACAAAAGACCCCCCTCTCCGTTAGCTTTGTATCATCCATCCGCCCTTCTTACTCTGAATACACCATTGAAAATTACCGTTAAAAATGGAGCGTAAAAAGACATCGGCATTCGTTTGTTCGTCCCGGGCGAATGGCTCTTCTTCCGGAGGTCATCTAATGCCACTTTTATTTTCACATTTCTTCTTCTTTTATTGCTCGCTATCATCGGTCTATCTTTTTTCATCCATATTTTCAATTTTTGTTTTTATTGTTTTTTTTTGCCACTTTCACATCCGGTTGATTAGTGGGAAAGCGCGGAAGTCTCTCCGAACTGTTTTCCCCCTTTTTCCCTTCGAAAATCCATTTTGGATTGGGTGTCCTCAATAATTTTCTGTATATTTCTTCTTTTGTTTTATATTTTCTGTATATTTCTGTATATTTCTTCTGTATATTTCTTCTTTGGTACTTTTTCTTTATATATCTGTATATTTCTTTCTGTATTTTCTGTATATTTCTTCTTTGGTTATATATTTTCTGTATTTTCTGTATATTTCTTCTTTTGTTATATATTTTCTGTATTTTCTGTATATTTCTTCTTTTGTTATATATTTTCTGTATATTACTGTATATTTCTTCTGCATATTTCTTCTTTGTTACTTTTTCTTTATATATCTGTATATTTCTTTCTGTATTTTTTGTGTATATTTCTTCTGTATATTTCTTCTTTGGTACTTTTTCTTTCGTTTTGACTGAAACCGATCTGAGAAGAAAAGATAACAAAACGTGAAAGAGAAAGATCTCGCTTAAAATCTGAAAACTTGAACTTCAAACTGGTTTTTAGCAAATCCGAACCTACAAAAGAAAACATTTCCTCCCCCCATTGTTTCCACCCCCGCAAAACATTCAAACGTTTGAAATGAGGTTGCACAACGCCTCCGGTTACGTGAATTCAGAGCAAGGCGTTGCTGCAATTCGTTGATGCCGGAGAAGACATTAACAGATGATTTTCGCGGAAGGGGAAGAGAAGAAAGGAGAGAGGAACGGGGGGAGGGGAATTTGTGGAAGAAGTGTGAAGTAATTCAGGTAGAACGGACGGCCTTGGGCGAAGATGTGTCTCGCGAATGGAGGAGAAGGAAAGTGAACAACTCGAAAAGGGAATGGGAGAACAAAGGGAGAGAGAGAGAGACAAAAGAGAGGATTGGGCGTGTGCCGATACCAAAGTGAAACCTGTCACGGATTGGAAGCACATTAGTATTCTTCAGGAAGGGAATGAAGCAAAGGGCTCCACGTGAATAAGAACATTTTAATAACGTTAATCAGGATGGAACCGGTTTGGTTCAAATACCCAAAACTTTTCACGAAAAATCGGTCGGGAAATCGGTACTCTTTTACTTCCGGTTATTCTTCTGCAACACCGCGACAATGCGTGACAGGCAAAATCCTCATCTGCAGCTGCGAAAAAGAACAAAACCACTTTCTTCAATAACTCGCAGAAAATAATTCGCTTGAAACTGTTTACATTTGATTTGCATTTGTTTGGAAGGCATCGACTGTCCCCCGCTTTGTTGAAACGATCTCTCCTGTGATAATATTGACTTAAACGCGAACTGTTTATTTAATGACATTGATCCAATGCTAATGGGCGAAGAGTCCGCGCAATCCCCGGATTATAACAACAATTAATCGGGATTAATCCCAGAATTCCGCAAGTCATTCCCCCGCGACTGACCGAAATGAATTAATCATACTGATTTTCCGCGGATAGTTGAAAACCTCGACGAAACTCCCACAAAAATCAGCACAATCAGTGGTTCTCACAGTCCGTTAAAAAACAATTCTTCTCATTTCAAAATTTTGCAAATGCAATAAAAAAGGTATTATTGAGGAAGCAAACCTGTTCCCGAGTGTAAAATTGCTTAAAAAAAAGGGTTTTTATGCTGAACGAGTTTTTCCCCGTTAAAAGGTTGCTGATAAAACTTGTTCATCAGTTAATTCGAAAGTAAAGTAAAGAAGTACTTTGACAATACAAAATTTAATAGTTAATTAGTTAATTATTTTGCCGTTCGATTATTTAATTATCAATGCGATTAATAATATATTTGTCACATTAAAATAACAAAATATACAAAACATTCTTCTTAGTCTTCTGCTTTTTCATTAATACTCTTACTTAGTTCTATAGTATAATTCTAAATATAAACTCTTTGTTTCTTCTGCTTTTTAATTAATATTATATTTATAAATGTGACAACTGTTGCAGTTTCAGTTATTATTTTCCTAAGATTTTATTATTTTACCGTTGTTTATTATTTAGTTATCAATACTATTAATAATATATTTGGCTCATTAAAATGACAAAATATACAAAACATAACAGTCTTCTTTAAACTATATTATATCTTTATATTCTACTCTGTCTTAATACTCTTCCTTAGTTATATTATTATTAAAATAAAGACAATCACAGATAAAACACAATCAATCGGATAAATTGGCTGTAAATTTGGGGAAACGCTTTTCCCGAAAATGTCAACTGAATGTAAAAATGGCTGAAATACAAACACAAACTGTAGGCTGAGAATTTTAGTTGTATTTTTCCCCGTCTTCTGTATCTAAAAAGAAAGTTGTTTTGCGAACTCCTCCAAAAGAGAGAGAGAGAGAGAGAGAGATTTTCAATTGATCGCTCCACTTTTTCATTATTATTAATTTATACGTATGAGTTGCGTAATTTTAACGATCAATTTATTAAAAGTAGTTTAAACCTTTTATTTTTTATTGGAATGTTATGTTTTTTTTTATGGGAAGGCGTAAAAAGAAACTAGGTATGCTGAAAAACTGCCCTCGGGATGATGAGTAGGTGCCAGTTGTCTTCTTTTTTTTTCATTTCGACCAAGGTTTTCCTCTGACAGACATTCGCGGATGTGTTTGTAAGAGAATGACCGGTTTTGGGGCCCCCAAAAAAAAAATCAGGTTAGTTTGATCACAAGATTAATTAAGGATGAGGAGTTTTTTGTCTTATGAATGAGATGCAGAAAGAAAATGTCTTTTGACGGAAAGTTGCGTCATACCCGAATTGTACCGTTCGTATTTGAGTCCTTCGGCATCCACGACAGGATTGATCACAATCGAATGGTTTTCTACCCACCGGTCGCCAACTAACTAACTCTAAACTCAATTACGAAGGCCAAGGTCCTTCTTCTGTCCTGTCAGTCAGGACGAAGAGATGACGGTCAGCGTGGGACGTGAGTGAAAAGTTGAGCGGATGCAAAACGCAGAATCGGATTAGCACTTAAAGTTTACGCAATAGATACAATCGGCCTTAAAGTGGGGGGACCGAAGCGGTAATCACAGTTGGTCGAAAACCCACTGAGTGCGAATGGATCTTAACTCTTCGAAGAATGGACGCCATTGTTCTCCCACGGTAAACATTTTAAAACATCAGTGACAGCCCCTTGTCTGATTACCGAATAGGAAGGTAGTGTAAGAGAAGAGACCTTCGTTCCACATTTGTTCCTCTTCTTGGTGACGCAGAGGGAGTACTTAGAGTACAGTTCTGCAAACGGCCTTCCATTAAATGACCGCTTTTCTGTTTTCGAGCCAAAACTAATCTAAATTCAAATGCAGCGGAATAAAACGACTCATAATTCTTTACATTATACAGCACCGCTTTCCGTTTCTCCGGGCAATTTGTATAAAAAAAATAAGTGTATGAAAAAAAGGAGAAAATATGACCCATAAAATTGAGTCAAAATAGAAAAAAATCTGACGCAAGAAATCATTGAAAATATCTCGAAAAATATTATTGGTATAATTTATAATATTAAAATGTAACAAGATACAAAGTAGCGCTCAAAAGTGCTTTGATAATAACAAATTTAATAGTTTATTAGTTAATTATTTAACCATTGTATTATTTAGTTATCAATGCTATTAATAATATATTTGTCACATTAAAATAACAAAATATACAAAATATAATATTCATTTTAGTCTTCTGCTTTTTCTTTAATATTCTCCCTTAGTTATATTATTATTAAAATAAACTTTTTGTTTCTTCTCTTATTTAATTAATATTTTATTTATAAATGTGACAACTGTTGTAGTTTTTTAGTTAATTATTTTACCATAAAATTTTATTATTTTACCGTTGTTTATTACTTAGTTATCAATACTATTAATAATATATTTGTCGCATTAAAGAAACAAAATATACAAAACATAACATTCTTCTTAGTATTCTGTATATTATTAGGAAAGATAAACTCTTTGTTTCTTCCGTTATTTATAAATGTTGTAAAGCATTTTAATGAAATTTCACTTTGTATGCAACTTTTACGGGTGGAAAACTAAAAGTATTGTATTGTCAAAATACTTTTGAGCGATACTGTAATACACACAAAAAATATTAAACCAAATCCAAAATTATGCGCAACATTCATTTCATTTTTTCACTTCTTGACAAACAGGACTTGAGAAAATTTAAGGACGATAATTACTGGTATAATTATAAATTTTTTTTACTGTGTTTGAGGAATTTTTTTTTGTAGATCAGTAGAGGCATTAGCATAATCTGGCCAAGTAAAATAACTTCGTGAAAAAGAAAATAATGCAAAACTTTGTAAAGAGTTTTAAAATAAGTAAATAATTTAATTAATTAATAGGGTAAAAAATTCCATCAAGATGGAAATCCCCCTCGGTGGTGCACAGATGGACGAATGAGTTAATAAGTTGCCTTCGATTAATTTTGCCCACAATTGTGTCATTCGGCTGCCATAAACATCCGTGGAACTCACAAATAAATGCATTCGCTTCTCCGGAGATAAATTGTCAGTCAAAGATAATCCTCTTAAGATTACTCTCTTGTTTTATTTGGGGAGATAATATCTTCGTGTAATCTCTCATCCCGCTCCGGTGTTTCTCGGTCTTCGATGGAAATGAGCTCTTTTAGACCAAAAGGAATCCCTCCAGAAATATCCGTCCATTCCCGAATGAGTCTATGTGACGTTGTGAATCCTCTCTTCCGGGAGAGAGTCGAACGACCGCAAAGTCTCCGCTCGGGGCAAAGCAAACAAACAAAACCGTTCGTGACAAAGGCAAATTACAAAACGGTTTAATTCAGTGAAGACAACTGCACAAGTCGAAATCGTGTAAAAACCGCGGAGGGAAATGGGGCCAGGACTCAGTCAATGCTGGCTTGTTCTTCCTCTCACCACTTCTCGCACTTTCCACGGCAGCTATTTAAGGCAAAAGGCCTTTGCTTCTAAACCTGAGCCGAACCTTGGCTGGAATTCTTCTCTCTCACGACCGAGGAAAGAGATTTCTAAATCCCTGGCGAATCTTCTGCCATTTCGCGGACGAAAAACTGGATAATGTTTCAGGGGGTTTCGCTGTAACTCTGCGGAGAGTTTAATTTGTTTTTTCTTCTTTTTAGACAGTCTCAATGCTTTTTTGCAATTGCCAGCGGAGGTAGTTTCGAAATTTAACCCTTTGCGGTCGTATGTCTCCTCTCAGCCACCACAGCAAGGAACTATACGAATATATACGAATCTTATACTGTATGCATTCCTATATCAGTTTAAACTTTTCCTGAGGGAACCTAATAAACCTTTTTATGAACTAATACGGTTAATTACTTACTGTATTATACTGTATGTCTTATACTGTATGCATTCCTATATCAGTTTAACCCTTTGTGGTCGTATGTCTACTCTCAGCCACCACAGGAAGGAATTATAATCTTATACTGTACTAATAACTAATCTATAACTAACTGTAACTATCTGTAACTAACTAATATTATACTGTATGCATTCCTATATCAGTTTAAACTTTTCCTCAATTTCTATTAAACCTTTTCATCAACTAATACAATTGGAGATAACAAAATTTAATCTAAAATATTATAGAATATAATCTAATCTATTGTAGAATTCCAAAGAATATTTTCTAAATTGTATTTAGCAGTAATTAGACTAATAATTAAAGCGGTAATTATTCTTATAATAATCTCTTGTTAAAATATGAGTAAATATTACTGAATATTATGTATATGTATCCCTGCTCTTTCCAAACAAATTAAACCCGACCAATAGATACCCATACACAAATTTTATACGACCTCAAAGGGTTAACGTAAAGTGTATCCAATAAATTATAAAAAATTATTTCAACGCTCAAAGGGAATTATTTTATTTCGGCTTCGGTACTTCTTTCGCCTTCAAATAATTAATTCAGATGGCCAAATAGCTAAATCGACATCATACAATAATAAATACGAATTGATTTACAAAATGAAAACTGAAAAGGCACTCGCGGCACTCCCTCCAGCCATGACACTACCTGTCGTGTGTTACACGATTCGATAACATCTCGACATCACTAATTAATACCACAAAAGACGCTTCGTTACATTTCCCCAACCGTTCTTTGCGTCGCTTCTTCATGACAAAGGCGCCTGTAAGAGTGAAAACTGGATGGAGGATGACAAACCAATTCCAGAAGGCGGTGAGGGAGTGTAGAGAGCATTCGCCTTGCCTTGGATTATGGCTCAAGGCTCAGAAATTCTCAACCGATGCCCCCAAAATCGCTGACTCATCTCAATTTGGCTCATTTTCCGCTTTTTAAACCTACGCTACAAATCATTATTTCGTTCGTCTTCTTCATTTTTTTTTTTTTGCTTAAATAATAGTTAATATTTTCTCGTCGCGATTAGAAAGTAAAGTTGATTTAATAATAACGCGTTTGAACGCAGCCCTTGTTTTGGAATTTTTATGTTAATTAATTACTAATTATACTTAATTTTCAATGCGGTGTTTCAATTTTTTTATTTAAATATTTAAATTTTTTTCACGTCGTTTTTTTTTAATTTCTCTATTTATCGGAAAGTTTCAGGCGTCGATGCCTTAATGAAACCGCGAAATGTGGAGTTTTAAGAAACGCATCCTTTGAGGAGGAAAAAGGAAAAAAGAAAAAGGAAAACTCTTTGATCGAAAAGGAAAGACTGCCTTTTTGGAATGCATTTCCCATGAATTTATAACAGCAATGTGCTACTGAAAGTATTTTTTATTTATTATTTTATTATTCGTGTTTTAATATATTTGATGTGTTTTTTTTTGTAATATTTATAGTTCTTGTTTTAAATGCACATAAATAAATATATATGTAGTAATAATGAGTACTTTAGAGGTGTAACGTTTGCGGCAACCGGGCGACTTGCATAAAATGAAATAATAATTAATTAAAAAGAAAAATGAATAACGAAGCTTAATGAGAAGGGGTGTGGGGGGTGTGGGTGTGGCGCCTGAAAGCCTCAAAGTCGTCCGCAACAACAGCTTTTTGTTCGATTGGAAGTCGAACGATAAGGAATTAATTTCCCGTCTGGCCCTTAGCGGTAATTAACTTCTAATTACTTATTTAAGAACGGACTATTGGGTGGTTTTCTGAATTATCCCCATTTGTCGGACCTTGAGTCGGATTCAGGTTTTTAAAAATTATTCCACGTGTTTGTTGTCTGAAGTGAGAAGTTGATTCAGCAGTTCAACTCCTGTAGCTTTTGAACTTTTCGAAAAGAGATCGTTTGCTTTTATAACAGTGAGGGAATGGCGGGATTTAATCTGCGACATTATTAATTGGAAGTATAATAATATAATAATAATATATTTATTTTTCAGGCTTAAATATACAGCAAATAAAACAGTCACAAACCTTTTTCACTATTCAGAATAAATTCCATTTTGGTTTTTCTTTTTTTTTAACACTTGAATGCACTAGCATCAGTTATTTTTATAAAAATATTTAACAACCCTTTTGTTTATTTTTTTATTTTGTAATAATAAAAAGACTGAGGAAAAAATTAAATTAATGATAAATAACTTTAACTTAATTAACTTAACTTTAACTAAATTAATAAATAACTTTAACAGCCTTTGTTTTTTTTTTGATTTTGTAATAATAAAATGACTGAGGAAAACATTAAGTCAAAAATAAATAAATCTGCAAATAAATAAATAGAATAAAATAAAATAAAACTTTAAACTTTACATTAAATACTAAAACTTTGTCAAATTTTAAAAATATTAAATTAAATATAAATATAAAATATCACACAAAAGAAGTTGTATGAAAGTTGTAAATAATGTAGAAAATATAAACAATAATAAAAAAGAAGACAATAATAAAATAAAACAAAGTAAAAATAATAAAACAATAATAAATAAAAACAAAATAGAATTTGCATTAATGAAAAAAATTAAATTAAAAATAAATAAATGTACAAATAGAAAAGAAGTCGTGTGAAAGATAAAAGTACGTCGTAAATATAAATAATAATAAAAAAGTAATAAAATAATATATTTTATTTGATTTCTTAAATATTTCTGTTACGAGCAATATCAAATAAATTTATATAAGAATAACATTAACAACCCTTTTCGGTAAAATCTTTTTAAAATTTTAGAAAAAAAGAAGATTAAATTTAAGGAAAATAAATAAAAAAAACCCCAAAATGGAAAAGTTGTAGTGAAAGAAGGAACCGTTATAAAAAAAAGAAAGCAAAGAAAAGGCGAGAATCTGTCAGATTGCGCGAATCCAATCTGAATTTCAATTATCTCTGTTGCGCATTCGATCATTATACTGATAAGGCTGAACCACCCGACTCAATCATTCAATGAAATCCAGTGGAAAAAATTCAGACGCAATTCCACAATTTGGCTTCGGTTCCAAATTCCTCCCCCGAATGACGAAACACCCTAATCACCATTTTAAAGATCCAAAGGCAACGTTTCGGCTGTTAATTGCTTGTTGCTTCTGAACTGTTGCTGATAAATCCGGTGATTGACTGCCATATAATAAAATCGGGGCCGCTTAGGTGGATTTTTCAGGTTTTCAGGTCGCAACCGTTGATCAACGGGCTGGGAGGGATATGGCGTCGCGCCACCCCAAAACGCACCCCTCGCATTCCCAACCCCACGTGGGAGAATATAAACAAATGAGGAATCTCTTAAAAAAATATTTTAAAAGTAAAACGGTTTTATTTCAAGTGCACTAAAAAGTAAAAAAAAAAATAATTTGTGATGTAAGAGTATTAATAAATAAATGGGTGACAAAGAAAACGATCAATTTTTTGTCCATAAAACGGTGGGGCGTTATTACAGGTTCTGCGACAATTTTTAAACGGTTTTATGATACTGTGTAATGTTTTATGCACAAAAAATTGGTCTTTTTCTTTGTCACCCATGTATTTATTGAACGGTTTTATTAATACTCTTACGTCACAAATTATTTTTTTTTTTAATTTTTAGTGCACTTGAAATAAAACCGTTTAACTTTAACAATATTTTTTTAATTTTTTACTTTTTAGTTTTATGATAAAAAGAAAAATCATAAGACCAAAAAGCACTGTGTGTGGAGTCCAATCTCTGGACAAAAACTGCAGAGGGAAGCAATCCACAGAATGTTATTATTATTTTTATTTTTATCTGAGCATTATTTTAAAAAGTAATTGCATAAATTGGAATTGTCCACCAAAAGGAAAGTGTGTGCAAAATTTGAAAGAAATCCGTCCGAGGGTCAAATTTCGATTCAAAGTTTTGATTATCGGTCTTTTGCAGAGAGACAGACAAATAGGCAAACAAACAGAAAGACAGATAAGTAGACAGACAAACAGACAGGGAGACAAATAGATAGATAGACAGACAGACAAACAAACAGAAAGACAAATAAACAGACAGACAAATAGACAGACAAACCGACAGACAGATAAGTAGACAGACAAATAAACAAAAAAACAGACAGACATACAGACAGAGACGAAAACCAAGTTAAAAAAACCGTTTAAAAAGAAAAAAAAACAATAAAATCTGGGAGGTAATTGTGTCACAACTCAAAGTAATTGTCCAAGCTAATACGGGGAACATAATTCAGGTCCCACAATTACAGAGGAGAAGAGGAGCGGACAAAAAGTCGCTTGATTGCATAAGCAACGGCAATAAAAAGCAAAGAATGTCAGTTACGTCCGTGACGAAGAGCAACCGTTCGTGGGTCCCTGCGGAGATGACACACACATCAGAACATCATTTCGTCAGATCGGCTATTTTCTTTCCCTCTGACAAAAAAAAAATACTCGTTTTCAAAACCGCCGAACGATTGCAAATGGCGGCTTTGACGAACCGCCGACGGAGCGTTTTGATTGGACGAGGGGAACGACATGGCCGCCCCCGAAAAACGGAAAATGGCTGCAACAGCACATTGTCAATTCGATCAGTGAATGTCTGTGGAAAACCAGTTTCCTTTTATCTCTTGAATAAAGCTCCGCTATCTGGAAATTTGGCTTTTTATTTATTTTACGATCTAGTTACTCACATAAAGGCCGTTTCGAATTATTTATTTATTTACAAAATGAGGCACTTTGATTATGATATCACGATTTGGCTCAAGAAAAAACAAAAAGCAAGGAGACCTGCCAACCGACCCCCGAGCGATATGCGGCATTCGGCAAAAGGTTACGGCCAAAAACTATCCGTTACGCGATATTCGGCCAAACGATCACGACTTTCCTTTTATTTCGTTCCTTTTTCTCTGTTTCGAATTAGCGCAACAACTGTTTGGATTTCTCCGGCCCTGACCCGGACATGATACAGAGAACCCTTCGTCACAACTCGAGGTGAAGCGAATGGATTAAAGCTTTATGTCTTCTGCGGAAAGCCCTTTCGACAGAGCTTCCTTTCTCGAGAATAAAATAACTTTATTAATTATCTGCGTCGGGTTTTGTTTTAATAAAGATTTTATTACTTAATTGGACCACTTATGACGTCGTTGCCCTTTTCACAGTGTCGCACTCACGACGAACGAATTTGTTTTTCTCTTATCAGTTTATCAATGCGACTCACCCGCACCAGTAACTCACTTTGGGAAATTTATGTCTGTTTTCCTCCATTTCGTTTCTTTTTTATAATCTCGCCGACAGTCGCCGACGTGGGTTTATTAATTAATTTAAATTACCGGAGATGAAATTCTTTTCGGCGTTTTCCTTTCGCATTCCATTCATTTAAATCGAATGGATTCATTCGGGTTTTATTACTGCACTTCAGTGATGGCCAAACTTTGATAATATGGGGGAAAAAGTTGAGTTTGGTGTAATTTCGCGGGCCACAACGTATAAGATAATTAACTATGGATTTTTAAAATTAGTTTTTACTCTCTTCACATTTTCCCTTTTTATCTTTTTATCATTTTCTTTTTCTTCTCGTTTTCCCCTTTTCTTTTTCTTTCTTCTCATTTTGTCCATTTTCTCTTTTTCTCCTTTTCCCTATTTCTCATTTTCTCCTCTTTTTTCTCTTTTTCCTCCCCCTTTTCTCTTTTTCTCATTTTCTCTTTCTCTCATTTCTTCCTTTTCTCTTTTCTTCTCTTTTTTTCTCTTTTCTCTTTCTTCTCATTTCCGTCTTTTCTCCACGCTCCTTCTCTCACGGCTATTGCCTTTGCCTCTTTTTTCTGGCTTTACCCTTTTTACAATTATTTTGTGCAAGCAGTCCTTTTCACTTATATGACCGAATGGATTCGAAAGTATGCGTAAATTTAAAATTTTGCCGAAAGGTAAGAAAGAATTTAAAATCACCAAATACGTATGTGAGTATAGGAATAAAAGACCGGGCCACATGCAACACCTTCACGGACCGGATATGACCCAAGGGCCGTGGGTTGGCCATCACTGTTCTACTCTATGTTCAGCTCCGGTCCTGAAGGTTCCCTTGGCGAAAGATTGCTGACCAATTGTGGGTATTTCTTCCAAAATTCCCTCAAAAGAATAACGAATGCGGTTACTGTTTTGCGGTCGGAACTGTTTATTTATTGTTGAGTAAGTCAGACGTCTTTCGCACCGTAAGGTCGTCTTATGAAATCCGAAAATTGCAAAATTACTTTCAGAAGAAATTCGACAAAATAAAGACTGGAATAATTACATTAAATTTACAGAGTTCGTAGACAAAAAAAGAAAAGTCTGGAAAAGCACTAAAACATGCCTTCTTTGGGCGAATTCCCGTTCTCAGATACTTCTGCCCGAGAATGCCTCCATTCAGACACCCCTTCCGGCATCGGGGGGATGAAGTGAGGCCGACTGCCCTCCCCCACCCCGCAACACTAATTATTTACGTAATTTCCCTCCGAACCGCCCGTCATTAATCAAAAGGAAGAAAGCGGGTGACACGAGGCGCATGACCCAAGGCTCTGCGAACCTTGAAGTCCCAGGTACTCTAATGTCAAGTCTCAATCATCTCGTTAACAAAAGGGGAGTTCACCGGTCGTTTGCACAATTTCTCTCAGTTGTGGCCGATTCGGACTCCCGCAACACTCAAAGCCCGAATGGAAGAGAAAAGTGGAGCAGAGTGGCACTCTTTGTCAAATGTATGTCGAATCGAACCCTCCCACATTTTGTCGCAACTTTCGATACAATTTTTCGCAACTCAGACATTTCTATCGCAATGGAGACGTGTGAAAACATCTCCGCATCGATAATCCTTTAGTATTGCAAATAAACGAAAAAGTCACACATTCCTGATCAGTGTATCACTTCTTTTTGTCGGCTGCAATAAAAACCAAACGGTTCTTTGATTCTCAACATCTGATGCGCTCATCAGATGAACCCGGAAGATTCAGCTGAACTTAACTGAAATACAGTATATCCCTGGGCAAACCGGGAACCTTGAGACCTTGACCGTTCCCACATTGTATCTATTCCTTGGAAAACACGTACAGGAGAGGGAATTCGGGATTTGGAAAAGGACATCACGTGAGTGGCATCTCGTGATTCGTCCCGAAGATGATCACTACGTTTTAGGGGAAACATAAGGGTGGTTCGTCTGCCCTAAAGTACTCGTCAAGTAGAAGGGTTGAAAGTTTCTAACATTCAGAAGTTTATTTCCAAAGGAAAAAGAGTTTAAAATGATGTTACAATCACTCTTCCCATTTCGTTTAAGATAAATCTCAGAAAGGTTAATTGTGGCATTGGCATTTTCTTTGGCGTTTGACCTCCCATTGTTTAGTGCACTTATAAATAAGAATTGATTTTCCTTTGAGGAATTTATCTTTGTGGAGGAACTGTAAATCTACGAAATAACTTTTAATTCGCGCATTAGTGTTAACCCTTTTCGGTCGTATAAAATTCGGGTATGGGTAGTCTATTGGTGGGAATTAATTTCTTTGGAAAGAGCAGAGATACATATACATAATATTCACTAATATTTAGTCATATTTCAACAAGAGAGAATCTATAATTACTCCTAAATACAATTTAGAAAATATTCTTTGGAATTATACAATGTACACAACTTTTGTTTATATTAAATTTTGTTATCTCCAATTGTATTAGTTTTGATGAAAAGGTTTATTGGGCATTAAACTGATATAGGAATGCATACAGTATAAGATTCGTATATATTCGTATAGTTCCTTTCTGTGGTGGCTGAGAGTACACATACGACCGCAAAGGGTTAATTGGGACGTGACAGTATATAGTATAGTATCAGTATATGTATAAATAAATCAGTAAATAAATTTAAATAAATAAGTTATGTAAATAAATAAAATTATTATTAAATAAATTAAATTAATTTATAAATTTATTATTATTATTATTATTTATCTCATTTGTAATTTTATTAGATTAAATAAATCAGTATATGTATCAGTATATAGACAAAAATGACCGCCATTTTTGTGCTTCCTGACAATTTTGAGGGCACTTAAAATGATTCGGGAGAAAATAAAAAGTTTATCTCTTAAATTCTATTTAATTTAAATCACTTTTATTAAAAAAAGATTCATCGTAAATAACCGAAAAACCTCCATTTTTGGAAAAAAATTTGCCAAAACGTTCCCAAATTTTCACTGATTGTCAAACCGTTCTGATGTTTACGTTTGAATGGTCGCCCACAAACGCCCAATTCGACATTTTTTTTTTTATGAAACCAAATTATAATTCTCACAATGCAAATTCCCAATGTTTTTTTTCTAACGTGGCAATTACCGTTGAAAATATGAGTTTCAAATCTTAATTACACTAATTAATTTTTTTTCTCACTTTCAGGTAAGTCGTTATTGTCTTTGAAAATTACAGTAATGATGGGAATAATGGTGAAACCGTTTTCGTAAGTATTCTCTTATTAATTTCGGTTTTGAGTTTATGGTTTTTTATTTATATATATTTTGCAAATGAGCGTTTCGTGCGAAATAATGCGAGGAAACGATGTCGAGAGGGGGAGACTGCTGACGTGGAAGCAGAAATCGCGGAAACGATTCTCGTGTCAATAGTTTTAAACGGAACTCAATGGAAAGACCACCTGAGGAGTCTTTGAATTGTAAAAATTTAAATTTGGGAGATGGAAAGTTGAGTGAGGTCTCAGTCATCGCCTTGAATATTAATTTACCCTTCGACATAGCCGATGGGGTGCCGAAAGAGGGGGGAAGGGGAGGGGAGAAAGAGTTCTACTTACGAGTCAGCTATCGGTTCGTTCATCTCTCGGAGTTATTTGGTTAACAAATTAAATAATTAAAGGCTCCGGCTTCCAGATGAACCGAAAAAGTCTCTCCGAGGCGTTGCCTTGAGAGTAACGTAAACGTAACGAATGCTAATGAGAGGATTCCGTTTGTCATTAGGCCATTGACGGCCGATTACGGTGTTTTGATCTGTTATGTCATCGCTTTGGGAGAAATTGCGGCTTCGGCACGCGGACGTTATGCCTTTACATCGGCATCTGTCGCCACGTGGGCGATGGACAGGATGAAACCACAGCTGAAGAAGGTGACAGAATGTCACGATTGCTTTCATGTTTTCACAATATGAAAAAATAAGCAAAAATATGATTAAATTTCCCTCAGTGACAACCGTCAGTCTTCTCCTGTTTTATTTGCACAGCTGAAGTTTCATTAATAACAACGCATTTGAATATTTACCTTATTGTAAAATTTACGGTTTTCCCCTTTATCATTTAACCCTTTCGGTTGTATGTCTATTCTCAGCCACCGCAGCAAGGAACTATACGAATATATACGAATCTTATACTGTATGCATTCCTATATCAGTTTAAACTTTTCCTCAATTTCTGTTAAACCTTTTCATCAACTAATACAATTGGAGATAACAAAATTTAATCTACACAAAAGTTGTATATATTGTATAATTCCAAAGACTATTTTCTAAATTGTATTTAGGAGTAATTAGAGATTCTCTTTTGTTAAAATATGACTAAATATTAGTGAATATTATGTATATGTATCCCTGTTCTTTCCAAACAAATTAATTCCGACCAATATGTACCCATCCCCAAATTTTATACCACCGCAAAGGGTTAACAAAGATTTCCCAGCTTTTCCGTGCACAAAAGAAAACTAAAAATTAAAGGTTTTAGAATGATAACCTAAAGCATTGAGATATTATGAATTAGGAAAGAATTCTATTAAGTATTTTTTGAGATGAACAATTGTTCATATTAAAGTGAAATATAATAAGAACATTTTGATAAAATTCTCTGATTGTAGTTATTTAAGTAGTGTTTTTGGGGATCTTTTCTCTATTAATGTCTTCATTGAAGCTCTTTTAACTTCCCCTTTTTCGTTTTCCAAAAACACCCCAACTTTGGTTCCTCAAATCTCTTAACGTTCAACTGTTTATAACTTAAAATTATAAAATGCAACGTCTACTTCTATTTTTATAATTTTTTCCGGTCTTGCCTTCAGTTTTGTGAAACCTTCATGTCTTCTTTGAATAACTTTTCCTTGATACAATCCACATTTCCCAACCTTTTCCTGCTCCCACCGACCCCAACCCGAGTCAACTTTTACTTCCACTGCTCTGCTCCCGACCAGAAGTAGTCCAACCTCAATGCACACCCAATCAACTTCTCAGAGGTCAGATTACAAGGCATTGTTCGCTTCATTTAACGAGCTTCCTGTTCTTTCTGTCCTCAAAACCCCCAACAATTATACTTTCCGCCGAAATATTTCAAACCGAACCAATTCTTTCCGTTTCTTAAACACCGACTTCACATCCATTTTTTTTTGTTGGCATCGCCACTGAAACTTCTTTTTGCAAAGCGAACCTAAAAAGTGGCCCCGAATGTCTTTCCAAAAACCATTTGCTTGTTACCTTAAAAGGAGTTTATTCGAGTCCTTTGGTATTTCCAGAGGGGGAAAAAGGTAACCAAGTTTTAGAAAAGCGTGCCTTCATCATCGAAGGAGAGGGGGAGGAGAACTCGATCACGTGCGCAGAAACAATTCGAGAATTCGTATATAAATCATCATTAATTACATAAGTGGATGGGAAATCGAAAATTGAAGGCTCTGGAGAAGTGAAACACCGACATGCGAGGTGAAAGGCTCCAGGATTGCGTCACGAGTTGTTCCGCTGGGGAATGCAAACTGTGCCAATACTCTCACACCCCCGAAGAGGGGGGGGAAGGTCCTCCCCTCCCCGGGGGGCCTTCAGAATCAAAGGAACGTCAAAGCTTCCAAAACAAACATACATAAAAACCAGTTGCCAGAGATAATATTTGGACTCAGAGAAAAACCTTGCGAGGATTATTCACGCTTCAATTGCGCAAACTCTTCTTCCCTCTACTCGAAAGGTGACAATCATGACAAAAGAGACATTCAGGCAACCGTCTCTCCAAAGCAAATCATCAAAATGGGCGCGCTCGACACGTAAAAGGTCCTTTCGTCGTGTTTCCTTGTTCTTTTCTTCTCGCGACACTCCACTATAGACTTTTATTTTCTTTCTTTATTTGAAAAACCACTGAGGGGGGAGGCGATGGGGGCGGAGGGATCGATTTCTGAAAGGTGAGAAGGTTAAGTAGGATCGAGTTGGGTGAGGTGTGGTGGCTTTTCAAATTCGCTTTTGTGAAGTGTGTGAAGAGACCCACCTTCAACTCATCTCCTCTTTAACTACATCCTCTCTTCCGGCTCCTTCAACGGGGAGTGGGAGGGTGCAAAAGGGGAGCAGAGGGGGCGGAACCCAAATTCGGAAATTGCAAAATTTAAGTGATCAATTACATTAATCTCCTGTGATTAATTGATGCGTTTACTAAGATAAACTCGTTTTTGATCGGAGATAAAATCCACTTTCAGTATTTTCGTATCTTTGGGAGAGAGAGAGATTATCTCGAATGATCTTTACCCAAAGACTGATGCAGAAGTCCTGCGTGAAGGTCTGCTTTAAGGTCGCCTCGTGTTTGCACTCCCGAGTTTCGTTTTTTGGTTTTTATTTGGGAAAATATTTGAGTATTTGTTTGACCTCAAACAATCGAATGAGTGAACAATGAATTAATTGCACATAAGGGGACGAAAGAGGAGAGATATTTTTTAGTATCAATAATCTCTACACTTCAATGATATTAATTTCTGTTTTGATTTCTAAATAAACGGCGAAAACGTTTTATTTTATTTATTTATTTATTTTAAAACTGTTTGTAAAAGTTTTGCTCTGTATGCTTTTTACAATGTTATTTTACTTGACCAGATTAGGTTAATGCCTCTACAAAATTTAACCCTTTGCGGTCGTATGTCTACTCTCAGCCACCACAGCAAGGAATTATACGAATATATACGAATCTTATACTGTATGTCAGTGGTTTCCAACCTGTGGGGCTCGAGACTGTTGTTTCCAAAATATCATTTTCGAATACATACCAAAAATATATATCCTTATTTTGTTCTGTTATTATATTTTTACATATTATTGTATATTATTTTGTAGCCCATTAAATAAATTATAATATCAGTTGAGTATTTATGAAATTTGATTTTTAGATAAATTAACGGGACACAATAATTTGTTTTTTAAAAAGGGGACAAAAGGTACAAAAAGGTTGGAAACCACTGCTGTATGCATTCCTATATCAGTTTAAACTTTTCTTGAGGGAACCTCAATGCCCAAAGAACTAATACGATGCTCCATCGATTGGAGATAACAAAATTTAATCTAAACAAATATACATTGTATAATTCCAAAGAATATTTTCTAAATTGTATTTATGAGTAATTATAGATTCTCTCTTGTTAAAATATGACTAAATATTACTGTATATTATGTATATGTATCCCTGCTCTTTCCAAACAAATTAATCCCGACCAATAGATACCCATACACAAATTTTATACAACCGCAAAGGGTTAAATTTCATAAATTTTATACTTAATTATTCGGGGAAATAAAAAAATACAGACATTCACTGTCTCTCTCATTATCAAATACAGACGGATCACAACAGGAGTTCCGCCCATAATCCGCGATTATTTATTGCCCCAAACGACATTTTCTCGACTTTCAATCGTTTCAGCAAAAAAAAGGAGATTTACGTAATTATTGCGAATGCTCATAGTAAAGATCGATTACTTCTCTCAGATTGTGATTCGGCAGAACCGTTCATTTCGCAATGGCGTTATCGAAACAATTTCGGAAGATATGGCAAACGGACGTGATTACCCTCGAGACGGGGAGGGGTCGACAGACCTTCCCTCTTTTGCAACGCGAGAAGACCATGGGAAACACAACACCGTTTGCCAATGTCGTCGGATAAACAATGTAAAAAATATTCAAAAGAAAAGGAAGACCGGGTTTGCGGTATCTCCTCCAGTCTGATAAACACTCGGAACTCGAACAGAAGAACTAGTAGCAATTCATGTGTAAATTAGCATGAAATTAATGTTATAAAAGAAGGCCGATAAGAGGCCATAATAAAACTTCGAGAAAAGCCGCGCATGCATCGGATTATTCATTCCACGTGTTGTAGCAGCTGACGAAAGGGTACAGTCAAACTCAAATTTGACATTTTCCATCCCCCGAATGCGAAGCAGTCATGAGGACGCGTAAATGATGGGATGTTTTGGGTATAGAATGCGGAAAATGAGCGGTCGGTTCGTTAAATAACCGACGAAGGACGCCTCAAATGAAAGACAGACATGTCCTCCCCCTCCCACATTTAGTTTTTGCCTTCTGGATGACTAAACGAAATCACGAGCAGGTGCGGGTTCATGAAAGGGTTGGTGGCGGAAGGGTTGCGGGAGGCCGATCCTTCGACCTTTTCGTCCGAACTAATTGCACACTCGGCCAATTATAACAAATGTTTGAGGAAGAAGTTATACTTGTAAAAGTTGTCAGCTCGAACAAAAAAATCCTTCAAGGCCTTATTTTAATGGGAAATTCATTTTTTATTAATTAGTGAGGAGAGGAAAGCTGAATCCACACAGAGTGGAAGGTGGAACTTCTGTCCGTCGTTTCAACATAAAATCTGCATTCATTACGTGTAAATAGATTTCTTTTAATTAATCTCCTTCGCAGGACGTTCACTTGCAATTATTCCGTTTCATATAATAATATCTCAAGGATCAGAAGGAGTTATGTATAATCTAAGTGCGGGCACAACATCTCTTCATGTGTTAACGGTTGTCCGGGAGAGAAGTTGACCGTGTGATGATTGAAAACTCACTGACCGCAGGGGAGGCAACAGAGGAGTTACGAAATCCCTAGGGAGAAATCTGAGCCGCCTACGATATCTTAATCTCGGGAAAGGGGCGCGAATGTTCGTCCTTGAAATGTCTTGCTGACATATTTAACCTCTGGGTCGGACCTTATCCCCTTAATTCCGGTTCTTCCGGGTTCTGTCCATTTCTGCTTCCGCCGGATATTAATCATCGATAAAACGGTTCAAGGCACATCGACCTGATCGAGGCATTTATCAAAATGTCTTCGGGATCGGAGATGGGAAGGATCTTCAACTTCCCAAAATAGGTTCACTTTTAATTTACATAATTTATCAAATTCAGTGCCAGCTACGAGATATCTCGTAGTGGAAATTTTGATACAGAAATTTCAGCATAGGAATTTTTGAACAGGAACTTTTGATACACAAATTTTAGAACAGGAATTATTGATACATAAATTTCAGCACAGGAATTTTTGATATAGAAATTTTAGAACAGAAATTATTGATACACAAATTTTAGAACAGGAATTATTGATACAAAAATTCTAGAAGAGGAACTTTTGATAGAGAAATTTTAGAACAGGTAATTTTGGTACATAAATTTGAGATCAGGAATTTTAGAACAAGAATTTTTGATATAAAAATTTCAGCAAAGTGATTTAAGTACAGAAATTTTAAAACAGGAATTTTTAATATACAAAAAAATACAGCACAGAATTTGAGAACAGAAATTTCAGTACAGGAATTTTTAGTACAGAAATTTCAGCACAGGAATTATTGATATAGAAATTTTAGAACAGGAAATTTTGATACAGAAATTTCAGTACAGAAATTATTGATGCACAAATTTTAGTACAGGAATTTTTGATATAGAAATTTTAGAACAGGAAATTTTGATACAGAAATTTTAGAAAAGGAATTTTTGATACACAAATTTTAGAACAGGAAATTTTGATACAGAAATTTTAGAACAGGAAATTTTGATACAGAAATTTCAGTACAGAAATTATTGATGCACAAATCTCAGTACAGGAATTTTTGATATAGAAATTTTAGAACAGGAAATTTTGATATAAAAATTTCAGCACAGAGATTTAAGTACAGAAATTTTAGAACAGGAATTTTTAGTACACAAAAAAATACAACACAGAATTTGAGAACAGAAATTTCAGTATAGGAATTTTTAGTACAGAAATTTCAGAACAGGAATTTTTAATACACAAATACAGCACAGAATTTGAGAACAGAAATTTCAGTACAGTACAGGAATTTTTAATACAGAAATTTCAGCACAGGAATTTTATCCGGTGAAGCCAGGTGCGAGTTATCTGGTAGAGTTTTTTTTTTAATAAAAATTGCAGTAAATACCATTACAATATTCTATCAGTAACTTAATATTTATACACTTATAATTTACAATATATCTATAATTATTTAATACTTATGCACACAATAATATTTATAAATGTATGTATTTTATACTCTATCAAGTATTCTTGAAAATAAAACCTTGGCATCCGTGGCAACACGCTCTAAATTCGTCTGCCACTCAATGGGTTATATAATACAGTCGAACAATTACTGTATATGCGTTCTAAATAAGTTATATTATAAATCCATGACCCGTGAAATTCGGAAGACATTCTGGTTCTTCTTTGAGGATGTGACCACAAATTTCCTTCCGAATCATTCCCTTATTAGAGTCTCTCCCCATGAACCCCCTCCCCCACCAACTGCCCCACAGGCAATCGGTCCCATTTTCGATAAAATCACAGATCTGCTTTGCAAACAGCATGAACTCGTCTTATCTGATTGAGGCGGAAATGGAAATTAATTTAATTAGAATACAAAAATGATCGAAGTGGACGTCAATGAAAAGTCAAAATGAAAAACGATCTGTTTAATTAAGAAACCGAATCCGGGATTCGTCGCCGCATTAACGACATAAATCACACCCAAATAAATAACACATCGAAGGGAGTTTCCTTGAGCTTTCAATACAACAAATGTCTCATTTTGGGCTTTTCCTTTCTAATTTCTTTGTGCATTTTCGTTTCCTTTTGTTTTTATTCATTTACGAGGTTTTCTTTCTTCAATTAAAATAGTCTGATTACTTTAAGGCTGTGAGAAACTCATTTGGCCTTTGAGATTGTGACCTCATCTGACGGTTGTTCCAATCGATCCATTATCCGTCCGGAGGTGCATCTCTTTGCTCCCCATTCCGGGGTGGCAGCAAATGTCGAAAAATCTGTCCTTAACGGCATTCCCTGATCGGTTCAGAAACTTTCCATGTCATCGAAGTGTTAATATGACCCTGAGTGCGATAAAAACCGTGCAATTGTACTTTTCGTGATTTTCTCTCCTTTTCGTTGAATGTGCGGAGACCCGAGTGCATAATGTGAACAACCTGCGAAATACTTCCACGTTCTTAATTAATTTCGACATATCGACTGTCGCAACACAACTAAAAGTGATGTTCTCTGTCGCCAATCTTCCCGTGGGTGAAAAGTATTATTTCCACGTTGTATTTTTCGGAACTCCTTTATTTCATCCGTCCGATGTCGACAGCTAAAATCATCTTCATAAGTTCCCTACGACTTCCGAAGGCCCACAGTGAGAAGACCCAATTAAATAAATCTCGTAAAGTTGGGAAGAAAAAACAGTTGATCAGTTCGTTGCAAAATACAGAAGGGGGAAATGGCGTAATGAAGTGGTGTGTTATCACCCTTAACTCTTGTTTTTGTAGCAACTTCGGTTTACTTTCGAGAAGCAGAAAGAATTACGGGTCTTTTTAATTGAATTTTCATTTATTTATTATATATTTATACATCCGGACATATTCAGCATGTAAATATGCTTTTTTTTTTAAATTAAAATTAAAGTCAAACTATAATTAATAAAGTCTAACTTAAAGTCATTAATTAATTTCTTTAATTAACATAGTGTAAAAAAGGCAAAGTTGTATTTATTTCTTTTTTCTTTTCGTATTTTTTTCTTTTGGTATTTTCTTTCTTTTTGTATTTTTGTATTTTTTTTCATTTTTCTTTTTGTATTTTTGTATTTTTTTCATTTTTCTCTTTGTATTTTTTCTTGTATTTTTTTCCTTTTGTCGTTTTGTATTTTCCTTCTCCTTTTCTTTTTGTATTTTTTTCCTTTTTTCGTTTTGTATTTCTTTCTTTTTTCTTTTTGTATTTTTTTCTTCTTGTATTATTTGTATTTTTGTATTTTCCTTCTTTTTTTCTTTTTTTCATTTTGTATTTTTGTGTTTTTTTCCTTTTTTCCTTTTTTTTTCATTTTGTAATAATCTCTTTTATCTTCCTTTTGTAATAAATAAGCACCTGTAGATAAGTGCGGAAAGCACTTTACGGGACTTATAAAAATTTGTAAAATATGTAAAATAGACAATATATATTATTATGAAAACTAAATTCCAAAAATAAGAAGAAAAATATAGGAGAATACTTTAATCAATGAATGTTGTTATGTCTGAAAGAACAGTGCCGACTGTTACATTGCAAATGGTCTTCTTTTTTTTCAATGATAAATTCCTCCTCGCCATTTAAGATACAAAAGAAACCGCCGCCACATGTTTTTAATGTTATCAACAAATACATGAGAACTTTTTTCATCGTTTTGGGTGAAAGTCATCATCCATTGTTTTGTATCGCTGCAGTAGGAAGTTGTTCACTGCCTAATTCCTCAATGGCGGCGTTTTTCTCGCGAAACGATACTCAAAAGTTCCGATTAATCCTCAGGGGATTGCATCACGAATTTTTGCAGTTCACAAAATCTCCTCCCCACTCGTTTCTTTTATAATGGACAAAAAACAAAAAAATTCGAATCCGTTTTTGCGAATGAACGGAGAAACCACTGAGCCGAAACGATTTGTTTAATCAGATTTTTTTTCCACAAAAGTGAAAGGCGGCGGATTTTGATCTGATCCGATTTAAACGCGCCCTTGTCAGAGCTCTCATGGGGAAACGACCCTCACCGGAAAGCAAAAGGGGTGGAACATTCGCGGACACCCGTTGCATTCATTATATAATCCCTTTACGGGCGTTGAAATACTTCCAACAGATTTAAGTGCATTCCTCCAATCATAAATTAATTACAATTCATCCCGGGGTGACTATTAACTCTCGGCGGCGGTCATTTCGGGCCGCCACTCTAAATAAGTCATTAAATAGATAATCGGTCGTGAAATCAATTACTTCGGACTGTTCAAAGACCACCCACCGCATTGTATTGCGACCTCATCGTCGAACCACTATGGGAAAATGAATGGATAACAGAACAATTGGGAAATGAGCATTACAGTTAGAGAACAATAAATTGCAATGAAGAGTCTTCGGGTCAAAGGTTAAGGCCAAACAAAGGCACGAATACCTGTGCAATGATTAAAACTCGCAACCTTCGGTTTTGCATAAAATATTGCTGATTCATTGATTGCCCCAATTTCTCGTCTCTCTCTCTCTCTCTCTCTCTCTCTCTGTTTTTATACTCAGTTCCAAATGAGTTATTAATTAATATAGAATGCATAAAATTTCTCTGTTCACCCGGGTGGGCTTCATTCTTTGCCAGGAGAAAACACACTCGGCCAAAAAGAGATTTATTATTGACCTCCCGCGGATATTTTCTCACCCATAAATACGACTTTTAATTGAGATTTCTATTTCAGTATAAATAAGGTTTAAGTGATTTACGCTTATTTTTTTTTGTAACGGTTGCTCCGAATCTGGAAGCGATCCAAAAATTTATCACAGGTCCTCAGGCACTGCAGCCGAGTCGATACATTTATAAAAATTGGCATTTAATTAAATATTTTAGAGATAACAGTTGGAATTTCTTAAGAATTAATTAAATTATTGTTGTAACGGCCTTGAGATTTTCACGGGTTCATCAATTGGCCTTTGTTTTCCTTACAATCGCACCACAAACAGACTCCCTCTGCGTCAATAAACATTACAAATGGTTTGCCCCATGGTTTGGATGTCCCGCCCATGTTTAACTTATGCGAAACACGAGCAATTGGACATTTATCTCCTGAGGATTCGTATATATCGAATTCCCCTAACAGCGGGTCGCCAACTGACGTACGTCTAATGACTCGTTCTTCGATCGCTTAACACGTGCTGGCCGCAGTTTAAGGGTACACCAATCAGGTATTAACAGGTGTCAGAGTGGGTCTCAGAGAACACTCGATTTTGCTCCGAAAGCCAAACCGGTCGGGTGCCCCTGGCCGCTAATTTGACAGGGGTTTGACCTTTGACTCGTGAATGTCAATATCGGGTTTTGGCCACACTTTGGCGCGGGTTTGTGTCGGTTATACTTCGCCTGTGTGAAAAGACAGATGTCGGATCACTCTTTTTATGAACGTGCGCCAACCGTATGTCCCCACTGCTGCCGACTCATTCGGATTTATTTACTACTTAATAATGATTATAATTAAAATTATAATTTATGAATACTTTACATTTGACATTAGCACAAATGCATAATACGGCAGAAATATAAAAGGAATTTTTATCAGAAAAATTAAATAAATAAAACCATAAATTGTTAATGTATTCCTTCAGAGATTAAATATAAGTTATAATATAAATTATATAAGTCATAATTTTATTTAATTTTTTTTAAATTTTATTTTTTATACGTTTTTATACCTGCATAACACTCAATTTTATTTTATTATTTATTATTTTTATTTATTTATATTTAACTTTTTAATAGTATTTAACTTAGTATAGTATTTATAAAAAGTAGAGGATTAAAATTTAATTTTATAGTATTTAAATATTAATTTAATTTAAACTTTAATATAGTATTTTTATAGTATTTAGTATATTTTTATATTTTTTATTTATAGTATTTATTTTTACACGATTTTATTTTTGTATAATTCCTAATTTTATTTTATATGGGTTTGTTTTTGCATTGTATTGTATAGTATAGAATATATATGTTTGTATAGTATAGTATATATATGTTTGTATTGTATTGTATGTTCTTACTCGTCACATATTACTATTCATAATTATTCTGGAATTTATACTCCGCCTCAACAATACTTTATTAAAATCATATTGTAATTATTGCTTATTTGTATTCATAAGAGAACACCTCCAATACCTGCGGGCGAAATGGAGGTTCAATATATTATATAGATAAGTCATAATTTCAGTAACATAAATACATACAGTGAGTTTTAAATTGTGGTAAAATTTAATGTTTAATACATAAATTTTAATTGTTGCTTCGTTTTTTTTGTATAAGTCGTTAGTAATTAGAAATTGTATTGTCTTTCTGATACATAAATTCTGACAGTGTTGTTTTGTCTTCCCGTTTTTCTTTAAGTGTTGTTTATTTTATATAAACTCTTTCTCTTTATTATCTGTCGGTTTCCAGTCTGAACTCTGAAGTTGTTTTCATTTCTTCTTCTTCAAAATGTCTTTTACATTAAGGGATGAGTCCATACGCGCGCAAAAACCCGGAAACAGTTCCAATGTGAGCAAAACATCGGCCGAAATGACCGCTGCCCATCTCCGATAATCTCCAAAAGTGTAATCGAACCTTTCACCCGACAGAACAAAGCACCCATTGTTTCTGAAGGTGAACAATTCGCATCGTCTTCATTTCTCATCATCGAATTTCCACGAACGCTTCAATGCAATCATCACGGAGTTGGCATTCGCTGGCAGTACCTTAAGTACCGAATAATTCGCTCTGGAAAGCCAAGAAAACTCGTTCAAGGATCGGCCATTCATTTCTCTTTCGGCAGATGGATTACATGAAAAGCGCCGCGAGGTCGCACATCAGTCGATGCCAAAAACGTTTTCGTGTTCTTTCGGACGAGTGGCTGACCTACTGACGCTTACAAGAAAACATTTCAGTATAATAATACAATATGTCGTATCTTTTATCGCATATGAGCTTTCAAAAAACAGTACAATACTTTGCAAAACAGCAGTGGAATGTGTTTTAAGGGCGGCTGAGGAGGACTGTATCATTTTTTTAATACAATAGCGTGGGAGGGAGAATAAATACAATCTGGAAATGAGTATAGGAGATGAACAACCTTCGATATCATTATCGGAGGTCGGTGTAATATTTTTTCGGAGATGATTTGTGGCCATGCAGATATTCCCGGGCCGTGAGAAAGTGTTTCCATCTTCTTCGGGGCTTCCGAAGTAGGCCTTCATTCTTAAAAATTCGTTATATTTCCCACTCCCGACCGTTACATCACTCATTCTTTACTTTCACAGTAACTGTGAAGAATGAATCTGCACTGGCAGAGTTTTTTTTTTCCTTTTTTTTTATTTCGCTATTATTTCATTCGAAATTTGATTTGTTTCCCAGCGTTTCTCTTTTTCCTAATCCGTGATATTAACGGGGGGGGAGGGGGTGAACAGAGGTTTCAATGCGGTGAACTGTGGCAAAGGGGTAACGGAAGGTGACCGATACAATACACCTTCGAGGAAAGGTGGAGATTGCATCCACATGCGATTATAATGAATTACACTAATCAGCGACACACAAGTTTATAAGCAAATGCTCGTTACTGGTCCATGGATTTTACATAAAATCGCTATTACGTGCCGGTTTGAGTAATTAAACTCGGGTTATGTCATGTGTGAACTTTTTTTCATGCGTTATGCAACCTTTCGAAAAGTTAAGTCAACCGTCCTGCGGAGCTTTTCCTCCGATGGAAAAAAAAACTCCAAACAGTTTTATATTCTCTCGAATCATTTCTAAAAATAACGTTTGGGTTCCGTGACGAACGCAGTTTTCACTTCGGAATTGTTTTTATGCACTCCGCGTGTTATGTCATGATTAGTTTGAATAGGGACATAAATTCGAAAAGAAGTGAGCATTAATAGGTTCCACCGATAATTGCCTACAGTTTTTTTTTTATTATTTATTATTATTATTACGATCCGCGTTATTTATGCATCTTGGCGGTTCTTTTTTAAATAAGGAGTCGATTAAAATGAGGATTTGTCGTTTTCTCGAATTGTTGGGATTTCGACATAACACCCATTGTAGAGCCACCCCGGTCTTAACTCCCTCCCCTTTTAGTGCTCAACTGTGGGTGGGATTGACATTTGGAGTCAAAGGCAGTGAAGGGGTTGCGTTTGTCTGATTAAAGTTTGGTTGTTTGCAGGTTGTGTGTGAGAGAACCCACCACGTGAGAGGCAAAGCCAACGCAGGTTCACCACCTTTGCCCTTGAGAACACGATGAGGTAACCCGGAGTTTCCAACGTAGAAGACAGACAACAAAGATGAAACTTTTGGAAGAAGTTATTTTAGTATTCTTCACCGGTGAGTTGTATTTCCTGTGAATCGCTTCCGGGTGTAACCTTTGCTTGAGCACCCGAACTGTTGCCCTGCTTGGAATAAAGTCAAGTGGACACCGACGTGACACCTGTAACCCACCATCATTGAAAATTCAAGACGTTATCGTCAGCTCCCGGTTTTAGGTTCCTAAAAAGCGTCTCAAGGACACTCAAATGAAAGGAAAACGGCGCCGAACAAACGTCAAACGGGGGTGGAACTTAACCCTTAACCTCTCTCGGGAGGATTAACGATCCCAGGAGATTGAGGAAAAAGGTCAAAATGTGAAAATCCGTGCAGGCCCCCTTTTAGTGCGGCGTTTCTCCTTGAAACGGGCACAGTTCTTTCGTGGGCACTCTCACTTCTTGACGGATAGATCCAACCGATGGTTCAAGGAACAATTAACCGACATTAAAATCCCTTTATTATGGCACTCGACTTAATGTCAGGTGCGGTAACGGATTATCGAGACAAAATCTCCTGCCCTACTTGTGTACCTGTGTCTCCCAGACATACTTATGTCTTTGCCAAACCTTCTTTGTCCCGTCTCGCCACCCCAATCTCTCAGTGGGGGTGAAACGATCAAAGGTCAACCGAATTTATTGATAAACAGTAGAGGTTTGCAGTTTAGTGACAGTCCCCTGACTATTGCGAGAAGTGTTTAATTAATTTAATTTTAATTAAGGTTACTTAAGCGGATGGTTAATCTGAAAATAATTATTGGCGGGGAGTTCAGCGATTGAAGTGTCGTCAGGGGCAGTGGCCCGGAATGAATTCCTCTTTGGAGAAGTTGAGGAAGTACACAAATGGAAAACTTACATAAAAATGATTTATGATAAGCATCAATCCTTACGGTAATGGTGACGCATTAACGGCGGGTTTATCACTTTGTTGGACACGATTTGATTAACCGGCAGAATTATTTGCCCGGGTTTTTTTTTATTTATTTATAGCTCCGACTGTGTAATTGCGAATGGATTAGAAGACGAATTGCACATTCAAATGAGAACAAAATGGCTCCCGAAGGGGAACGAGAGTACAATGATTTATTTCATGAGGAAGTGCAAAGCAGAAGAAGCGAACGTTGGTGGGGGTTGAAACCACCACCTGAATGATGGACATTATTCAGCAAATTGCGAAAGTCACATTAGCCTAATTCCCTGTGTTTCTGCTTGAGGAAAATTCTAAACCGCACTACATAACCGATTAGACGCGGAACAATCTAATTTTGTAAATAATACGTTCACGCCGAAAGGAAGAACAATGGCGGCGTACTAAAAGACCAAACGCTTAACCGTAGATATTGCGATGTAATTTACCCATCGGAGCTCGAAAATTTACGAAACTGAATTCTTTATAACTTCCTCAGACTCAAACACACATCGATGCATTCGAGTGATTAATTTCCCCCCCAAAAAAACCATAAATTGAACCAATTCGCCCCCGCAGTATTTTCACATACATTGGGAGAGTTAAGTATAACTCATGTAAAAACGGAAGGGAGAGTAAAGGAAAGCTCAGTGTTTTGATTGTTAAATGGCAACTGTCTTAATCTCCGAAGTAAAAAGCAGAAGAACAATGAACAATGGGTGTAATGTGACAGAAAGGGCGGGAAGGTCACTCTCGGCCTTTTTCATTTTGACGTCAAGGCCGATTTTTGAGAAAAAAAGAGTAGATGTCCTTTTTTGCGCATAATACATCCTCTCTTTTACTCTTTTTTTCATAATTTATATCGAAGAAAAATCCCAAACGTCACATGTGAAAAGCGGAGACACACCGCCCTGGTGAAATACCATGAATCACCGGGGGAGGAAATATCATACAAAAGTAATGGTTCCTGGCAAAAAAAAGATTTATGATCTGAAAGGAAGTTGAACAAGAAGGTCGGTAATTGGATCCAAAGGTGGGTCAAGTTCGAAGATGACCGAACGGGAAGTGTGGGTGCCTTCCGGTAAGGTACAACAATCCCTTTTTGAACGGTTCTCACCGGTGACGGAAGGTTTTTCACGATTCCGCCATTAAACATTACGACAAATGCGTGTGATTCACGGGGTGTTGCGAAAGCTCTGCTCCCACTTCATTATTCTCAATATTTCATGGCCTCCATTTGTGAGAAGGACTGTTTTAGAGGATTCTCAAAAGCATTGCAAATTATTATCGTTATCGGATGGTCACGAGATAATTCACCATTTGAGTTCGTGAAACAATTACGGAATTTCTGCAAAAGAAACAAATTTCCTTTCTTATAATACTTCCGTTTGGAAGATTCACCCTTTCTGTGCATTTACCAGAAACGTATTTCAGCTTCCGATTATGCCATCATTATTCTTGAAGAACCCTCAGGGGCTGCAAGTGGGTCAATTGCAGCTGAAGAGATTGGGACCGAACTGGTATTTGAATGTTTTGACATGGAGTGGCCAAATCCCCGAGTGGTTCACTACCGGTGCTAAAATCGCATTCCAATACCCACAATTTATTTTGTTTAAACGCACTCATGTGTTAAATTCGAATTGAGAACCTGCGACATTTTGAAAAGATTAAATTCCGCCTTGTGGTTAATTGCCCAACGGAATTACTATAATTCTATCTTTTGAATAATTCGGGAGGAATAGTTAAAAAACAAAAAAAAACGGGAGCCCTCTCTCTCGAAGAACCGCAAACGACATTTACCCGTTCGTCCTTCTACTTCTGCCCTTTTGTCGAAAAAAACGGGGGAAAACCAGGAAACAAAGCCGCATTTTTTCCTCATTAAATGGCCACACCCTAATTAAACAACAAAGCGATCGTAATTTATTTTTGATGAAAATCCTCATAAACTCTTTTCATTGGCTCATTGTTAATTCCGTTGGTTGTTTTCCAATGTGCATTTTCTCTGAGTCACCCCACTCTGCTCACCCCCTGACTCCCTCCAAAGGTTAGACTGTCACGTGGGTTTCACACGTATTCCGTTGGTTAATTGGCTTTTAACGAATTATGAAAATTAATTAACAACGTCTTCGTACTGACCCCGATTCGAACAGGAGCAACTCATTGGCGGCCATTTCCGCAAGAACGGCCACTCCACCCGCTTTGATGACCCTTAGACGTCAATTTAGTTGCACCCCTCGGAGGAGTTCGATGGAACAATTCCACCTTCCAAACTGGCAGAAGGCCGCGATAATGATGGCTTCCTCATTTGGTCTCCGCTTATTTCGACACGTGAGAGGTTTTGAAAAGGTTAGCATTGAATACCCTAATCCGTTTTGCCAAATGCCAAAGTTTAGTCGGAGAATGTTCCCTTCACTCGGTTTTCACGACGGCTTTCGGATGTTCTCATTCACACAATGGGGCGTTTCCTCCGGGGGGTGAAGATTTCATCCCTCTGCACACCCAAATACTCTTTAGGAAAGAAAACCTATTTTAATCACCGGCGGACAACAAATGTTAAATGTCGAGAGATAAGACATTCTGTAAGCAGTAAAAGCCATTTTTCACGCGGGAGAACATTCAATGGCTTTGTCGTCAACTCGAACCGGAAGATCTGCATTTTGCCAAAGATAATATGTCCGCCGGCCTTGAATGATCGCATGCATCGTGAACTGTACCATTGGTAAGTCGTAAACTGTTATAATGGACCTGGATGAGCAGGTTGTTGCAGTCCCGTTTGTGGGGCAGAAGTTGGCGTTGGCCTGCGTAGGGGGTGGTCATCGACGGGGGAGGGGAGGCCTTGCAGAAACGTTGTCGGAATGCTCCCTCGTGTCGAAACTCGATGTGGCTCCCCTCGAGTGCGTTTCGGGTATTAAACGGAGTAATGGAGCGTAAATGCAGAAATTAGGCCCGAATCGAAAGTCCGCTCGTTAAATTCCCATGAATATCAATTTACATTATCAAGATGTAAACACGAGTCCTTAGGCGAACGGTTGTTGCTAATTCTGGTTTTGAGAAGTTGCGGGCTTATCCATCAACGCCAATCTGTCCTCATCTCAATCTTTATTCTATTTTCGGCGCTAATCTTTGTTGAGTTAAATACCAAAATCGTTTCGGAAAATTACAGACTGCGGTTCTTTAATTATTTCTTTTAATTGGTGAATTAGTGTAATTTTATTTGGCGCTCTATGTCATTCTCGTTTATTCATTCAGACAAACTTTAAAGCGGGTTTTTGCAGAACGGTGGTAATGTTTTCACGCACCCCCGTTCCTCCCCATATATATACTCGAACTTTAATAGTAGTTGAAAGTCAACTAACCCCTTTATCTATCTTTAAACAACAATAATTTTAGCGGTGAAGTTTTTATCTTTAACCCTTTGCGGTTGTATGTGTACTCTCAGCCACCACAGCAAGGAACTTATACTGTATAACAACGAATCTTATACTGTATGCATTCCTATATCAGTTTAAACTTTTCCTTTATATTCGCAGATACATTGTAGAATTCCAAAGAATATTTTCTAAATTATATTTATGAGTAATTATAGATTCTCTCTTGTTAAAATATGGCTAAATATTACTGTATATTATGTATATGTATCCCTGCTCTTTCCAAAAAAATTAAACCCGACCAATAGATACCCATCCCATAATTTTATACCACCGCAAAGGGTTAATATATTCTGGTGTATATTTTGCGATAAATATTTGGCCGGAACTTATACAGATCGTCAAAAAAATGGCGAATTTTGGCGGGTGAGAGCCAGTTGCCCTCGCAAATGTTATACTTCCAATGTCCGGTTCCGGAATTTTTCTTTCGGATTACGGTACAAAAAGCAGTCTCTCCTTGAGATTTCCTGCAACGCACAGACGAGGACGGAAACAAAATGCAACCGGAAAAGTCGGTTCGTGAATGAAAAGGAGAAAAGAAACCCCATCGAGAGAACGCCAAAGCCGGAAGATTAAAACCTTAATTAGAGGAACTTCTTGCACAAGCTCTCTCGTCTGAAAGCAACCCCAATATGGAACGACTCGACCCACAAATAAAATAACGGCCACCTCATCATCGACGCCAAATGTTAGAGATCTTCAATCACCATCGAAGAGACTTGGCGATGCTTACCTTTTTGTTTCAAAATGAAATATACTTCAATGAGAAGAGAGAGAGAGAGGGTAACACCGGGATTTGACAGAATGGCAGACAGTCGCGTTTAACAAAAGCGAAAGCCCATTTCTAGAGAAAGACATGCGAAATTCCAGTTGGTAATTGTCTCCTCGTAACGAAATTTCAGTGGCAATCATCTCGAGACGACACAAAACGGTTCACTTTCTACATAAAGATGAGCCTCAGATGATTAAGTCATGTTTTCGGGATTAACTCAGGTTGGAAACGACCTTGTCGAGCTTCCAACGAAAGTGAATGGCCCTCTTGTTGAGAGGGACTGCTCGCGCATGGGAGCCATTCTTCTTTGGAATCAGGGCTCGATTGTTCATTCTTCCGCCATACATATTGCCTCAACCTCTTCTAACCCTTTGCTGTAGGTCCGTCCCTTTGTGTCTTCTTCCATGGTGTTAAGCATTCCAGTCATGGACGAATCTGGAGAAAGACAGGACGTGTTTTGCATTTGTGTGCGCACATCGCACGTGAGCAAAGCTCTCGAACCGCATAAATATCCAAAGGAGAGGATTTACAATTGTCGGAAAAATGCAAACCGCCTTGAACTTTACTCGTGTATACTGGAGGGAGGAAGGGGAGTGGGGGGGAGGAGAGAAGAATTTTCTTCCCATAGGGTTCCTTCTTTTTCAATTATTCTGAGTATAACCACAATTAATAGTAGAAAACGGCACAATTCGGGCCCGAAACACCGTTATTTGGCGTAAATCAGTTCAAGGTCGGAGTTATTTACTTATTTTACGAAAATAATTTTTCCGAATGTAATTACAGTGCACGCACACCCTCGGGGGAGCGGGCGGGGGAGGATTGAAAATCCATTTCCCTCTGTGGATTTTCCATTCCCCTTTTTTTAAATGACGGCCTTGTTGATTTGCCGTTGCCAAAGGCGATGATTTTCTCTTTTGTGTCCATGCGCAGAAAGGAGTTAATTGGTACCCCTTCGCTTGCATATCTGATGCTAATTATGTTTTTAATGTTGAGTGATGGCTCTGAAGGGTTACCGCGAGAGATAAAACAAATTCGTTTTATTGTTGACGGCACCAAACTCATTAATTAAATCCGCATTGGCCTTTATTTGCTTTCGAGACGATTGTGCAGCTTATTTTCTTCCTCCCTTTGTCCTAAAATGGTGGATTCTTGTTTCAGTTGCTGTGACAGTGTGCTCCTCCGAGTACATCCCTCAGGGAGGTCCGGTATACATCAACCCCAATGCTGCGGCCTCGCAGATCCTGGAAAGTCAAACGCAGAACAACCCCGGCGGTCTAATCACCCAAACCGTTTATGGGTTCTTGGACTTCACCACCACAATCGGGAACACCGTGATGGTGTTCTCCCCGCAGAGTGCGGCACCCTGTGAGTATCCGAAGAGATCTTCCCCACTGGGATTTGAATTGCAAACTCATTATATTATTTACAGCGCCTGAACCGAAACCCGAGAAGAAAGAAGAAAATCCGGTCATCGAGACGAAAGCCTCTGTGAAAGTCGAGTCGGAGATAAAACCCGATAAGACGATTAAAACCGAAGAAAAATCCAACGAAATAGAAGGAAAGACGGAGGAGAAACCAAAGGAAGTGTTCAGTATTGTTCAGGTCATCGAAGGGGAAATCAAACCGACCAAAGTCCTGGAGTCGAACTCAGGTAAGCCGTAATGTTCACATATCTAAGAAGAAAGAATAACACCGAGTGGTTGTTTCAGGCACGTCAATTCTTTCAAGCAAAGTGGAAGTAAAAGAAGGACCCCCCGTTAAAGTCAAGAAAAGCTCGAAACAACCCATCGTCAAGGTGGAAGTCCGAGACGAAAACAACAAAATAATATCCAGTCAGGTTCAGACAGAGCCAGAACCCACTGTACTCTCTAGCATAGTGGAGGTGATCACCGCCCCCGAAAAGGTGATCTCCAGTGTCGTCGAGATAAAATCCTCCAGCGAGGAAGAAGAAGCAGCCATTCAGGTGGACGCCAACAATATAGACAAACCTGAGTACGACTTCTTGCACAGGCAGCCCTCGGAAGTCGTCGACGAGACTTACAAGGTATGAAGCAAACTGGTGATTACCGTCTTGCTTCCTCTGCGGGCTTTGACAGGAGAAAAGTGGGTCTAGGCGAGACTGACACAGAATCCATTTCAGGTGATTGATCTAAAACCGAACGGAAAGCCCAAGTCGAAGTCGAGGAACCACGAACACTCTCCGAAGGAAACGAAAAAGGATAGACATTCCACGGGGCTGGTCACCAAATTCGGAGGGACTATAGTCAAGGAAGGAGTGACAACCGTCCACGAGACTCAGGTTATTGGAACCTACATCTCTGGAAAATATGCCCAGGTGAGCAGAAGGGTTGTCGGGGGGGAAGGTCGGTGCGAGCCGGAAGGCTCCCTGGGGGTAGCAAACTCGTCGACACTCCTCCGGTTCGCTTTCTCGCAAACCCGTTTTTATGCAAATCGCTCGCTCACTCCGACCCTGTCGATCGTCCATCAAACCCTAATTATACATTCCACACAGTCCGATTGCATCTAAGGAGGGGGAGTGAAAGTGGAAAGAAATTTAATCGGATACAAAAACAATTCAACCGAATCGCACATATGGCCGGGTGAGGACGTCTTCAGGGGCGATGTTGCCCCCCGGGGTAGTGTTACATAGAGTTCATATTCCTTTGATGACTTTTTCAGGAGTGCAACCTTCAAACCTGTCACTCCCGAAGGCACTGTACTCTCGGGTGTGCATTTCCAAACGCGTTGGCAGACCTTTCACTTGCACATTTTCGAGGGCACGATGATTCGCGATTGTTCTCTTCATCTACTTTCCAATCGCAGAACTTATATTTTATGGATTCCCGAAGATAATTGACTCCAAAGTTACTTACGCTAAAAATATTCCACACTTACGATCAATTTCTCGAGTAACTTGGAAAGAAACGATAATGATTTATGACTGGGAATTTTATTGTTGCCAACTCGAAAATGAGAACGGTCACTTTCCAATGACACGTTCTTGTTCGAAGGTATTTGAAAGACTACTGTCCTCAAAGGAGGGATGAAACCTCCCCATTAAATGTGCTAAAACTGGTGTAGGTCACATTCGCGCCCTTATATTCTTCATTGAAAAATCTCTACAGTCGTTTTGTGCAGTTTGGCTTCGATGATTTTATACAAAAAGCGTCCGTCTTACAGGTTCTTCAAAGCACGTCGAGGATCATTAATAAACCGAAAATAAATCCAACTGCAACTGCAAGAATCCTCAAAACGGCCGCACCAAATCTGTCCAAATCAAGAGTCCACCTGGAACCCACCCCTGCGGGTTCCCTCCACGAAGAAACCGCACTACCCCTGGAGGCTCTCTTCCACGGAGACAAAAACGCCAACCTTATCAGACCTTCAAGAAGGCCAGGTATTGTCCTGCTGAAGTATAACACTCTCCTTTTTCTCCGCGAAAGCTCAGACTTCTTTTTGAGTCAGGTCCAGCCGTCGGAGGTCCCGTGAATGGCAAGAACGACTACAAGAACAAATACAGGTCACGATCGTCCACCAAAGAGCAAGATCTGGCCGAAGAGTACGATCAAGAGGAACAGGATTATCAGAGCAACCACGGCGGGTATAAAAAATCAAGAAGCAGGTCTTCCTCATCCGTGAAGCCCTCATTCAGGTACGGTCGGTTCTTTGGGGCGGAAAGAAAAAAACTTAAAACCAGCTCAAACGAGTGTTTCAATCGAATTTCAGATTTGGAGGGAATAGTCGTGTCGGGAAGGGTAGAAGCGAATCTCAAGTGGCTACTGTTTCTGTCTACAGGGAAGAAGCATCGGTGACGCCCTCCGGAAGGAAGTACCAGAACAGCAACAGACGCTCGGGTTCTGGTTACCGCAAAAACAAAGACTACAGTTCCCACGAGAAGGAAAAAGAAAGGGAGAGAGAGAGGGAGAAGGAAGAAAGTTACTCCAGAAGAGGATATAAACCAAAAGTTCAGGTACGGACTGCTGAGAGAATATTAATGTATAACGGTTTGTTTATTATCTGTTTGAATTCTTCAGGCGTCAGCACCGGACTCCAATTCAGGCACCAGTTTATATAAATTCAAACTGCAGAGACCTTCCGGGCGGTGGTCGTACAAAACCACCCCGAAACCGAGAGTGACCATACGAAAGCAAGACACAGATCAGAATGAAGTGACCACACCACTGACGACACCTCAACCTCAGTATCTGCAACAAGACGGGGAAGAAGTGTCAGCCAACAGACGAGAAGACCGCGAGGATTATGACGACGGCTACAGAACCCACAAACCCGAACCGACGATCGCCGCCTCCACTTTGAAAATCCAGATTTCGACTCCTGCTGACTTCAGCGATGTCTATTACGAGATTGCAACGATCAGGTCTCCGTACACCTTCCAGGTGCGTCACCACCGATCGGCTATGGTCGACACAAGTTCAGATCTTTAACAGTTTCTTTTGGTATTTCAGGTCGGAACCGTTAAAAACACTCGATTCATAACCGTTACGTCCACTTTGGAGAAGACGTTACAGCCAGTGGAGCCAACACTCCCAATTATACCTTCCAAACTCACAGAGCCTTTGACCGAGAATATCTTGGCAACTACTCCGGTATGTCTCCGGTGTGCCTTCACCCATTTTTACAATTTTCTACTTTTTGATTTTTTTTTAAAGGCCTACGACAAGGACAACAACCTGCCAATAGATTCGAGTGTGGCAACCCTTCCGCCGATCGCCCTTGGCACCGATGTGGAAACCCCTCCACTCGAGACCATAACCGAAGCTTTCAGCACCACTCAAATGCTCCTGAAAACTCACATCCTTCCGGTTATCAGAGGAGGAAACGACACCACCAGTTATACTTTGGTACAGTCTTACCAGGTGACCCGACTGGTGACCGCCACGAAGACTCTTCCTCCGATGGAAGTGTACCAGTTTGTCCCGAGTAAGACTCTGAATGAGTTTAACACCAGACTGGAGGAAGCTGGATCTGAATTGCACCTGGAACTTGACTTCGGGGATGATGGCAACCATGAAGACGACGATGATCATCCTTCGGGTGAGTCCGGTGAAGCTACCAGAGATTTCGACATATTCGGTTCGGTCATTCACAAAACTGATTTTTCAGCTATCCGAGCTTTCCCTCCGGATCTCGACCTCGCTAACATTGGAAACGACTTCGATATTTCCTCCGTGGATAACAGCAAACTCTCGGAAGCTCTGCGACAAGCCAAACTATTGAAAGCCAGTCAGAAAACGACAACGGAGCAACCCCCACCACCACCCTCAACGACTCCCGCCATTTCTCCCGAACAAGTCCAGCAGCTCGCGCTCCTCCGGTTCCTCAACCCTGCTGCCAACATCCCCCAGTTCGTGACTTCCTCTAAGCCCATCATCAAACTGGAGACCGTCTACGAGTCCCATCTGATCCCGCTGTTCAACGGTGTCAGCACCAGCTACAGCACCATCTCGCGGCCGATCGCGACCGTGAGCAAGACGGAGTACGAAGTGGTGACGAGCACCATTGCCAGTCCCCTCCCCCCCGTGCCCGTGAACCCCCTCAACCCTCTCTTCCCCGCGGCTCCCCAGTTCTCGGTGACTTCCACCCCCATCGTGACCAGCACGATGGTCACGGCGACCGAAAGCAAAGTGCTTAAGCTTACTTTCGGGGCGAAGACGGCCTACACCACGCTGTTCTCGACGAGGGTAGTTCCAACAGTATTAACCACCTATTTAACGACGAACGTTCCCGTCGCCCCGACAGCGTTCCCGGGATTCTTCCCCTCGCCCTTCGGAGGGTTTCCCGGTTATTTAGGCTAAGTTATTAATTAGGGTTAACGACAGGGAATTTAGCTCAAGACTATCGAGAACGGTTGGAACCGTCGCACTTTCGGAGGAATGTGATGTATAATAATGCCCACTTTGAGGGGTGGGGGTGAACAATGGGATTCTTTCCGATATAATTTATCCCCTCTGTATTAGTATTGTTACCACTTTTTTCATTCAAAAAAAAATGATCGGGTGGTTTTCTCAGAAGAATTTTCTGAAATGTAATAATAGGAAACTAATATTTGTCCGAAGAGAGACTGTAATGGTGGACAGGTGGGATACGAAAATATTTGAGAAACAATCTCATTGACCGTTATCAAGCTCTCTTTATCCTGACGTCCCCAAAACTAAGAGAACCCCCTCTTTCTCTGAAAGGGAAATTAAACTCAATTTTTATTTCAGACGCTTATCAATAGTTACCATTTTTAATTTAATTAATTGTTGGAGTAGTTACTGTAAAATGAAATAAATATATATAAAATTTAAAGAAGGAAATTGAGAGGTCTGATAAAAACGTGACACCCTTATAACCTTCCCCTTGTAATTGGCTACGTGTTAACAGAACGAGGGTGTGGGTTAAACGAATAAACCTTTTTACTGTAATTGTAATTATTTTTATGTGTAAATTTTTATTGTAAATTTTTTTAATAAAATTAATTAAAAATCGAGTTTTTACTGTAATTTTCCTCCACAAAAAAATAACCTTTTGTTTTCTTGGTTAGGATTTCTGGGAATACAAAAATTTTATGAGACAAAGGAACTACAGAAATAATAAAACTACAATTTTAAGCAAAATAAATATCCATATTGTATTCTTCTTAATGAAAAGAAACATCTTTATTTAACAATTTGTTAAAACTTTTTCTTCTTATGTTTCTTCTTTTTCGGTTCGTTGGCAACATTTTCCGAAGTTTCTGAAGGTCGTTTCTCCCCACTGGAAAAAACAAAAACACCTATGAGGTATGTGATTCCAGTCCAAACTGCTGCTTTCCTCCCGGTTGTTCCACTCAATCGCTTAAAATATTTTAATCAGAATTAAAATCATAGTACTAAAAAGTCAAGATGGCTTCCGAACGGAAGTTTCAAATCACCTTTTAATGGAGACAATGGATTTTCCGCCGGACATGAGAGCTTTCCCCCATTCTTCCTCGGAGCCTTTGATCGCATACTGAGCCAAATTCTCGTTCTTTAGTTTCTCCAACTCTTTCTTCTGTTTCGCCTTGAGCGCTTTCGCCGCTTTTTCCAAATCGTCTTCTACGGTTTCTACCGTCGGTGTCATCGTCACCTCCTTCGGCTGCGCCATTTGACTGTCGATGTTTTCCTCCAAAACAGAATTGAGAAATTCCACGGACTTTCTGATGATTTTATTGAAGATTCCCAGTATTTGGGAACTGGGAAGATCCAACTCCGTGGCCACGTCGTCTGCTGTTTTGTTCTGCAGTCCCATCCCGAGCATTATGGTCTGAAAAATGTTCGGTTTAGTGGAAAGAACACCCGGGCAGTTGCACCGACAAACTTACAGACTGAACTGCCGAGAAATGGGTGCCTTTCATCAGGTTCAAGAAGTAAAACCTTGCCAACGTCGGAAGCAAATCCATTATGAGATGGTAGTCGAGAAGATTATTCGAGTACATTTCCAACCTCTTTATGTCATAACTCGTCATGTGAAAGTCTAACTCGGCTTTGGTTAACCCTAAATAAATCCGAATCGTTAACACCTTTGGAAAGAATTCCCAATCGTGCAACTGACCTTTTGCAACGTCTGGCGATTTTCTCCTGTGAAGAACACTCAGCGCGAGGGAGGATTTGAAATCCTTGAAGGAGGAACCCAGTAGAGAAATAAACCTCCGCCTGAAGTCCTTATAGTAGTGACTGAGCCAGTCTTCTTCATTCTCTTCCTCGAAAGACTTCAACAGGATGCAGGAATGTTCTCCGGTTAAATCATTTTTAGTTTGCCTGAAACCAAAATCAGTTGATCGAGACGATTCAGAGACGCAATTTGGACACTCCATTAAAGAATAATACCTAATATATACAGGTACGAAATCAGCTTTCTTCCAGAACTTCAATAACTCATGAGTAAGTCCGAAAGAGACTCCAATGTAATTCAAACGTTCGGCGGAGCGTTCGCTCAGTTTGACCAACAGCGGCGGAAGAGACTTCCTCGGTTCTGAAACATTCATTTCCAATGCACCCATTTCCAAAAAATCGTTCACTAAAAATCATACCGATTTGTTCCTCCAGAAGACCGAGGCTTTCATCAGGCACCGTAGAGATCGTTTCTTCCACAGCTTCTTCGTCCAGGCATTGAATTTTATTAGCGTAGTAGTCTTGCAACAGCGTTAAAGCCCTTGACCCGTATCCCATCCCCTGGGGAGACAACACACCAACTCAGCAAATTGTGCACCCGTCGAAAACAACACCGACAATCACCTGATAATCAGGATGAGTGGCTATTCGTACGATCCGAGCTCCCGACAGCATTGGAAAATCCTCGTCTTGGTACTGCTGCGCCATCGTCCACGGTATGAGGTCCCCCGCGGCTTTCTTCCCTCTGCTCATTGCATCGCTTACTGATCGTTTGGAGATCCTTCCTTCGAGACAGACCTATAAAGCCACGTTCGGGGGTTGACCTTTTGCTGTGAGGGGTCGAAATGAATAAAAGTATAGACCTGAATGACTACGATGACTTCAGGAAGAGAGGTGGTGTTTTCATCGATGGGACCCAGAAGACAGAACAAGTGATGAGCGGGAGCGTCCGACATCATTTGTAAATCGTTCGGGGTGTTTTTGTAGTGAGAGGCGACGTACAAGGAAACCAGTCTCTGCAGGAATGCTTCCGATGCGGTGTGATAACAGAAAAGAGTGTCCCTGCAGGAAATTTCACACTGAAGAGAAGTACAACGCGGTCGGACGGTAACCATACCTGTTTATGTAATACAGATCGCAATTTTCAGGAGGTGGATAACCACTGAGGATGGGCTGAACAGAAGAAGCATCCAAACAAAGCAAATCAGACAGCCATTTCTCGACAACGTCCCCCGGTCGATAACGAATGGACTCATCCAGAGTAATCTCATGAAGAACTCTGCCCGAAGTTGTATTCTTCGAGGTCCCGGTTTTTGGATCTGATTTAGCAGTCACCCCGGGAGGCGCCGCCTGATTCCTTAACTGCTGCAGAAGTTTCAGCGAGAGTGACCTCCCCGTGCCCTCGTACCTGAAATCGATCAATTTAATTACCTCCGGGACCATTAACCCCAATCAATCATAGACAGTTACCCGTTGATTGTGGAAGCGAGAAACACCAAATACGGTCCCAGCATTGATTTGACTAAGGGAAGAGGAATGGCTGCTGCCTCGTCAATAACGACGAGCTCTGCATGGCTTAGCTTATGCCCGTCACTTGGATGGATGTACTGAATGGTCTGTCTGTGAGCTCTAAAAACATTCACGCGAACAATCGCTTTGTTGAATTCGGGATTGGTCGACTGAATGAGGTCGTAATCCAGGTGTTCCTGATATTCCAGAGCATCAAACCCTGCAAAGACATGACTCAAGTGAGTTTTGGTCTCCCATAGGTAGATTTTAATCAGGCATACCTTTGAAAACAAACTCAAAAAAGGTATTTAAATTTTCCGGGCTGGGACTGGTCACGAATATGTTTGAATAATCAAAGGCGACAGCGGCAGCGACGGCGAGACCCAACGCAGCTGATTTCCCTCTTCCTCTTGAAGCAGTCAGGGAAACAGTGGATCTCAGGGTTTTTTCAGAAATGGCCTCTATGAATTTAAGCAAAGCCTTTGCCTGAAGAAAAAGATAATTGAACAAACCTAAAAAATATTAATTTTTCTAAATGTATTACCTCACTTACCTGATCAAAGGTTTTGCAGCAATTGAGAAGGGCACTCACAGGCTGTGTATCTTTCAAACTCTCTTTCAATTCAGCTAATTGCTTATCATTTTCAGACATATCTACTTTATTTACTGATTTAATTTCCACAGTTTTGGATGATATTGGCAGAACTGTTAATTGATCATCCACCACAAGACATCTGCTGCATGTTGATAATGAAAGCAAAAACCTGTAAATGTAAATTACAGAATCACAAATCTGAATATATATATTTCAAATGAAGATTACTAAATTTGCACCTTTCATTAAACCTCCCAACAACATCTTTATGAACTTCTGTTCTGTATCTTTCATGTATATCCATTGTCATAGTGTATAATTGTTTCAATGATGTCACAGATCTTAATAAAATGACAACTATTCCACCTCCTTCAACTGTTTCAATTGTCCTTGCCAAAAGGTTGGGTGTAAGTGCTTCAAAATCCTAGAAAATAAAAAACTTTAATAAAAGGGAAATATCAGCAAATACTCACCCTGGCTGATCAATCTAGCTCACCTGTAATATGCACATACCATATGTATTCCCTAGAATTTTATGAGTCTCTGAATAATAGCAATACCTTATTGTGGTTGAAGCAACAAACAATTCAAAGGGGTCATCCTCATTTATGTTTAATTTACCAGACTTTATTTTCTGCTGAAGGCTTTTCATTCTCTTTTTTCTGTGACTGCTGAATCCTAATTCTTTTTTATAGCACCACAATACTGTTGGTCGTGTTTTTACTGATGATTTGGCCAACATGTGATGAAGAATAACAACCTAAAGAAATATTGTTCAGAAATATTTAAAATAACATGATTATGAATTAAAAATATTTATCAAGTCAAAAATGATAAATCTCTAAACTTTCACTGATAACCTTAAAATTCACCACAAAAGTGACATTTTTACTTTTAGCGATGGTACTTTTTAGTTTAAGTGAAAAGACAAATTTATATCCACCGCTATTAAGTGTAATCTAACCAGATTAGGTTATGTTGATTACCTGATCCCGTCCCTTGTCCCCGACGATGACAAACATCGTTCTGTGACCAAAGGCAACCCCATTTTCAATTAAAACTCGAATCCTGTTGTCAATTTTTCTTCTGACCATCCTGATTCTTAATTATGTTCAGTCAGAAATATAACCAAACCTGTGTCGCTATTATAAAATGTGCTTCACATTTCGGTTGGCAACCCTGTAAAGACCCGAGCAGACTAAAATTTGGTGGTTTTAATTTGGTAATGTTGGTGGTTCGTTGTGTTTCTTGTTATTTAATTTAGTTTAAGGTAGTTAGTGTTTATTTTTTGTTTGAATTAAATTTATATATAGACATTAATAGATGGGGTGAATACATGTTGTTACTATATTTTTTTGTTTTAAATTTATGAAAAATTTCATAAGTGGTATTGTCACACTGATTCTCCTCACATATGGCGGATTTTGTAACGGATAATAAGGTGCTCATTAGGGTGTTCACACTCAATTGCTGGTAATTATATTTTTCTTTAATTCTAATCACTGACAGCTCATGATCTTTATATTAAAAAGACTTCCCCCAATGTAAATTTAATATGCAATATTACTGCCAAATATTGATTAAAATTAAAAAGGAAATGCAGAAACAATAATCTCAAGGCTAACAATAGTTCTTTTTTGACAGTACTTAAACGTAACATCTGTTGACCTTTGATCGAGCTTTTTAATTAATTAGTTTAAATTTTTATTTACCTTTATTTTCAGGGGCATTCCTTTCATATCTAAAGACAAAAATAATCGAATAGACGCAATAGCAGACTATTTGTCTACCAGTAATTTAGATTTGATATGCCTTCAGGAAGTTTGGGCAAAAAAGGATTACTTATACATCAGTAAAAAATGTCATTCTCAGTTCCCCTATTCACATTATTTTAATAGGTAAGCTCACTTCAGTTATCCATAAATTCTTAAAAAATGTCAAAACAAAAATTAATGTTATGTAAAAATTTCTGTCGACATATAATAGCTGATAATTTTCTTCTTTCTTGATGATTATACAATTTCATTTAATTAAGAGAAAATTAATGTCCTGAGTCAGTTATTCTTTGAATGTAGGATGTATTTTTTCAGTTGATTAGAGAAGAGAAGAAATAAAGGAACTGACAAAACACTTAATGAAATGATTAGATAATTAGAGCATTTGACTCAAGTTTATGTTAAGCTTATGTCTGAAATTTTTTCAATTTAGACTTCATTTCATTTGTTAAGCAATGTTTCTAAAATTTATAACTATATGAAGTGAAGAAATATTTTTCTTGATTGGTAAAAGCTTGAAAAGATATTGAATGAGTTTTTTCCTTTCAGCTTTATTAATGGCTCTGGTTTGTGCATTTTATCCAAATATCCAATTACTGATGTATACTTCCATCAGTGGCCAATTAATGGATATGCTCATAAAATACACCAAGGTGACTGGTTTGCAGGAAAAGGATTGGCTTTCTGTAGGATTAAGATGAATGAATTAGTTGTGCATTTATATAATGCTCATGTGAGTATGCATTTAATTAATTATCAACATTAAATGGTTATGATAATTAGACATTTTCATTTTATAGCTCCATGCTGAATATAACTCAAACAATGCAGATTATTTAAGTCACAGAGTACTGCAAGCATTTGACACCTCCCAATTTATTAAGCTGACCAGTGAGGATTGCGATTTGTCCATTTTGGCCGGGGATCTCAACACAGAACCGGATGATCTGGCCATGAAGATTCTCAATCTCAATGCTCATTTATTAGATAGCTACTACACTGCTCATGAGGTTATTCATCTTTGAAGATGTTATTATTTCTTTGGAGTGTTCAGACTTGTCTAAAAATTTATTCGGTGTTTCTTTTAGAAAAGCTCCTCAATATTCGGGACCAATGAAAGTACTCGAAATAGTTATGCACGTGATTCTGAGCTCAAGAAGTTGCCAGAAGGAAAAAGAATTGATTATATTTTGTACAGGAATTCCAAGAGGCTGAATGTAAGTTTTCCTGAAAGAAAATGAATCTTTTTGTTTTTCATAATAAATGTTTAATTTAAGGTTGACGTCCTGCGCTATTCGTTCCCACTTCCAGATCGAGTTCCTGGCTGTACCTACAGTTACTCCGATCACGAAGGTATCGAAGTACTCCTGCAATGTGTGATTGATTCGAATCTCAATGGTGAGTGAAGATGATCGTAATCCGATTCAGACGCATAATTACATCGTTAACATATTTAAATTACAGCCAAAACACCTTCGGTCAAGGCTCAAGATCTTCAGTTAACCCTCGAGACGGCGATTGAAGTTTGCAACGATGCTCTTAACAAACTGCGCCTCAGCCAAAGAACCTACATAATATTGTCGATCTTATTCGCTTCCCTCATGTTCATCTCTCTGTTCGCGGAATTGTTCTTCAACATTCCCTTGGACTTCGGGGCGAACCATATGGCTTCCATTTTCTTTTTCAACCTCCTTAAAATCCTCGTCACTCTGGCTTTCGCTTTCTTCACTCTAATGGCCACTCTATGGAGCAAATGCGAAAAATCCGCCATTTTGACGGGGAAATTTTCAATGATGACAATATTAAAACGTTTGCAAAAATTGTGATGCAGAGTTTTAAATCACTGTCGGACGTCAGTCGCAGTAAAACTAAATTCGTTATTACTTTCGTTGGAAATCGGAAGCCAATATGATTCTAAAATATATTATAGCTTAGTTTAAAATTGAGATCGAAACATTGTTGAAGTAGATAACGTTCGGTAACTTTTCCTCCGTCCACTCGAAGTTTTTAATTCCACTTCTTCGTGTTACCTAATTATTTAGTTGCGGTAGTTTAGGTTGCGCTTGCTTTATCAGTTTTATAATGATATTTCAATATAAATTTTATTGTTAAAACAATATTTAAATTTAATTTGTATTCTGATTTATTATATAATATAACTTATATATCAGACTTTAACGCCAAAAGTTGTGTACTGTGTTTTCTTTTCGAAAAAATTATCTCAATTTCTGTATTAATATTTGTTTTTCTCTTATCTTTCGATGCTGACTATTATCAGTAATATCTCTTTGAAATACTCAAAGAAAAATATCCATATTTAGGGAAAAAATTAAGCTCTGCCAGAATTTTTTCCAGTAATAATCCTCTGCAGTCTTTTGACTAACCCCAATCTTTTCTATTTTGAATCTCTAAAAACACAATATCATTTTGAAAAAATATTTAAACTTATAAAACAAACATAGGTTAAATAATAAACAGAATTCCATCGTGTAAACAAGAATATATTTATAAAAATATATAAAATTTCAATAAAACTATCACATTCACGAAGTTTCACACAACTACAAAGCCTCAGTCGAGTTAGATACTTATTTTGTGTGGAAGAGGTCAAAGTGTAGTGGAACAATTATCCACTAATGATTATTGTCGTTAACACTGTCTTCAGGAACTGTTTTTGCTGTTCCGAGAGTTCAAAACCCCGAGTTTTTATGTGATCGACAAATTGAAAGTTAATTCAGTCTGTCATTGACACAACTTTATCTTATAGTAACCAAAGAAAAGACTGAAAGTATTCCATTTCCATCCCCAAAAAGTTGGAAAATGTTTGAATGATTCTTCAAGCAATTGGAAAAGCTCAATGAAAATGATTTAACGGAATATAAATCAATATTTCAGTTGTTTTTTTGAAAGGATTATTGTATTTTTTGTATACTATCATTTCTCGTTTAATGATTTCGACCGGAATCGAATCCTTTCGTTTTCACTCAAATGGTCTGAACACTTCTTTCAGAAAACAGCATGAAATATCACAACTTCATATCAAATTTTTTTTAAACATTTTATTAGGTTTTTCGACTAGAAAAAGCGAAGAGGAAGAAGCTTTTAACCCCTTTGGGGCATCGTTTTCCCAAAAATGAGTTAAAACCGTATAGCCTTTTCCATTTTACATTATACAATGTAAGTGAAAATCTTTGGTGAATCCATTAACTTTGGCTCTATAACGTTAACAGAAAACCCTTCGTTATGTTTTTTTCCTTTCGGGGCCGAACCTGACTTCCGGTGAAAAATCAACCAAATTGCTTTCCGGAGTGTATATTGGTATTCCACCGGAGAGTGAAGTTCTGGTGGCTGAAATATCCACAGCGCATTTATCCGCTTCTTTCGCCGTGAGGTCAATCTCTGCCGGAGTGTTCCTTAAACCGCTCACCGATTGCTCATTTTCACCTGAAATTTATTTTATTTTTTTATTATATAGGTAAACATATATGTTCCGAGAGGGTTTTCAGATGCTGAGAGTGAGAAAAAAGCTGCAGTTAAATTAGTTTTACCAGAAACATGAGCGCAAACACTTACTAATCGATGAATGTCCGCAACTATCGCAATCAGAAACGCTCGAATAAGTTTTATTAGGACCGGAATCATCGATTTCATTTGTAGGCACCAATAAGCTAGAATTTTCGGTGGGTAGCGACTTATACCCGTGCTGACCGCGAATAGTTCGACTGAGAGAACTTCCTGCAATACAAAAATACATAAATTATAGTCGAGACTTAAAACCTTTACAGGAAAAATAATGAATATTGGTCGAGACATACCTACAACTCCAATATGTTCTCTTAAATCTCTGTGAACATCTGAGACATCCCACATGGCTGCAAATGCATCCCAACAGCCCAGAGTGTCCTTGGGATCCTTTGGTCCATCTTCCTTCCTTGGTATAAATGCTTTATAAGTAAATGAATAATGATGGGCAATAGCCGCCAAAAACATTTCAATGCAAATTAGAAAATTCTGAAGTTTTGATGAAACTATTTTCTTTTTGTCAGTTGTGTCTGTATCAAATACTGAAGAAATAACTCCTGTATATACCAGAATTGAAATGATGACTCCCTGACTGGAAGAAACAATTCTAATCATTTCCCGTCTATTTATTTTTTAAACAACAGATAAAATTTCAAACTTACAAAAATGAGAAAAAAACAACTGCTTTAATGCAGAGAAACTTCCCCACTGGTTTCATGGGTCTGAGCTCCTCTCTGTTTGCTTTGTAGAATAAAACAAGGCAGTACATGGCCACAAATTGGGATAAGTTGTTGATGAAGATCATGTAAGGATAGGCTGTGTCTGCCCTGAATTCGCCTTCACCATAAACCCCATTCAGTTCACATAAGCTGATGACATAAACAAGAGACAATTGCTTTAATTTTCTTAAAAACTAAATTCCTTCTAAATTATTATTAAATCAAAACTCTGAACTTATTTTACGACAAACAGTTTCAATTAAAGTTTGATACGTTCATTAATTTAATTAATACAATTGTTTGATTTTCAAATTATAATCATATGGTATAATTATAAATGATGTTAACTGAAATTTCACCTAAAGTTAATAGAAAATCTTATACCAATCTTTGCAAGTGCTGTTATTATAAAAGAACAATCATCAAAGTTAGTTTAGGTTTGGCATTAAGCAAAAGTTGAATATATCGAAATGGTGTTTTGTTTTTGTTAAACTTACAATGAAATAGCTGTGGTCAATGGTCTGACAACAGTATATTGCAAAATCCCATGTTTACACATATGCACAAAATCTCTTCCCATTTCCCAATATGGGAGGCAACACAATGGGAAAAAATGATAGACCTGAGGTTTTAATTCCAAACTAGCTTCTAAATTCGTTTCTGAATTCAGATAATTCAGCAAATACATCATAAAATTATAAATCACATAAGCTTCATAGCACTCTCTCAATGAATCCATATAAATGCTTTGACTTGGAAAAACCAACCCCAGCCACTGAAAAAAAAAAAAAACAAATTATTTCATTACAACAAAAATGAGGTACAAACGGCCATTTTAAAATTTCACTTACTGCATTCAAAGCATAAATTGGCACCATCCAAATTACTCTAATTATGTGTTTCTGTAAAAACGGTTTATTATAGTGCACCATATGCTGTATTATCTGCCACAGAGCTATGGGGAGAGCAATCATAACGAAAAATCCTCCAATAAGTTCTCCCTGATTTGATTTGTTGAATCCCTTTTTGTAAGCATTAACGATCAGTATGGGTAATAATATGACAATGGAAGCAGCATAAAAAGCGACAACGAAAGGACGTATCCAATATCTCCATCTCCTCATAAAATCAAGGTAAGACATGCCACACATTTTTCTGATCCGTGTGATATAATTACAAAACTTGAATCCGACTTATGAGGAATGATTTTTTACTGTTTCTTCAAAACGACATATTTCCGAGTGACGATGATAACAATTTAAATGCATATCAAGACGCCATTTCAGTACTTTACTCTACCGAAAATAAACGAACTAATGGTGGATAATTAAATATAAGTGAAAACAAAAATAAAAGAGAAAATTATGTACATACTAAACGTGACTTTAGAAATGCCGTGACTCATAATGCCAGATGATGGACTCCGTCAGAAGGTAAATTCAAGGTAAGGGATTCCCTTAATTCCCGCCAAATTTAAATTCTTCACGTTTCTTTGGTAAGAATTGGAAAACCTTAACATTTTAACAAAAAATCACTTCAAACAGACGCACTAATTTTAAAAAGGAATGAATGAGGTTAAAAAATTTTATATATAAAAAAAAAAACAAAACTTTTATTGAAGTTTTTCTTAGTGATTCCCAAATGTAAAAAAAACTACGTATTACAATATATACAATCGTTACAACAAAAACTAATAAAATCTGCTAAATTTTACTTGAAATGCTTTGTTTTAAAATGATAATAAAAATTCTTGATGATCTTCTTAAGAACTTTAATAATTAACACAAAAAAGTCCTTTGGGTCAAGAAAGTGTATTTAAGTATCTGAAATTTACTTAAATCACAACTTATTGTACACTTACATTAAGAGAAGCCTTTTGAAACTTAGGAAAAAAAATACTTCAGTGTTTTCAAGGAGAAAAAATCCACCATAAAAATTAATGCATTATACCTGAAATTTAGTGATGTGTTTTATGGTTTGCTTTTTTAACAGATACCCTAATGTGCTTTAAATGAATATGCAAATTAAAAATTCAAAGAACCCTTCTTAATAAAAGATAATTTTACACAGTGCACAGATATTGAAATTTAGAACAAATGAAGCCACACTAATTACGGAAAACCTGGAGTTTTCATCCATTATACGGCCTCACCGTTTTTGAACAAAGTATTCTGCATTAACTTCATGGTTTTATCAAAAGGGGCCCACAAAGGTCTTAAGTACAAAGTGTGGATTTTCTAAAAAATCAATAAAACAAATTTTTCCATTAATTATTATGAATTCTAAAAAACAACCTTAGATGAATTGTACTCATTATAAATATCTGTCACGTAATTTTTTATCATTTATTCAGACCTCTTGTTTATGTTGTATAAATAATTCTTTGTCGTAGAATACAAAACAGAGAAGTAGAGTCCAAGAATTTTCTTTAAATCGATTCTTCATTCAGACTCTCTCTTCACACAGAGAAAAACCCATAAAATATTATAATTTATTAATTGCTTGGATCCTGCCATCAATAAATTCTTCACTTCGACTGGCATCTTTCTGTTGCATTTTACAAATTTTACATTAGTAACCGTCGCACTGTCTAACAGTAACAATGCACAAATCCCAATGCCAATGCGCAAATATATTATATTTCATTTTTTATATTAAATTTCCCGGTGTTATATTACCATTTCTACCACATTCTTTTTATAATAATTATTTAAAGCTTAATATTTCATTATTTTGATAAATTTCTTGTGATGTCCTCATGAAGACAACTTAAAAAACTGAAAAGGGTAGTTCTTGATAACTTTTAAAACCACAGTCATGTCAACGTTGAAACATTTTTGCCATCGTTTTTATATTTTTCTACAAAATTCTTTAATTTAATATCAGAGAAATATAATTAAAAAATTACATTTTATAATTTTCCGAAATATAATTTTAAATTATATTTCAGAAAATAAGAGATATTATCCAGTACGTTATAATAAGACTTATCTTCAACATTTGGAGAAACTAATTTTTAATAGTTGATTACAGAAGACATCAATTCTGACCTAAAAATCTTGCTCCAATAACTCAGAATCTGCTTCTCTGAAATTTGAGCTTACATATAAAAATTCTTTATAAAAAGACATACAAAATTGTTGTATTCTTCCTAAAAGAGCAACTACTGAAGTTTGTTTATAATTAATAATGGTTCTCCGGTCTTTCTTATCGTAACACGACTGCATTTAAGGCGGTTTAAACGCGCTCAATTATTTCTTTGTGTTTTTATTTACAATAAACCAACGCTGTGGTTTCTATTTATTTACATCCTAACCCAGTGGTCTTCAACCCTATGCCCGCGGGCGTTTTTTTATTGTACCCATTGCGAGGCAATCCCAAGTGAAACACAATGCCCGAAGTCGAATTAAGGGTAAATTGCTTAATCATTTTACTGTATGGCGCCCGTCTCGGACTTGAAAAGATTGGGGACCACTGTCCTAACCAAATAAACTGAGATTCATTTTTTGTCACTAACAAAATTGTTTTTTTTTAAGTCAAAATTTGCTACTTGCAATCTCCTTCAGTCTATGATGAATTGACTGCCCTTAATACGTCTACATTGGCGATTATTGCTTCTATTTCTTGGTTCCCAGACTGAAATTTAAACAAATGTCATCTGGATTTCAAATTCAGCATCATGACAATGCCATCTTGTTCCTGAGCTAATAAATCCTTATAATAATTTACTTACAAGTGGATTCCTATTGTTTAATTCTACATTTTCATTTTTCTTTATATTATTTTTTTTCTTCACTGAACCTGAATGAAATCTCCCACCTTCTCCTCTTATTCTATTCATTGCATGCCTATGCCTGGACTCATGAAGGTATTTCTGAAAGAGATATCACAAACAGTTTGAGTAATTAATTAGAGAAAAAAAATCTGCAGAGAAAAGTGAAAAAGAATTACAGGTCGTTCTTTGGGTATTTTCCCCTCCGCTTCCAGTTTTGCCCTTGCTTGTCTTCTCTTCAGTATTCTTCTGTACTGTTTGGCATTAACATATAAAGGCTCTTCTTCCAGAAACTCTGTGGCAACAGGAATAGGTACTCTTGGATATCCATTGTTTGCTGCTACTTGCAAACTACCATCAGTCTGTAAAGTAAGCAATTAAATTAGGCATATAATAAAATAACCTTTCCTGATTTGTTATATCCAACTGTAATTGTATATTTAATTAAAAAAATCACTTACAACAACTATATTTGCTTGCTGTACACCAGCTGTGACTGTTCCAGTAGAGTTTGCAGGAGTCGGTGTGATCTGAACTAAATTCCCATTTATATTGAGCACAGTCGGTTGAACTGTATTTTCTATCGTTGTCGGTTGGTAAATATAAGTTTGGCCATCTGCAGTCTGAATTATTTGTGGTTGTGTCTGTTGTGGTTGAAAAACAATTTGCTGTGGTGCTGCAGCCTAAAAATATATTTCAATGACAAAAATTCTCCTCAGCTTAATTAAACTGACTTGAGCAAATCCGAAACTTACTTGCAGGCTTTGTACAGGGACCACTTGTATTTGGCCACTGCTTGGTGAGACCTGAATCTGGTTGGTGGTTTGTGGTACAGTATGAACAACTATTTGCTGACCATTAGCTCCCTGAATTACCTGCTGAACTGGGCTTGTGGGATTTACCTGAACCAGCTGGACTTGGCCAGTTCCTGTTTGCATCACAGCCACCTGACCTTCTGCCATCTACCCTAAAATAAGGTTCTGCCCTGAAAACCAACAATAAGTTAAACTAAAACACGTTCATTATTTGGATACACTACAAAACCCACAAATATATTAATCAATTAAACTGTAACTTTTTGATTTTTTTAAAGTTTATTAAATTTCAAAGTCTCGATTTTACTGTTTATGTAAATTTGCGTAGTTATTATCACTAAGGATTTCATTAAATAAATTCAAAATATCTGAAGTTAAACTGCAAAAGTGAATGCTAAGTGTAAAAATAATTTAAGAAACGCCTAAACAATGAGCATAAACACAACCTTAAGTTTTTACATGTGTTATTTATTATGAAAATATAAATGACACCCGGTGAAAAATCAAGAAATCTTTATTTAAAATTTTTCATACTTACATTGAAATCATTTTAAATAAGCCTAAGTGAGTAGCATTGATTTTTCACAAAATGGCCTCCATTTTACATAGTGTTGCTTGATTTTCTCGTTTTAAAATGAGATTTTGCCCAAATTTCCCTTTTCCACAACAACTCAAGTAAACAAATGCATAGAAAATAACGTACCTTAATTTATTAAGTAGAGATTGGATATTTTTGGCAGCGGTGTTCCAATGATTGGTCGACAAATCACACGCAAATCACACACCAATGACCGTCCGATACTCGGCGAATCAAAAGGGTCCAAAGCTTGTATTGGTGTAATATATATCCAACTAAACTTAAAAATTTTAAGTTGGCGGCGGTGCGTCCTATGTTTTCTCAGTGCGATTTGACTATGACTCAAAGTATTTCGTAAGAAGTCCACGAAGAGCAGCACCGATCACTTTTAATTACTGTTTAAAATCACAGCGAATGAGTAACCAATTTTTACATAGCATGGTGGAGAGGTTCGCCATTGTTGCCAATTAATTTTACCGCCAAATGTGTAATATTTAAAAAATACCAAGTCGACGAATTAACCTCCACATCGTAATTTCTTTTTGATTTTTCTAACGTGTCATCATAATTTAAAGTTTTTTTAATGCTACATCTGAATTATGATCATCCATGACTCCTATTCTAAGAAATTAGCACAGTAAATAAAAAACATATTCATAAAAAAGTTAAAGGAAACATATGTATAAAAAGAAAAAATGGTTTAAAGCAATCAGACTATAACTATCCTCCGCCCTGGATTTACACGAGTAACTCGAGTTTAAAAGGACATGTGATTGTTCAAAATAAGTTCATTTTAAACTCATATCGAGATAGAGCAACTGACAAAGACTGTAATAAAACCTATAGAAAGAGACAGAATAAGACTGATATATTTTTTTTTTAGATTTCAAACCGCCTAAAATGAGTACCGTATAAATCGAGTGCCAAATGTATTTGTTTATTCAAACTGCAAAACTAAATCAATCATACTTTTTAAAATGACCGCGCTTTTAATACATCAACAACTGCGGTTGGCAACACTGTTGCTCAATATTTGTGAATATGATATGTTGGAATGCTAAATTACAGCTTGGCTACTACTAAAATTAAATTTTAACGTTGAGTTAATGTGATTGTCGGATTTTTAGTGATATGGTTTTTTACAATTAATCCATAACAGAGAGAACGCGAGAAAAAAACATGGCAGATATCGTTCAAGAAGAAAAACCCAAGCCACCTAAAAAAAGAACGAGAAACCCCGAAGGATGGAAAAGAGTGAAACAAAAAAGGGCAAGAATCGCAGGGAAGGAGTACCTAAATGTCCGTGGCAATTATGTAGCTCCTAGGAAAATCGGACCGGATTGTCAGTGCAAGTTAATGTGTTACAAAAACGTTGACGAGTCTATGAGGAAAATGATATTTGAGGGGTTTTACGATTTGAAGAGTTACGACGAGCAAAACGCTTATTTATTCGGCCTCATCCGAAAGCATGATATTAAGAGAAAAACAAAACCGTTGTCAGCACGTCGAACCTGTACTTATAAGTATTACCTGCGGTTCAGGGGAAGGGAGATAAATGTCTGCAAGGTCGCTTTCGCAAGAATCCATGCCATTTCAGCAAAGAAAATTCGAGGGCTCTGCGAGAAACTTGACCAAAACATACTTTTCCCAAAAGACGGGAGAGGTAAACACTCCAACAGACCTCAGAAAATACAACCTGAGACACAGGAACTCATTAAGCGTCATATCTACAGTCTTCTTCGTTCACCGGAAGTTCGCGACTACTTTAAAGAAGATAAAAACCATCCTGCCTCAACTGACCTTAACATAACCAAACTTTATAAACATTTTCTTCAAACATATGAACCAGAAGGGTTAATACCTGGTTCTTCTCAACTCAATGCTTGTTATACTCCAAAAGTGAAAATGTGGTTATATCGAAATATTTTCCATCAAGAATTCAAAACCAAAGACTATCAGCTGTTGAAGAAAAAAGTTGAGATGGGTTATCACCCCAATTCTGACTTAGCTGACTACACATTGCAAGATAAAGTGTTTACCAAAAAGACAAAAAGGAAAGCCAATAAACCGCAGAAGAAATTAAATAACATGCAAGAGAATTGCGGTGAGTACTCAGGTAATGTCACATTTTTATTATTTTTTTTTTAAATTTGAAAGGGCAAAATCAAAAGAAAAACCTTCATTTATCAAATTATGTATAAAGTATAGTACAGCTCAAGTTTTCTGAAGGTTCAACCTGTTTTATTTGACTTTTTCAGGTCAGTTAAAAGCAGAAATTTAAGGTGAATACAAAATATAAAAAGGGAAGTGTTGATTTTTGTGTGTAAAATGTTTTATTGGTTTTATAATGGGTCAGTGCTCTCCAAAGAGAAAACTGGGGGTTTCATTGGTCTGTTTTTGTTTTTAACTTTTTTAATAATGAAAAAAATTTTTTGGGGATTTTGAAACTTTGTTCAAAAAGCATGTTGAACCTTGTTTTAGTTTAAGTCATGTAAATTTTTACCTCAGGAGCTTCTGTTTGTATTAACTTAAACATCATTTAATGTTTATTCTAAATGTTGGTTATTTAATTGTATTGTTTATTCAGTGTTGGGTGCTTTGCCTAAAGCTAAATAATGGTGTCTCACCCATTTGGTTTTTTAATAATTTTTGAAGTTTGAATTTGACTATTTCTGAAATTTTTAATCTGTGGAATTTCAATAATTGCATAACATGGTTTCTGAGTGTTTCTCAATCTTTTGGAAAGGGTCAAGAAGAAATAACTATAAATGAGTTGAAGCAGATCTGTGCTAAGGCCAAGGACTTTTCTTTAAATGGTCAGACCTGAAAAGTTTCTTTGCATTAATGTCACACCAGTGGTATATGTGCAGATAAAAAAATTTAGTTTGTCTCATTGCAAAATTCCTTTCCCTTTAACTCTCATGTTTATTCATTCAGTTGTTTTCCTCATTTTACATACCTTTAAAGTCTATAAATTTTTATATTACCACCCTCTCAACACTGTAATAGTTTCTAAATAGTTAAAAAGAAATTACTTCAGAAGACCAAAGCCCCTATCAGAGAAGGGTAAAGATTAACTGATTTAGTTTTGCTTTCAGTTCTGACATTTTTTAATGGGAAGTACCAAATTATAAAAACCTGAACTTTTCTTTGTCTTTCAGTGCCAGGGATTAATTTGTATTTATTTTTTGTATTCTCCCCATGATTCCTTAAATCATTTCATGCATTTTTTTCAAGTTTCCTTATTTTTATTTCACTGACTAATCTGCATATTCTCAGTTGTAACTTTTGCTTATAACGTTGTTACTTCGTCTGGAGCTGTTTGATCGTACTTTTTTATGTATTCTCTGTGTTTAATCTCGTTTTCATACATTCTCAAAATTTTTCTGATGTTTCCTAATTAAAGGGAAAATCCGAATTCCTCCCAAAGGCAGTTAATCGTTTAACATCGTCACAAATATCGAGCTTTGTGTCCGTGGGTGAAATTTTTTGACTTACTCAAGATTTAATGATCCGTTACAGATTCAATGTCCAGCACTTCGACAGGAGTACCAACCATCGTTCAAAAGTTTCCCAAAATAGAAAACGCTCCAGCGGTGATCCACCTCCCGATGGACGTGAGTTTTACTTCGTTCACTCAGGACGGTCGTCCGACCCAAATCATCGACGCCACCAACAGAAATCAAGTCATCTTGGACGCGGCCAATAGGAATCAGGCGGCCATGATCCAGGCTGTGAATCGAAACCAGGTGATGATCGCGGAGGCAGTGAACAGAAATCCGGTGATGATCGCCACGGACGCGACCAATAGGACTCCGGCGACTTTGAACCTCCAGAAAATAAATTACACCATTCAGGACACTCACGGCAACCAGCACGCCGGGGCCACGCAGAATTATCAGATATTCCAGGCGGAAGCTTACCATCCAAACGTTTTAGGGCAACACACCGATCATCCAATTTATCATATTGACAAAGGGGGAGGGGAGCTCATATCTCTGAGGCCAATAAGACTTGCTGGGGATGTTAATATGCAGCTTCCAACTGGTTATTAAATAAGTTTTTATATTTATACATATATATATATATATATATAGAACATGCGGTATATAAATAGTTAGGTAATTGAAATCAGTGTTGAATGAAAAAAGAATGAATGCTTTTTTCCTTTTTGAAAAATGAATACCTCCATCCTTGAGAGGATTAAGTAGTTTCAAACGTTTACAGTATATTTTATAATAATAATTTTGACTACAGAAACTTTACAGTTAATTTGTATTAACTGTTATAATTATTAACAGTTATTAGAATCCTAAGCTTTTTATATTTTCGGAATATTCCAGCGAGAATTTTATTTTATTTAAAAGCAAGTCTAATTTCCCTCAGTTGAAATGAAATCGAGTTTGGTGATTTTCACTCTTCAGAATAAACATTTGACAGTTTTCACATAAGCAAATAAAAATATTACATAGTGTTATGCATAAAATGTAATTCTCACTTTTTCATGCTATTCTTATTGATAAGTTGGATAAGTCAGTTTTATTTCATTGACAGTTTCTTGCAGAATTCCATGACAAATACTCTGAATATGATTTTTAATTGAAATTTTGTCGTATTTACTATAAATATTAAAGAAAATTATATATATACAGACAGAATAAACGCCCTTTTCAAATTGAAAATGCATTTATTTTTAGTGTTAACAGTTTTGATTTGTGTAAAAATAATTTTCAAAAAAACTTATTATTTAAGTTATAATAAAGCGGCCAAATTTCAAAGAGAAAATACAATGCGTCGGAGCATTTGCTGACTTATGTTTCAGTTCACAATTCTTTTTGTCTCTTTCTTAATTTATCTTTTTTAGTGATTTTTCCGGTGGTTTCATTATGTTTATATTTACTTTGTTCTTGAAAAATTTAATTTTTATGCCCTTATAGAGACTAAATTCTACCTAATGAAGAACGAATGAGACTAAAATTGCTATTCTATTGTATCTGAAAGGGCTAAAATTGCATAATCATAGTAAAAAGCAAAAAATAATATCATAATTATATAAAAATTTTAAAAATCTAATTAAAAAATATCGTTTGATAACTTCAAGTTATGTACGATTGGGGTTTGTAATAAAATATGGAATAAATGTGGAAAAGATTAAATAGTGGCTCTTTAAAGAGCTAAAAGCTCTCAATATAAACAATCATTTCCCCCCTTACTCTAAAAGTAATGAGAGAATTTTAGATTTTTCGCGAATTTTTGATTTGAACGTAATATATTTTTTTAGGAAGTATAGTTTTGTAATGAGTGTCATTTATAATGATTTTTTTTATCATTGTGTTATTTAGTTTCTTTTATAGCGTTGAAACTGTTCCGTTTGAGTCCGGGAATATATGAAGCTAGTAAATGTTTTAATAATTTTCGTAATAAATAAAGTCAAATAAAACGGTTTGTTTTTCATCTCTTGACATCTAACCGGTATTTGTGGGACAAATTAACTCCCGGGTTTTTCAAACCGACAAACATCCGAGTAACTTTCTTGGAAAAAATTACATAAAAGAAAATGATTGCACTGAAACATTTTTATGTGAGATTAAAATCAATGTGGAACTGAGAACGGCACAACGATTTTAAAACTGAAAACGAAATCATTTCCTTAAAAAAAAATGAATTGAGTTTCTTAGTTTGGGTTTTTAAAAAAAAATATACCAGTGATTTTTTATTATTTTATAATTTTATAGTTTTATAGTTTTTATAGTTTTCAAACTATAAAAGTACTGAATTTTAAAAAAAAAACTGGGCTCAGCCGGGATTTGAACCCGGGACCTCCTGCACCCAAAGCAGGAATCATACCCCTAGACCACTGAGCCGCTGATAAGACATATTCTTCAGTACCTTGATCAGTGAGTACCTTAAAAAAAATGTAAAAATATAAAAAAAATCGGGCTCAGCCGGGATTTGAACCCGGGACCTCCTGCACCCAAAGCAGGAATCATACCCCTAGACCACTGAGCCGGTGAAAGTAATGATTCCTAACAAAAATGTTCAGTCGTTCGATACGAAACCTGAAAAACTGACCTCGTTTTGAGTACCGGTGAAGGTAGGCTTCAATAACTCTTAGGCCACTGGTCTTATGCAAGCCATGCAAACAAAATATGTTTGAGTGATGACTTTTGAACACAGAAGACATCCATACACTGTTCAGGAATGTACAGATACAGTTCTTATGAGGGGGTACTCTCCCCCTCAAATTTCCTCCAATAAGGCTCTCCCTAGTTAAAATTTACAAAAATTATACATTCCTCAACTTGGTCTTTCACTGTACTTGTGAATTACATCTTTTTTGATTTTCCTTCTAAAGATCCTAAAATCTAAAAGTGAAATTTATACTTCTGAAATTTAAAAATATTATGCCAATGAGGCCTGAATTTTTCCATTCAGTTATTTCTTGAAGCCCTGAGTGTTAGCACAGATTATATTAATGGCAATCACTTTTAAGATAAACAAAATACTGTTTTTATTTTTGGTCAAATGATCAGACCTGCGTCTGTTTTAAAAAAAAAACAAGTTTCTTCTGCTTCTAGCTGTAGACATCTTCAGCAATGCTGCTGTAAAAATACTGTATTATTTCTTTTAACCATAAAACAATTCATTTCCAGATCAAAAGTCAAACAATTACATAATTAAACTTCATTTTTTACTTGTCAAATAGTGACCAAGAGAAATTTAAATTTTTTGCAACTGTTTAATTCAAAAGTAATAATTATCAATTAAAAATTTATATTACAATAAAAAAATAATTTCACTGCATACAAATAAAATTCACATCCCAATAATACAAATACTAAAGTAATTGAAAACTTATACTCTCATACTCTAACATAAACTGCACTCGATCTTACTATAAGGATGAGAAGCAAATGTATAAGTTTATTTCAGTCATATGATAATCACTGTAGTTTTGTAATAAATCTTAAGTTTAATCAAGTCCTTCTTTCTTTTCTTTAATAGCCTCTTTAAATCTTTCCTCAAATAATGACAATTCTGAGAGAAGATCTGTTATGGCGTTCATTAGTGCATCCTGTGGAGTGTAGTCAGAAGTTGTCTGTATTCGAAGTACAAATTTATGTTCCAGTGGATGAGGCACCTGTGAAACAATTCTTTTTGTTAGACTGAAATCGTGTTTTTATATATTTTATAACATATTCAAATCGACTGTATTACACCACAAATATATGCACCTTATAACCGGCGAATAATACATTTGGGTCTTTAAGAAGCTGATCTCTAATCATATTTCCCAAGGTGTGATCTTCCTTGTTTATCGTAAATATTGCAGCATTTGGAACTTTCTGATCGAGTTCTTTTATAATTCTAAAAAATGCGCAAAGTTTAATGAAAAACAGTGAGTAGTGAAACAAACAAATATCAAAATACTCAATTAATTCCTTACTTTTTCTCTCCGTCAAACAAGAGAAATGATTCGAAGGTCGGTGGCGCATTCATTTTGAAATAACAAATCCTACCCTATAAGACCTCCTTAATGTATTTTTATAGAAAAACTCAAATTTCACGAAACTTAACCTATGAGGGCCGCCATTTATAACGAGCCAATAAGAAACGGCGCAGTGCAGACAACTTAAGAATAATTACTTTTTCACATCAAAAGCGCCAAAAAGCATTTTGGTGGACGAAAATAAAAACAGGTTGCATAAAATCGCGAAAAGTTTTGTAAATTTGAATTTAATAAGGTATTAGTAATGTTTTTAATTTATTTACAGTCTATCACTAGTGAAAGGTTTACAGATAAAGGTAGAGAGAAATAAATTTTTGTTTTTATTCTTAACCGTTTTGAAATTGAAAAAGTATCTTTGCTATATTATTTTACTAAAAATTTGTTATTTTGTCGATTCTCAAGAGAAATAAACCGAACAAAATCAAGCATTTGATTTTAATAAGGAGAAATATAACAAAAAACCTACTCAATGACCGTGGGTTGAATAGAGCGAAGTTCACCCACATAACTCTCCAAGTTGAGAATTCAGATTATTTTAGTCTTTCTTTCAAAAACTTAAAAAAAAGTTGTGGTTGTTCAATTAAGATTTTCTTATTTGTATAAACTTCTTGTCTGCATCACTTGTTTTTTTTATTTTAGTCGTGACTTTCAATAGAAGCACAAATGCAACGTTTAATTTAAGATAGAATTTTAAATGAAAGACAGAAAAACCGAGAACTGATACTGCGCATCTCAATGATATTTCAATGGGAACCTGTTTTTGATTTTAAGTGTTACAGTGTTTAAATGGAAGTTCAAAATAAGGAAGGGAAGAAAATGGTTTTCGACGGCGGGTTAAAGAAAAATATATCGGAGAGGGGTAGGAAACCGAATGGGAGAAAACTTCCGCTTTTGAAAATGCCGGTTCCGGGGATGAAAGGGTGGAGAATTCAAGAAGAAAACAACGTCGGTGAGAAGGTAAGTTGTTTTATATTTAATTATTATTTTATCTTAACGCGGTAAATAGGAAATAGAATATCATTTATTTTAATTTGAATCATTGCTCCTAATCGAAGTATTTTTCAAAAATTTCAAAATTCAAAAATCCGATTTGCTAACATATAAAAAAATTGTTTATTCTGAAGAAGGAGAGTTTTAATTGAAGTTTGCATTAAATATTGAATTCCCATACAATTATTCTTCAACATTTTAAGTCTATTCGTGCAGGTATGTCCTTGTAGATTACAAAAAACAATTTCTGCTGAAAATTTTATGACAGCCATTTAACATACCGATGATCATCAAAAGTTATTCTGATTAACAATTACACGTACAAAATGGGCCTCATTTATGCGCAGAACCCAATTAATGAGTGAAAAAGCTACCTGATTAAGCACTCAACGTGAGCTGTGAGTAGGCTTATAATTAAATGAGAGAGAAGGTCACCTGTGTGGATGCCAACACAGTATTTACAGGACTCAGAGTAGTTTCTGATATATAACAAAAATATAATTAAGCTTTTAGAGAAGATATGAGTGCCTTTTTGTACTGTATCTGATTTTCACGGTTACCAAATCGACAGGCTAATTTACATAAGAACCAATCCTCCCACTCTGCGACTTAGTTTAGGCAGTCTTAAGTTCAAGGTTTCTTTTAGTGCATTGCAGGAACTTATAAAAAAATTATTTTTATGGCTTATTTGACTCGCGGGGATTTATAACGAATTGTTTACCTTGATGGTTATGATCAAACATTATAAGGCGCTGCCATTTTCAGATCAAAACACCCAAAATTGTAGACCCTTAAAAGATTTTCATTTCGTATGAGAGGTACATAAAATATCTGCAAAAAAAATACCCATTAGGAGAGGAGTAGCCAGAGGCATTTAAATTAGCCACTGGAATAATTCTGACAAAACGTCGAATTTCACATTATAACAGTACATAAAAATAATAAAAACTTGGGAGGAAGGTAAAAAAGAAAATCCTTCTTCCCAATAAAAACACATTTTTATCAGTTTAAGAAACGGGACACTTGGCACAAGCCACAAAGCAAGGCTTATAATATAATACACTCAGACAACGAACAGTGCTCAGAATTGCCAGGTCGCAGTTTGAAAGTTGAGATCCTGTTCTTTTAGACCTTCTGACATCCGATACGAATTAAAAAGAAACTTATTTTACTGAGTTTCGGTTCTGGATTAAACATATAAAAAGGTAATCTTCCGGTGGCGCCAACTCGAAGTGGAGGAACGAGAGCTCATTGGCTGAAATTCAGGTACGACACGTTTCGCGAAGAAGCAAATTCAGGTGCATTAACTTTTTACAGACAAATTGAAAGAATCATATTTCCCGTGTTTTTAAGACAATGTCTACAATGTCTACAATCAATGCATGAAATATGAGATTTGAAAATTTCATTTGAGACAATAATTTATATCTGAATTCAGGGAAATTTTCATCTGATTCTGGATTTTGAGTAAAAACTTGATTAAACAACAGAAAAAACATGTATGACCTCTGAATACAACTCATGTCCAAATTTTGAATGTTTTGGGCGAAAAGTTTGAAAAAGGCTGGCGATATTTCACTTCAGTGGTGTTAAGTGCGCTACTTTGAGCGCTACTTAATTTCCTTCGTACAAAAAATACAGTTTGGTTTTTAGATACAGTAGCAGCTCACACATCATCTAAAAGTCAACTGTTTTCAATTTGGTTTTATAAATTTCTAATTTTTTCTTGTGCTTTCATTCCTTTTTTCAAATTTTGTTAAAATATTGTCTTCATTGTCAAGTGTAATGATGACTTGCTGACATTCAGTGAAAGAAAATAGAAGTAGAAACAACATAACTATTTTCAATTGTCTCACAGACAGCTGTCCACAATTAAAGCAAAACTAAACATATTTTTGAAATTTAAATATCGGATCCAACAAATAACCCCTAACAAAAGCTCACAAGAGAATGGTTTGAGTTGCTTAACTTCAGCAATGATCTGAAAAAGCCGGCATGCGAACTGACCTAATTTCTGATAAGAAACCATTGGCAGTAACTTTGTAAGTGCAGAATGTCGGCCGTTTCGGGACGGATTATTGTGACTGAAAAGGTGTTTAACCCATTGGTTATTGTACTTCATTACGTTGTGATTTAACTGCGATCTCAGCGGAAAAGTAGTCAGCTCTTCTGGCGTAAAACTCGTGCTCGCTCCTGGCTGTTCTAATATCAAAACGATTCAACTCACCTGAGTGGGGCCAAAAGCACCAAATGGGGCCTCAGGAAGACTCACAGATGAGAGACCCAATCACCGGAACCGGAAATCAAAACGTGATATTAAGCCCATTAGGGCGTTTCTAAGGAATGCGAAACTGAGGTGCTTGCCAAGGTTTGCCTGCATCCGTGAAAATTGTGTGGATGTTTACATTAAGGGCCCCACAATAAGTGCTGAAGGTCTTGTGCAACGAGCGGTAAGCAATTCCCTTTCAAATGCGTGAAATAGTTGCGATAACCATAAAAAATACACTTTACCATTACGCATCAGTTGTTTGGTTCTATTTTTTAACCAAAACTGCATCTGCTACACCTGTCATTCTGATTTATAAAAAAAAAATATTAATTATTAGCTGCACCTTTAGTGGAAAACTTTCGAGTTCTTTTCTCATCAACCCTTTCGGTAGTCAACATTCACAAGATAGTAGACAACATAGTTAAGATTTTAAAACTTTTACTCTCTTATTTTCAGTGACATATAGACTTATAAAAATTTGGGAAAAAATTCCTTCGGTATATAAATATAATTCATAAAAAATTCCAAACAAAAAATACTATTAAACAATATTTTTAAGAATGTAAATGTAATGTAGAAATACTCAACTCAAATAGAATCTACTGAAGATGGAAGAGGGAAATCTTGCCGTCATCTTGTTGTATGTATTGTATTTGTATCCTCACCTTAAGGTGTCTTTATGATTTGTTTATAATCCTGTTGGTCTAATTCAGACCTGTTTTTTTACAACTTCGGATTTAGCATTTTAGACATAATTCTTTCCTTTCTCAAACGTATCAGTTATAATCTCTACTTCATTATATCCAAATTCGATTGAAGGCTAAAAAGGTTTTGTGAGTGATCATAATAAAAATGTGTAGTAATTCATTGTGCCCTGTTAGGAGAAGGCGTTCTGAAACCTTCGCCATCAGTCAAATGTGCAAAATTTACCATATATCTATTGTTCCCGAGAACAATTATTTATATGACTTATTTAGCATTCCTGTAGGTGATACACCGATCTTGAATCATCCACTCGTCGTCCCGACTGATCGGTATTTGACGTTTTGTCGAGAGAACAAATTCAATCTGAATAATGACTGACGTTTTTTATGAAAACATTAATTTAGAGCTGAATAAGATGTACACATTTCCGTGATAGATTTTAGCTGTGCACCTCTGGAGAAAATAATATAATGTCTAATAAAAAGAATAATAATGGGAGTAAAACACTGTAGAATAATATTACTGTATTGCAGCCATCAATAAAGCTTTAAATTTCCAGCAGGAATTGCTGTATTTTTTAAAATAAGTTTTCATGAAAACATTTCGCAACTGTTTTTCAAAAAAAAAAATATATAAACTGTTTTTAAAAGCAAAATAATACTCAGTTTCATTTTCTCAGTGGCAGTTTAGTTTTTCTAAAAGCACTTAGAAATTAATGAATATAATTAAGAAATTCTGACCGCGGGGCAGTGGGTGTTCCCGGGTGTGCATTCACGAAATTTCAACGTATAATAAATTCTTCCCAAATTGCAACACTTAAAGCATTATTATCGTAATTATTTATTTGAGAAAATTAATTGCAAAAATTTTAGGAATGTTGTAGTTCTCAAAGTAAAATTATAAAAAATTTAACAATTTAGTTTTGTCATTAAAACTCAGACTGAATTTTAATATATTTTGAAACAAATATTTAGACATAAATCTATGCTTTTGATAATTTTTTTTCAAACTCTATTTGCCATTGGTCTGCAATTTCGTAATCAGTTAAAACTCACTTGAGATTTTAAGTTCTCTTATAAAATAATAAATAAAATGCAAAATTGATGGATACCATTTCGCTACTTTCTAAAACTAATTAAAAATGTTTTTTTGTTCAAACCGTAATATAACCAAAGTAATGTTTTGACATATAAAATATGAAAAGAAGTTTTACTACATAACTTTGTCTCTATTATAAAGAGACATAATTAACATACATACTTAAAAACGAGGGTTTCAATTTCATTTGAACCTTAATTTAAAAATTAAACCCTTTAAAGAGCAGCTCATTAATATTTTTCAGAATTCTCAAGCCTTTTTGTAAATTCAGATGAGTCTTTAAATTCCTTAATAGGAAATACTAACGCCTTCACTAAATCCTGTGAGTTTTCTAATTGTGTACTTCGTAAAGTTTTGTTTTCATTTGTGCAATCATAAAAACAAAAGAATAGTTCATCACCATCGGTTTCCATTCTGCCCTTTGTCATTTTTATTTTACTTTTTCTATAGAATCCAGACCTACACGTGTCTGATTGAGAGAAGTTGACGCCATTCTTCTCTTAATGTCACCTCTGATTCTAATGTTCCTTGCGTTGTAAATACCATTGATATGACAGGACCAATTCATTTTTTCTCGTTGTTTTCTTAACTCGGTTAACGAATAAATTCACTTACGTAAAAGTTATGAGTAACCTAAAGAAATTTGTAATTCACAGAAATTGATACCGATACTATTTAGTCAAACAGTGAGTCAGTCTTTCAAAGCCAACACCATTTAGACCAATCAAGTACAATGGGGCGAGCTCCATGAATGGGAAATCCAAAGCGATCCCATTCTCTCCTAACTGGGCAACCATATTCGTAACTTATACATAATTACGCTGTATCCTACGACAGATTTGAATTGTAGAAAGATTTGGATTAGGGGAATACTATAAACTTTAAAATTTATTTCAGTAAGCAGTAACCATCCCGGCCAAGTTAGAAAGAATGGTCATGGCCCTGATCATCCTGTATAGAGGTGGGTCAGAACGAGTGGAAAGAGCAAACATTGACGAGACCTCATTGCAGGTTCGCAGGCAACATTCCGACAAAGGGAAATGTGGGTCGCACGTCCGCACGGGTCGCAGCAGAATGCTGTCCAAGTAACAGTTTAGGGTTCAGCAATTCTGCTACTTGAATTGTTTTGGTTTTTATTGTTGAAGACGAAAGCAAATGGGCGATAATGCCTAGGTAATACAAATGGCTGAGAGACGTGGAATTGAAATAGAAGCTTCAAATTTCTTCAGTTGTATTCTCAGGTCGGGCGGTTTTATTTCTCGGGCGTTTTAATTTTCTTCGTGTAAACATCAGCCATTATGGTTCTTCTGTCTTGGATAGACTTTACTAAAGTAAGTTTACCAACATCTCTCTCTGCTGTGTTCCCTTCGGCGGTCCTTTTTGGGGTGTTTGCTGAAGGAGTTCAAAAATTCGTTTTCAAAAAGAAACCGCTCCAAACTTTTGGAAACAAATTGAAAATCGTTGTTTTTTTGAAGTAATGGATCAATAGAATCGAACTGACATTCAAACTGGAGTTTCTGGAAATTTTTTTCATTCGGAAAATTATAAAAGGGTCTTTATACTATGCGAACGTATTTGTATAGTATTAAGATAAATTTTCTCAGATTTTATAATAAAAGAAAAATCTGCAGCATTTTACGTTAAGAATTATGTTTATTTTACTGCTCGACAGCTTCAAGAATTCAAAGAGATGGACACTTCACTTGGACCTGTAGAGTTCTGTAGAGTTTGTGAAAAAAAAATTCATAATTTAATTTTGTCATTAAACTACAAAACGCCATTACAAAAACGCAGTAGAAATAAAAAGGAAAAATCAAAGAAGAAAGAAAATAAACAAATAATTTAAAGAAAATGTACAAATTTGACAGTAACCACCAGAAAATTTGATTAGTAAAAAAAAAAAACTGCAAATTTGGGTATAATATCGTGAATCGGTCTATTGGCTAACATTATATTCCCTTCTAATCCAATATTTTCAACGACTTTGGATTCAGGGCACTAATAGAACTGAGTTCGCTATTTGCCTACTATTTGGGTTAGTGTATTGCTTACTATAATAGTTTTTAAATGGGGTAATGAGAAACGAGGGAAATCACGAATTCCGTGCGTGAAGGCATAAGCCTCTGGAAGAGTATTCATTAAAAAAAAGACGTACATATTCCTCTTATGAACCTGATTCATGAATTCAGCCAAATATTAATTAAAAGCTGGTAATTATTCAAAAACGCCTTACTTAAACAACTCGTTAAGCTTTCGCACTCGTTTTGCGCGCAAAGGCCTTTCAGTAGAAACAAAGCCGTAAACGTGTAGGCCAATGGAAAATTCTACGCGTAAATAAAAGCATACCTGAGTTAGGTTCATCCATCAATCTGTACCTACATAGTTGTCTCGACTTGTTTTTCACTCCCAAATTTATTTAAACGCAATAAAAAATTTGAGGTTTACTTTATGTTTTAACAAGTTTGTGCTTTTACTTAAGCTTAACTATTATTATGTCGGAACACTCTTTCGGATTTTGTGTGCTTTTTTTTCTGAGAAGATACAGAATACTGAGATTTTCAATTTAAAATGTCTTTGTCTAACGGTGGGGTTTCTTAATCCTAAAATGTGTAGATTTCCAAATTCGCACTTACCTATTTTATCAATTTGTAGTTTATCCACACAAAGTTGAGGGCCTTTTTTGAAGAAAATGCATTTTAAGTTATTAACTCTGACGCCATTTTTATGCCAAAAATATTCGCGTGGGCATTTCGGTGCCTTTGCTTTAATAAAAACTTAATTATCCTCTCCGTCTGTTAAAATACACATAATGAAAAACGTATTTAACATAATTTTCGTTTGAAATTCAATTCTACTGTTTCAATGTCGTTTTAATTTTATTCTCCCCCTTCTTCCTCTTCCTCTGCATCCCCAGGCGGTTGACACCCATCAATCCCGAAGACCAAAACCACAATTATATGGTGGAACGCCATTATGAATTTTCCGACTTTGTTAATAATGGGGAACCCGAATTTACTGTATTTGAGGTTTATGGGATGTTTTCACCGGGAAACCTTTAATGGTGCAAATGGAAAAGGCAAAAGACAGGAAAGGTTTTAAAGCAATGGAGGACCTTAAGGACATTTATGGACTCCCATTCTGTGCCTGTGAGTTCGTCTCGATGACCACAAATCGACGAGAATCAACTTCGTTAAGAAAAGTTAAGAAAAAAACTTGAGAGTAGGTCATTCATTCATTCTTATAATAATATATGGGAAGAGTTTGGAGTGTTACTCCGCTCTCTCGAGTTATAATTTCAAGTTGCATTAGTTCGTAGTCGGTCTTCGCCGGGGTTAGATCAGCCGGGTTTTTCTTCTGAACTTCTGCTCGCGGTTCTTTACGAGAACGATCCGCTTATTTTATTTGGGGGAAAAAAAATTGTATGTGTTTATTTGGTGGTCGGTGATTACTTAAGGAGAAATATGTGAGAGTTCAATTTTTTTGCTGTTTTACGATGAAATGTTTCGGCTGTTTTAAATTCAACGGGAATTTTTTTCTTCGGCTGAAGGGAAATTCCATCTGAAGTCGATGATTTCCTGTTTGTTTTCAATAAATAAAACATGAAAGTGGAATATAATTCTAAAAGATAAAAAATTCGTGTGTTTACTTTCTACCCAATTGTTAAGACTTTCAGTTATTATTTTGTTTATAATATAAATATTCTTTATTACAATACATTAACACTAACAGTTATTTCTTCAATTTTCTCAGTTTATTTATTTCATATTAAAATTCTCTTAAGGTTTCGAATTATTCTTGGTGTTATACTAATATTGTAATTTTCTTGTATTGAATTTTTAAATTATTTTTCGCAATTTCGTATAGTTTTTCATATTTTTCATATTCAGGAATTTATAGTTTCGCTTAGTTTCAAAAGATCCAGAAGGGAAATACAAGCTTTAATGAACAAAGAGAAATTCGTGCACCAATCTTATCGGTTTTCCTGCATTGGTGGAAAGTTCTGTTAATCCTTTACTCAAAAATTCACCCCCCGAATGATAATAAAATACCGTCTATCCTGCCAGAGTTTTTTTTGTAAATGTGAGGGCCACGTTGTCAACCACAAAAAAGCACGCTGTTATCCTTTTGATGTGATCCACGTTTGTTTTCTTCTGTATTCGAGGGCGGCTGCCCCGGAATTTCCCCTCCTTCTGTTTATTTAGAGTATTGCCCTAAATATTATGATAAAAAAAATAAGTCAAACGATGCGTACTGGCCACTGTCCAGAATTCTTTCTTTCAATTTATTGGCAGTAATATTTGTGACTTGAAAAGATGTTTAATAATCAATCGTGCGAAACTGATATCATTGACCTTTTTGAAATATTTTACAAAAAAAATTTTTTGGGGGGAAATTAAAAAGAAAACGCAATTTCAACGCCATACTGTATCATCAATTCCAGGAATGGTGATGACTTTTTCCTAGAGGGCATTTTGCAAGATAATTCCATACAACTGGTCAGTCCTGTAATTTGCATCGATTAGAACTCGCGTAATTATGAATGTTATAGATTTCTTTAAATTCGCACAATCCTCTTTTTCTGTACAGCTCCTTACCTCCCACGCGAGAATTAATAAAAGCGAACATAACCTTGAATTAAATGTACCATATATGCGTATAATATAGATTTTCTTTCTTTCCTCAAATGATTTTTTAGTTACGGAAAAAAACTCCGGCCTTGGAAACGTGTATATTCATGCGTTTGTAAGTTTTACGATTTGGACGTAAATAAAAACAAGATTTGAATACAATGAAGACGGTTTCCCGGAAAATGAGATTTTCTCCCGCGAAACTTCACTTCGGTTCGTTATTTCGTTAACCGAAAAATGTTCACGTCCGAATTTTTATGCGACCGTCATTGATTTTACGTTTGAGCCTGTAAAAACCCAAAATGTTAAAAAATCCTCATCGAAAACCTGTTAATTTTAGTCCGGTTTCCATTTCTCGGGAAGCGAGGCCAGCTGTGCATTTTTTACCTGCATAATATGCAAAAGTGCACGGAAATATCGGCTTAGTGCAATTACAAGTGGCGCTGACTCAGCCCTTTCCCGCAGACGAATTCATTCACTAAATAAATGAGGGTGGGGCGATATGGAGTTCAAAAATGCATCTGCCCCTTTGTTCCCTTGGTTTATTTTTCGTCTTTCCCTCTTCTTCTTTTGTCCTCCCCATCGACATTCCTGCGGTGGCACGCACTACAATATTGGCTGTTGTTTTCTTTACAACCTTTATAAATGAAAGCTTTCGATATTTCAAGATTTTACTGACTTAAAACCAATTTCATACGAGATATTAATATTAAATATGGTATCATAATAAGAAGACATTATATTGAACGTTAATTAAAAATAAAGAAAACATTTTCTCAACTGAAAGTCTTTTACTGATTACGGAAAATGCGCCATGAACTTTAGAATATCCATTAGCGTACTTTATGAATTATTAAAAAGTCTAAACGCCGCAGTTACACAATGAACAATTTGGCGCCATATCAATGTCAACAAGCGATTTCTGCAGCCCATCTGCAGAAACTCGGAAAATCCCTGCCCTTTTCTAACCTATGCATTTAGGTTATAAATGACAGATTTACTTGAAAAGCAGATCTTTAATTATCCGTATAATTATTATTAGAACCGGTTTTGAGTTTATTCCGAATTATTGTAAATAAAAATACTGTAAAAAAAAAATGTCTGAATGTCCACGGAAGCATTTTATGAGTGAATTCGAACGATTGACCTTTCGGTCTATACATTTTCTTAGTTTTCTCGATTACCTGTCTGTTACATAAGATAACAGTAATAATGATAAATTACAGAGTTAATAAACGACAACAGTAATAAAGATAAGCTGTAAATAAATTTTCTTAATCCTCCGACTTTAAGAAAAGAAAATCCATGTGTTTTAGAAAACAATAGGGAATCATTAGGAATTTTTAGAGCGAAGGACGTCCGTTTGGAAAAATAGAAAAAAACTATCAGAGGTCAGTCTTTTCTGAGAATGCCGAAACCGATTCACAAGATCAATAACATTTTTCCTAAAAAAAAAGGAGAAAATTAAAGTTTCAATTTTTCACCGTCATATATGAAATGTTTTGACGGTGAAAAATTAGTTTTGATAAGTTTTAAGTTCTAAAAAAAAATTAGACTGATTACGGCCTTTGATCGACCTTATAACTTTCTTTTTTTTCTGTCGCCGCCTCAGATGATATTTTCTATGTCTGCCGAAGAAAGGATTTCCCTCTTTTTTTTAATATTCGAGTGCTAATTAATTGGGGTTTCAGTGTACAGTTCTACTTGAGACATGTGATTTATATTAATATGTAGTGAAAGTAGTACGTAAAATATTGAGAGCTATGAATTCCATATTCGATACGAAGACGCCGCAGCGCCATAGACAATTCCGTCGAGTGTTTGATTTCCCTGCGGAATCCTACAATACCCGATTTTTGGTAAGTTTTCACCGGTTATACCATTCAAAGAATTTTCTAGAGTCCCGGTTTAGTTTATTACTTCTGGAATGATTAGTGGCACTGACCTCGAAGTTGTTAACCATTGGGAAATAGGTGTAAGTTTGAGAGTTTATTTTTATACCAGAGATATGCGCCCGTTTCATCACTTTTATGAGGAATTACCGGTCGGTTGTTAAACTGGTGACTGCCATTGCATTCGAGTGAACTGCAGCCACAAACTCCCAATTAGAGTTCAACTAATTGGTGAATTAATATTACCGTGCTAATTACCCGCCGTCCGTCAGATATCTGCTGTCTCCCCGTCGAGCAGACGGCGGATTCCCCCATCGTTTCCGTTTTTATTTATTTTATTACTCTGACCGACAAAAAAGATAAATTAAGAGAAATGAAAACAACGCTTTGTCCGCACGCTGACTTCTCCTGTTCTAAACAACATGGAAATGGGGAGTTTAGTGCGAAATCCACCCACCGGGTGCTTTTATCTTTGATCAGCCTTAATCTACTCAGTGGCATTGAGACGGTAATAACAGTGGCCGGTCCTTAGAAGCTTTCTGTAAGCGCCAAAGGAAATCCTTAAATGGGAACGACTGGAAGGTGCGGGACTGCATGAATGCGGAATTGGGGATTTAGGGAGAAGCATCACAGCCCCATTGTATTTCCACACTCAAATACACCACTCGATTAATAAATGTAAATTATTCAGCTAATTATGCAGTCTCGGTTGTAGGAGTGCTGCTACCTTGAAAAAATATTTTTATAGCGAAAGCTTTAAAAGCTCCGAATAGGTTTTCTGTCGTCGACATAATTTTAGAATGTCTGGAAAATTTGTATGTTTATTTCAACGAGTTTTGTATTTGTTTTTATAAACACGTTTTCCAAAAATGAAAACAGTTGGTTTTACACTGAAAACCAGGCTTTTTTTCATGTCGGACTTACCAGAAACGTGCAAAATGGTTGGCTCTTGAGGTACATCAGCTAAAAAGCTCTAAAGCACAATGGATTTTATTTTTCTAAAATTAAATTCGGTTTTGTTTCCCTCAGATCCTGCAAAAATTGGCTTCAGTTAGGGTTTTTCTAATCCAAATTATTGTCAATCAATTAAGAAAAGTTGGGCGAACTCTGGTCTCTTCTTAGAATTTTTTTTTATGTATTTCTCGGTATTCATTCATGAGTCATGGATTTCCCGAAGTTTTGTTTTAAATTTAATATAGGTGCACCATCGCCTTTCCTTTTTATCAGTCGTTGATTTTTCTCGGTTTGAAGATAAACCTTTTAGACTCATTTCCGGCGGGTTGGACCTGACAACCAACCGCCTCTTAACCAATTATCCTTTATAAACTGCATAACGAAAGCGTTGGCTGCTTATTTTTTAATTAAGCAAATACTGCAATACAAAAGTGTGGGGGAAGTCGGATGCAAGAATTCAGATGTGTGTAGTCCTGAAAATTAGTGACACTCACCAGTCATTGGTCGAATGTGTGTATTTTCCAATTCTTTCTGTCCTCCTTAAATGCTTCTTCCTGATTTTTTAAAAATTCGTTTGGGGTTTCGACCGGCGCAGAGTAAAAAAGATCGCTCGAAGGGCACAATTCTAAAAATAAAAGTCGGGAGCGTAAGTGAGTCTGTGTCTTTCCTATCTTAAATCATAAAACTTTTAAGCGCAATTTAAATAAACAGAGAGGAAATAAAGAGAGAGAGAGAGAGAGGGAGAGTAGAGAAACTTAAGAAAAACATCCACCGACTGCCGCTCCCGTACTTTGCGATATTAATTAAAGTGTATCCGAATTTTTGCACTGACTTTTCTATCTAGCATATCTGCGTCAACGCGAAAATGGTATTTGATATAGTGAAATTAGTTTCTCGTTATCTTTCTCTCTCATTTTTCTTGTGCATGTGCTCGGGATCACTTGTCGGCGTGCGCGGGTGTTTCAATTTAAGGGAGGTCGCGGTTTTCTTCTGAGCCAACATGCCGGTTCAGCCGATTAAAAAGCCGACGCTTAAAAAAATATTCATTCGAAAACAGAACCAGGTAAACAGAATATACTCAAATAAACAACGGCGTTAACGCAAATAGATTTGAATTTTACATAAATAGAATATGACTTAAATGTACAAAACTCCGAGTGGGCGTTTATGTATTTTGGTGGTCGCTGTGGTCGAATTCAAATCGTTTCTGACGGTTAACACTTCATTAAATGATTTTCTGGATTCAGTGATTAAAGCAGACTGAAGAATAGAAACAAAAAGAGGAAAGACATCTTTGAAGTACGTTATAAAAACCAATAAGCAAAGGACAATTTCCCCACAGAGGGTCTAAAGAACACGTGGAGGCTGTCAAAAAGTGGCAGCAGACATGGACAGGTTTAACCAAAACTTTTTGGCAGTTTTACAGTGAAACTAATTAATATAATAAATTTTTAAAGCCAAATTTTCCACCCGGTGGATCATTCATGGAAGTTCATAATCCAACATAAAGAGTTTTAACCGTAATCATTCGGTTGGATTAAAGTTAAGATCAAAAGCTTTAATTGGGTTCAAAGATGGTTTATTGCATCTCTGACATAATTTCACGACCCTGAGCTTTTGTTCAGACCACCAAAATCTGGGTGTTAAAATTTCTCTAATTGTTTTATAATCTCCTTCACTTTCTTAGCAAATATAATAATAAATCCTTAATATAAAACAATAAATTCTAAATTTTAACTTTAAACAATTTTTCAACCCGATTTGATAACATTTAAAGATAAGAAATATTAAATGAATGAAACTGGTTTTGTCGATTTTTTTCTATAATTTTCTCCTCAAGGTTTCAAAATTATATAATTCTGTATGAAAACTGACTCGAGGAATTTTTAGTTTTAAAATTTTTTCACCAGAAATTTATAGCAATTCGGGATTAACCTACAAACCTTGGTTCAACCGAAGAAAAAAAATATAGAAAGCCTTTCTGAACCAAATCTGAAGCGGCAGCAACCCCCACTTGCTGAATTTTCTACAGGGCAAACCTTTTTCTCAAGGACTTGGTTGTCACCTGGGGAGTTCATAATTCCAAGGTCTAAGCTTCAAGGAGATCACTTTTTAAGGAGGAGAATTCGGGGAAATTCCTGAGAGATAATCTGTGATTAGATAAGTGAAAATCGGAAGACGAGATTTTCGTCATGAATAAACAAAGAGATTACGCGAAAGACTAAGAATGCTTCAGGTGCAGTCAGACAATGACTTTTACAATACCTCTCCACGCTGTAATTACGTAATTATCAGGAATTGTAGCAGACTCGCTGCATGTCATTTCATTATCGTGGCTCCTCATGCCCGGTGCCTGATTGCCAGGTGCAGTTTAGGCCCCGCAGCTCCACCTATGACTCTTTCTTGTTATTCTATCCCCGAGTGGATTGGTGAGTTGTGGAGATTGGAGAACGGCCGTTTTCTTGCTGTGTTGTTGCTACAACGATTCAGGAATTTCCCGGAGCAATTCTACTTGTAAACCGCGAGAGATTCTGTGGCGTAGCACTCTTTTATGAGTGCTTTGGCTGAGAAGAATTCGCATTTGAAGTGGAATCGTTTCCCGAAAGCGTAAATCAAATCTGAAGAGTCATTCCAATCGTATAAATCATCAAAATATTCAGGTACAGCCGGGAATTTTTCCTCGACGCCCGTCAGGGTCGCCGGTTGGGTGCTTTGAATGTCATTATCAGTTTAGGGTGCCTCAGTATAGTCATCCACTCACAAGAAAAAAACAGTGGATTTTCCAAAATGCTTTACCAAATTTTTGATTTAGACTGTTTATGATAACGCCATTTGTGATAATGCATAAATAATTATGCATAAACAGAGAAAGATAATGCGGATGGATTATACAATACCGAGATGAGTAATTTTATAAGAAAGAAGATTCGGATTTAAATTTCTTAATGAAATTCCACCCCCAAACATGCAGGGGTGCAAACGGGTATTTACACTATTTAAGGTGAGGTTTGAATTAATCAAAAGTAAATTAACTTAGGGAAGAAAAGTTGTAATGAAAGTGAAAACAATCAGCTGATGTTTGGTCTGTCTCAGACTTATCGCTGACATCTCTCTCCCATATTTTCGCGTGTGATTTTCTCCTCTCGTGACTCACACGTACCCCTGGCTCCGAAGGCGCAGAATCAATTGCGGGCAAAAGTATGAGTCAGTAAGGGCAGAGAGCAATCGGTTAATCCTCGGCAATTAAATGAATCATATGGATTGTTTACAGTGCGGGCCGGTGTGGCTAAGATTCACCTCTCGCGTCTCCTGCTGACGTCAAATCAGTCGCTGAGGGTTTTGGACCCTTAGCCGCTCCCCTCCGCCGAGCTTTTGGCTTTATCAGTGCGCAAACAAAGCAAAAAATCATTCAGTCACGACCTAGAAATTGCTTTTCTTCCCGAACAATTAAGTTTTTATTTAAGCAGTTTTCATAGTGAATCATGAATGACGTAAAAGAGATCGTAACGACTGCGGCCGAAACTCTTCGCATGTTTATCAAAGGAGAATTATACAAATGAATTGTCATAGTAAGGGGTCCATTGTTAGCTTATAAACGTGAAAACTGCAAATATTTGAGAATTCCTGAGGGCTTTTTTGAGTCAGTCCGCCGGTCGAGTAATGGCGAGTTGACTCGCTTTTATTTACTCCAAAGTCCGATATTCCGCGAAAGATTACGTGAAGTTGTTATGTCTTATACCTGGATATGCATCGCCGTTCTGCATGAAATCAGACATAGGTAGGCTTTTAAAAACGTCAAGATAAGAGGGAATTATGATCACTTTATCGCAGACTATAAAAGTCAAACTGCAATGAGTGCACATCACCGCAAAAATCTGTTTCTTACCGTTGCTTTAATTTAAACGGTGATATTTACGTCCATCAGACTTTTCTTCCCATTTTGATTAAAAATTCATAAAAGCGGCCCCCGAGAGCTATATTCAAGGTTCTATTTCTTTTATCACTGTCTCATTTCTTGGCAGTTCGTTGGTAAACATATTTCATAATACACCTGAAACCGGCAAACAGGTGTTGGAAATCAGACAAATCTCTTTTCTCAGAAGTTGAATATGGTTTGCCAAAACACTTCCTGTATGAAGCTGTCCTAATGTGTTGTCAGTGATACCGCAATGTTGGGACAGCCCAAATCGAATCTTTTTGCCCATTGGGAAAGAGAAAATTCCAGAATACCGAATTCGCATCTCCTGGTTGAGTCAGCAGTCAGTCATAGGACTTCAATGACAGACAACGTCTACGACCATGGTTCCGATTATTCCCACGCCCTCATCCCACGCATATTATTCGGTCCTCGAATTTAAGACCTGATTTTTCTCGTGATTTGATATACAAGGACTTGTCAGTTAATAAGAAAACCGATCGGAGCAATGCGGAACTCTTGTGCACAGCGCTAACGACCAAAGGTTTTGCATTTTCGACAAAACTTGCTTTGGTTGTGTTTACACCTTTTCCTCCGTTCGAAGTATCCAAATTAGAAAGCACTTATTTTCAAACTAAACACAAATAGAGGTTTTCGAACGAAGGAAGAAATTGACCTGCACCTGAATTGACCAGAGTGAACCATGTCATTGACCGTCCCCTATTGTGTAACGGAAGAAGTAGACGATGAAAACTACTCGTTAAACCCGAAGAATGTCCGTCCACTTGTGATTAGTCACCGAGAAGTTTCTTAAATTATTTTTACGAACGTATCAGTCATTAGGGAACTAAAGAATAAATTGTTGTTTTCACGAGAAACCATAAAAACAGGAATCATTTTTAAGTGTTTTAACTTAAATTAAATAGCACCGAATAAATCATTTGCTCACTGAGAAGGGATTAGGCCTACGTTGGTTTGCCCGTTTCAAAATGGTGATTAGAATTAACTAGTTTTAATTGCTACCACGGGGGGGCTCCTAATGGAGCTCTGAAAGTTATAATATTCTATTAATAGGATGACTAGACTTGTCTTCCGCTTCTGCATTTAAGCAGTGGCAGGTGGCTCCCACTGTCAGTTATTCGCTGCCGCCAGATGCAATTAAAATTCCAAATTGTTTTGCTTCCAAGAAGTCAGTTCTTGGTCGAAGTTTGTGCCTTCTTATCCTTCGAAATATCCTAAAATTGTGTAAAAGAAATCGATGGTAGCCACCGGTCAAAGGTGAAAAGAACAAGGTTAGATGAATTTTTCATTTTCAAAAAGGCCTCTCAGTTTGGATTTTTGCGTTCCCGTCTCACAAAAAAAAAACAGGTATGCAGCGACACTGACGTAATGCGATGACTAATTCGTGTAATCAAACAACAAAAGACAGATTTCCCTGTGGGAAATTCACATTTCCCATTAAGGCGTCGCAATTTGGACTGCTGTAAACAACGACATTGAATTGTCATCACTTTGTTCTTCTTTCCGATCCTTTTTTATGGCACGGGATGAGTCGGTTCCTTAGAAAATACCCATCGATGACGGCTATTGTTTTAGGAGTGATTGCAATGCTGTAATGAGCTGTGAAAATAAAGGTGCAGCGACATTTCGGGTTGTGAATTTAATTGCTGTCGTTAACTGCAACGGGTTATTTATTAAAATGGGGAATGTATGACTCTTCGTCGTGAAAACGTTGACTTCTATTATTAATTTATTTATTAATTATTAATAGAGAATTAAACAACTCTCACTTTTGGTTTTCATGAGAATTTCATCTTCGTTCATTATATAATAATTATATAATAATTTAACTCTGATTTTCGATAAAATATACAGAAAATAAAAAAGTCGATTCAAATGTTTTTACGATAAAAATAAGAGCAACAAAAATTTGCTTAACAGTGTCAGAAAATTTGTTTATAATTATGTTTTCTCTAAAGAAGTAAAATTTAAATCTGTGCTTTCATTATGGTTTTAGTGTGAAGTTATGAAAAACAATCAACAGAATGTAGAAGGAACAGAAAAAACAGGAGAATAATGAGAAAAATACAATACAATAAATACTTTATTTTGCCCACGAGCATTAAAGATATAAAATACCAAATTTTTATAAAATATGTAAAATTTTAAATTTAATAAGTTGTATTTTGCCTTCTGCTGTGCGAGAGGGAGCATATGCAATGAATGACTAGAATCTTCTACAAGTTAATAAATAAATAACAATTAAAACAGTTAGTATTAGAGTTAGATGACAGATAAATAATTATTGATAGATAACAATTAACGGTAAAGAATGAGTCATAGTAATAAATAAGTAAAAAAAAAACAGGGAACAAAAAACGATAAATGGCAAGTAAAGGGTTACTGAGGGTGAGAACAGGAGACAAATAAAAATAAATAAATAAAGATAGCGAGTGTAATAAATAAACAGAAGTAGATAATAAACAGAGAACAGAAAATAAGAAATAAAGAATAAATAACCATAATTAGAAAAAATAAAAGAAAGTGAGTGAGAATTTAGAGAGAAGAATAAAGGATAGAAATTAGGAAGGAAAAATAGAAGAAATAGAATAAAAAGAACAAATGGGAGGACAATTTTCTCTCCAAAACAAAAAGTCAGATAAGGTGAAAAATAAAAAAAGGAAAGCAGCGTGCCACGGTACAATAAAAAAAGTATAAAGAAGAGATAAGCAGACAAGAGAAAAGTATAAACAGAAATAGAAGGGAGAAAGCCTCTTCTCACCTGCCTTCCACTCTCTCACCTTTGGCAACTCAACATAGGGGCAAACAAAAATGCCCGCTCTGATAACCATACAGACGCCCAACGACTGCGAGGAAATTTAACAAAAACTCATTATTGGTAAACGAAAAACGGTCGGAGTGGGCTTTTTCCGATTGTTGGACGGCAAAGTTTGTTTTTCAGACACTCGCTTTCGAGATGAGTTCAGTACTGAGCGGATTACTGCTAGTACGGGGGACTGTTTCACGTCACACCGTTCAATATTAATTTCCGAGTGGTAAAAACAAAGGAATGACAGTGGCGATAACATGTTTGAATGCAGTCAAAGGTCGGATATTCAATGCTTTCCCGATGTTGCGGGGAGATCAATGTTAAGGATTACGCCTTCGGGTAATTATCTATTGAACAGAGGTTAACTTTGGTCTTACAACAACCTCAAATCGAAATTCCTATTTAAAAAACTTAAAATATAACATAGTTTTGTATTTTAAAAACTCAAACTTTTATTTTATTTTATTCTATGTATTTATGTATTTATTTGTAAATTTACTTTATTTATTTATTTAGTTACATTTTTGTAGTCCCCTCATTTTTGCTTTCGAATATTACAAAAAAAGGGAAGAAATGTTATTTGTTTATTTACTATATACTTATTGTTAATTTATTCATTATATTTACTATATTATACATTTACATATTATATTATACATACATATTATACATACTATATTATACATTACATTTATACATTTATTTACTATATTATTTTTTATATAATCACTGCATATTAATTTATTTTATTTTTATATACAGTAGGTAGGCTTCTCTACCCCTTAACCGGACTGATAATTTTATTTATTTTATTTATTTTACTTTGTAAATTTGTACCTGAAATTAATTTTGTAAAGTTTTATCCGAATCTTCTGAAATTCTTATAGTGCTCAATTCAAATTTGTAAAAAAATAGAGTAGAAAAATATTATATATTATCTATTTAAAAAACTTATTGGAATCTAAGTTTTTAATCGATACTGAGAGTCTTAAAATTTCTCCACTGACAGTTTATTCATTGAAAGAGACATAACAACTTAATGACCAGAGAAATATAAACCGGCGGCGAATTTATTGAATACCGATATTTGTGTACTTAAAAAAGTACACAACTCCATTTAATATTTTGGTCAAATATTGATATTTTTTGTCACATTTTAAGATTTCATTCGGTTATAACATAATTTGAATAATTTTGAAAATTTAAAGTAATCGAGCATACTATTACATAAGTTCACCCAGAATTTTCCTTCTTTTAAAAAGTGTCTGAGAATAAACTGCATTTGACCCAAGAACCTTCTCACCAAATAATTCACTGAAAACTCTTTCAATTTCCTTATTATTATTTTTATTTATCATAAAATTAATAAGCAGTAAAGAATTAATGATAATATTAATTAACGAGTGCTCTTCGACATTGCGTTAAGAAAAGAATCGGTCGGATACTTTTTTTGTATCGAATGGATGCATTAATTTGTACCTAAGGCAGTACCTAACGAATGAATGCATTCAGCACTTTTATGATACGTAGTCGCCCCCCGGGGTTTTAATGGCTTTGCTTCGACTTGGCAGTCGGTTCGGCTTCAGAAGGCACTTAGATAGCGACTCCAACAAGAACTGTCAATTTTCAATGAATAGTAGAGAGACATCTCTTAAATGTGACACACATTGCTCACATCGGGACCACAGTCTCAAGGCCCTGAGACTGTTGTGCGGGCATCGAAGCCAAATTCTCATGAAATTCCACACGTAAGCGGTAAACGAAGTTCATATAAGGACTTTTACCGGCGGGTTTGTTTACTTTCTTAAAATATATTTCGTCCGATGGCAAAGCTAACAACGATGTCATTTGACGCAAGGCCAGGGCTCAAGGCTACCCTTTTAGCCCTGAGCAAGGTCACGTTTCCACGATGCAAAATATACACTTCTCCAATTTTTAGCTCACGTTCGCCTCCGCACGTGAAATTTTTATTAACCAATGCAGTTTCCAAACGTTCACCGGTGTTTTCCATGTGTGAGTTTTTCGAAAATCCCAATTCCGAGAGGGTTTGGTCAGAGGTGTTCTTTAGAATGGGTTTCGACCTGTGAATTTTTCTTTCCCATCAACGGCCAAGGACAGGAAAACATTTATTTTGTGTAAAAGCGGCTTTGTTGTTGTTACGTTGTTATTCAATGCAACGTCTGATCCTCCCACGGATTCCTATTTTCGCCCACATTCAAATCCTTCTTTTATAAATAGAGATCTGGCATTGACCTTCGACTTGCATTCTCATTTATTTATTTTTGTGCTTTTTCGTACCAATAGAATTAAAATTATAAGAAACCACCCTCCCCCTTTTAAGGCCAACACTGTGTTAATGAGATTATCTCTTTCTGATTTCATCAAAACTCGTAAATTTCGCACCGGTATTTAAAACTACTTTTTTCCATTTTGAATTGGTTATGCGACAATTTAAGGTCAGTCCACTTTTGTTGGAGTTTCCCGTTTTTTTTTTTAAATCCAAAATCATTGTTTCGTTCGGTGAAATGTAACCACACTGATCATTGTAATTTTATAATTGACAGGAAGGAGAGGAGTGTGATAAATCGATTAAAATTTTAATCATTCGGGTAATTAGCAGTTTGGACGAGCACGTTCACATGGAATTTTATCATAGAAACAACTTTCTTTTTCCGTAATTAGTGGAAAACCATGAGAAGAGAACCTTTGGTTCTGAATGGGTCCCTGACCGCTCGATTTGGTTTTCTTCATCAATATCAGTAAAAGAATAGTTGTTACGAATGAGTTTCTCTATTGTAAAATATAATATTTATCTTTTCAGTTCTCTGACTCCCATGCCAATTCCGGGGACAAAGGAGAAATGACATCCGTCATGAAGAATTTCGACAAGCAGCAAGTCTCCCCACTGGTGCTGTCAGCCCAGGTACAGTATACCTTAATCTTACTCTTATATCTCCTCCCCCACCCGGAGCACATACAACACGTCTCCTAAGAAACTCCCATAATGAAGGCCTTTATTTATTATTAATATCTCGTTAGACGCCATTTATGTCCAAACGCCTGCGCATTCGTTAATTTTTTAAAAAAAAAATTTTAATGTTGATCATTAAAAATTATCTGATCTATGAACATTATTTTGAGAGAAAACCTTGGAGTTGTGTGGTTTCCACTTTCAAAATGGCCCCGGCGAAGGGATGCTTCCGCTTCATGGTGACTGACACGAAATGACCTCTCTCTCTCTCTCTCTCTCTCTCTCTCATTCCTGAGAGGTTGCTCTCCAAGGCCGGATGGGGCTCTCACGTTTTTATAATTAACGGTACCGAAGAGACGCTCTTGATGATAAATATTTTTCTATCTGTTTTCCTGACCAGAAGGTCAAGGTTCACGTGAGAGAGAGAGAAAAGGTCATTTCGATTTGAAAATGATCTACCTGAGATCGATATTGGATTCGTTGCGACTGCATCACACATAAATGGGTGACTGATAATGGGGCTGAGTCATCATAAATGAGGAAGTCTAAAAATGGTAGGAGTGTTGGATTTTGTAGGAGTCGCGGGGGGATAGAGGGATGAGAATAGGGGTGCTGAATGACATCGATAGGCATGTTCATCGGAGTACTTAAATATCTTAAAGTTGACTGCATTAAGGTCATTTCGATGCAAATTCTGTAGGTGGATTATCCTTGGAACAGCCCCGCCCTCAGCTTCCCGAAATGGTCGCCGATCAATCGGGCAAATCATCTCATTTGTTCTCATTAAAACGGAGACGATGATCTGCTTTTGGCGTTTTTTTATGCTCGACTTATGCCACATGTATTAGCAGTGGTTTTTTTTTTTATAAACGATTGTCAATTTCCTAAAATGGCAGGTAGTTGAGAAAGGGTTAAACGGGAAATACGTCGATAAGGTTTAATTAGTTGGCAATTCGTGACGGATTGCTGTTTTAGTGGATAAATTGAATGCTCGAAATGGAGCCCTTCTTTTCTCATTTACTTCTAAAAAGTTCTTCCCGGATGATTTTGGAATTATAAATTATGAATTTCATTTTATTCAGAAACTAATCAAATTAAAAATTAAGCGTTGAAAATGTCTGTGGTGACGGAAGTGGATGTCAATATCCGATCATTCGTCCCAAAAAGGAAAATTGGAAAAAAAAGAACCAAGGAAAAGCTTTGACACATTTAGATGGAAAACACAGTTTATGTTCGTCGCCGTTAATGTCTCCTTGAAAAGAATCGTGCAGTTTCCTTAATACATTTTTAAATGATTTATATTGATTTTTTATTTTTTTTTTGTTTGGATGTTTATGCATGGTTAAATACGAAGTCGAGTTCCTGCTGTTTCTAAATTATGCAGCGTCTGCCACACGGCTGTAAGGATAAATTATGGCCGAAGAAAGTTGTAACTTCGTGAGAAATTGCCTTCGGTGTTGACTCAGCTAACTTTATGAAGCAGTTGTGCGGTGCTTCCGGTATAATAACCCTTCTGCTGACTTACTATGGCACGAAACGCACTCATAGTTTTGTTAACCCGAAAGAGAACTCAGGGAAGAGTTGTCTTAAAATTTGAAGAAAAATCCTTTTTTTCTTGTCCTTCACGTGCGGCTGACTTTTCCTCATCACCTGACACCTCTTGGATTAATTTGGCCACTTTTCAAGGATTATCTGTGCATCTCGCGGGGGATTCAAAAACTTACAGATTTTCGGAAATCCCTAATCAATACATAAAACACTGTAAATTGTATTCGCCAAAGTGTACTTTTACTGTACTTTGACAGTACATAAAATTATTTTTTGAGCTTAGAGAGACATGATGAAAGAGGGAGAAAAGAATTTGATGATAAGAAAAAGCAGAAGTAGATGATCCGCTCCTGGGTGGCCACAATTTTGGCCGTAGTTTTATTTGGCAGTTGAGTCGATGTTTCATTTCAATCTGTTTTTTTTTCGCAGCACCAGCAGGACCAACAACAACAGATTCAACAGCAGCAGCAACAAGTTTTAAAAAACACAACGTCCACCAGTTCGACCTCACGTATAGCGAAAACGTCTCACTCGTCCTCCTCTCAGCGCGTTCATCACGTCACCTCCAGCGAAATGATGAAGTCAGATTTATCCGAACTCAAATCCAGCATATCAGAAATGAAAAACCTCTCAGGGGCGACCACATTCAGACTGAGGAGTTCCCGGGAGGATTTGGACAGCGACGACCTGGAAGGCGAAAACGGCGAACTCAAAACCGAACCCCTGGTCACCTTCCCCGACCCGGACACCCCTCCGCCAGTGACGAACACGCTGGCCCTCAACAGTTCCAGCCTGGTGAACAGCAAAAGCCCCAACGGGCTGCTCACCAACGGACATTTGACGAATGCGAATCACATTGTTTCAACGTCTGCCAGCAGCTCGACCACGGAAACGGTCAAGTTCGAACAGAAGCAGATGACATCCGCGAGCAAGACTAAGGTTGTGACTGATAGTTTTAGTAGTGAGCAGGAGCTTTCGAATTCCGCTGAGGTAAAAAGGGTGCAGACTTCGGATATTAGTATTAAGGAACAAATGGCGGCTATGGCCATGAGATCGAGGCTCGAAATCGAGGGCGTCACCGCTGAAAAATCTCACGCTTTAAAACAGGTGAGTCGTATTTTCTTTCTTTTATATTTTAAAAAGTCAAACCCTTAATCCAGTGGTTTCCAACCTGTGGGGCGCGTCCCCCTGGGAGGGCATTTTCGAATACAAACCAAAAATATATATTCTTTTTTAGTTCTGTTATTATATTTTTACATATTATTGTATATTATTTTGTATCCCATTAAATAAATTATAATATCAGTTGAGTATTTATGAAATTTGATTTTTAGATAAATTAACGGGACGCAACAATTTTTTTTTTAAAAAAGGGGGCGCCGGTACAAAAAGGTTGGAAACCACTGCCTTAACCCCTTCAGAAGTCTGCAATTTATTCGCTTACTTTTGCGCCTAAATTTCAATGAATTATGACACATTTTTCGGGTTTTCTGATATTGCTGTTGCTATTACTTAGGAATTTCCATCATACCTGTGGCTTTAAATTAACATTCACAAAAAGTTTTTAAAACTGGGAAGAAAATTTAAATCATGATAAATAATGGCGGAATTTATGAAAAATTTCGCGGAGTTTATTGGTTGTATTATACGATCCTCCAAGCTCTGTGATTGGTGCATACATACCAAAATGGCGACGAGCTTAAGCCCAACCCTCTGAAAGCAGGTTTGGACCAGGCGAGTCTGTGAGTTACTCATTTTAACCCGCATTGAAACTGAATCTTTCAGTTCCTCCCTGGTATGAATTTACCACCTCTGCAGTGGTAAGGGTGGTAGGATGGACTCCAACACTGTTGCAATATCTTTTTATTCCAAAATAACCAACCGCGGGAACACTTGAAAAGAATTCAAATAATAAGACGGAAAGGAAGAAAAGTTCGGAAGTCAATAAAATGAAGGGGGTGGGGGGGGGGGTTATGTATGTGTGTCACGAGTTCAGACTGAATACAGCGCCGGCGCCTCTGTGGAAATCCTTTTCCATTCGCTCATTCATTCAGTCGATTATTATTTTTCCAGCGAATTGCTGCCGAATTTCGTTCTTTTCGTGCCTTTTTAGAATTTCATCCGCCCTTAGATTTTAACTTTAACGTGTAGTGAAGCTAAGAAAAGTGAAAATCAATAAGTTGTGATAAATCGCTTCGTCCACGCTTTGATTTTTTTGTTGCCTTTGTTGTTGGAGATGTCAGAATTGAAATTTTTACAGCTTAATTTGTATCACTAAATTCATTGCTTGTAAGACAAAACGTGATTGCGAAAAAAGACAATGATTTAAGAGTAATAAAGAAAAAAATAAAAAAGCAAGACAAAAACAACAAATACAGGAAAATGAGAATTTTGCAAAGAGGAATATATATTGAAGGGAAATAGATAAGACATGTTTGGGAAAGAAAAATACAAGTCTGGTCAGAAAAGAACACTCATAAGCAGAAGTTAGACTTGAACCAATACTAAATTATGGAAAGAAAATTTTTGTATGCCCTGGCGCAAAGCACTGTTAATTTTCCTCCACCAAATCCTTCCAGCTATGGAGAACGCTTTCAACACACTTTAACCTTTGTCGGGTGTTTACTCGTCCTGAAATGGTCGCCATGGATTTTTGTAATTGAATAAAATCAAGACAATAGATTAAATAAGGATAGAGCCGAATCTGTTGGAGTGCACTCTTTGAGACCTCACGACATGAGCTCTCTCATCCTGTCGAGACTGCTCACGAGAGCCTGTACGAAGAAACATACCTGTGGGGCCCTTCTAGGCAAAAAGTCCCTGTCCCTTCGTAAGCCTTTAACAGTGGTGAGTGCCTTATGTTATAAACTTAATTGAAAACGAACCACTCCTCCCCTGAGGGTTTTAAATAAGAAACGGCGTAAAAAAGGTTATGAAGATTTAAGTTCTGCAATTAAGCTTTTAATTAAGCAAATATTTTTTCAAAGGGCGTGACTTTTGGATTTTTTTAAATGTCTCATTTATGTTTTCGTTTTTCTTTGCTAAAAGGTTAATATATATATAAAGGAAATATTAATACATAAGGTTATAAAATAACTTCGTAATGTGTGTTTGTCGCTTTAAATTTCAATTGAGAATTAAATCGTTCTAATTCCTTTTTACTTACAACAAAAATATCATTCCCTAAAAAGATTAATTCTTTTCGATCTGCAGGTCCCAAACCACTTCTCGAATTTGAAACAAAGTTGAAATTGCATTAAAACGTGAAAGCTCTGAAGATAAATGATCGTTACACCGTTGGCAGTCCCAAAAATGGCCGATTTTAAGCCTTAATGAGGCCTCTCAGGCTCTTTTTTTCTTCATTAATTTCCTCTCCACCTTTTTTGAAAAAAAATAAAGGATAATTCACAGACAATTTTTATTAAGCGATTCCGCCATCTAAATTGCAAATGCGAACAATGCTGGCAAACGTCTTTGGCAGTTTAAAACGGAAAAATTCGTTGGAAAATTCTACAATGCAGCTGTCACCTTTGGAATTCAATTGTTTTTGTTTTGCTTTTGTGTTGTCAGTCCTTCTGTCCTTTCAAAAGAATTTAATATTCCACTGAAACTCTTAATATTAGCGGAAACCAACGCATTGAGGGTAATCGATTTCACCCTTAAACCGATCCGAAGCATCCCCCTGACGCGCAAACATTCTCAATCAGTTGGAAACATTCCGAGCACTCACAGATTTCCTCATTCGGTTCATTAAATTACAACGAACCTCATTATTTACGTTGGCGGATAAATTAGGTCCGGCAGAAGAAATATCGGAAAAAATCACCCTTTCGGTTCTTCGACCCCTTCCGCTGTAAGATTTCAGCGTTAATCATCTCAAAATGATCGAAAGGGTTGCCGAATGGCCGATTTAAACGGGCAAGATGTGAGTCATACTGAGAGGAGCCATTATACTGTCTGGAGTTTGTGTATAAGGAAAGTGAAGGCGTAGAAGGGTTATTTAAGAGATATTAGGTTGGCAACTAAGTAATTGCGAATTTCACTCGTGCATTGTTTCAGTTAAATTTTTAAGGTGTCAGGCATGGTACAAATGTAAAACAAATTTTGTTATTTGAAGGTTGGATAGTCTGCTTTCAAACGGTAAAACCGTTTTTTGATCGGTTGTGTAGTTTTAGTTTCGCTGAAAAATGGGAAATCAAAAGGAGCATTTTCGTCATTTTTTGCTTTTTTTTTTGCAAAGGGAAACCGCTCCTAAAGAGTTATGTGTTGTTTATGGTGACGAAACCTTAAAAAAAAAGACAATGTCAAAATTGGTTTGGTGGAGATTTTACACTCAAAGATGAAAAACGCTCTGCTCGTTCAGTTGAAGTTAATGACGCCCTAATCAAAGGAATAATTGATTCGGATAGTCACAGTACAACACAATACAACAGAAAGATGGCAATACATTATAGAAAACAGTTATTTGTTTCTACAAAAAAACTGTCTTTGATTTTCTATAAAAAAAATCGGCAATAACTTAGTTGCCAACCCAATAAAAAGCATTTTTTGTTGAAACTGTCTTCCATCAGCTAATAAAAAGTCACTGTCACCGTAACCACTCATATTAATATGTTATCCAATAATAAATTTTAATTTTAAAAACGTTACTTTTAATTTCGATACACATAAAATATGAAAAATAAAATTAATTTCTGACCTTTCAAAATTTCAAAACCTAAATATCAATAAATTAAAACTTATATATAGGCCTATCTACATAAAAGATCGAAAGCATTAGGTTTAAGAAAAAAGCACTGAAAGTAGGAATTTCCTTTGATTGACAGTCTTTGAGATCAGAAGAAAAATAATTTTATGATTTTCAGAATCAAAGGGATTCATTAATTTTAGAATTTGAAAACTCGAATATTTTGTTGTTGGAATATTGAATGATAAAAGATCGCTGCTTCGAAATTGAGTTTTGGCGACCTTTGACCTCGTACGACCGTAAGAATGTAAATTCAAGCTGGTTGTGGTTGAAAAATTTATTTTATATCGATCGCCTGGAGAGTTATCCGGCAGCTACAATAGATAATATTTAAGCAGTCGGATTCTCACACTGATAAAGTGATGAATGGGCGGTCAAAATGTCGGAGTTTGCACCGTTGTAAAATGGCAGACGGATTTCATCATTGGCAAAAATAATACGAAGAAAAATAAAGAAAGGAATTTTCGTGAAAATTCAAAGCTCGGGAAGACAAAAACCGAAAGCGTTTCGAACGACCCTGAAACCCGTCTGCCTCATTAACACTACGTAAACACTGCGCGCCTCCCATGATCAGTGGCATTCCGGTATGCGATCCGTCCGTCCGCTTCCTCATAGTCCGGCTTTTCGCGTGTACTATGGTGACTTGACGTGCGGTGATCGAAAAGAGAGTGAATAATGACTTTTAGAAGCTCTGGAGAAGGAGAGACGAAAACGAGAGCTTTCAGGCACGACAGAACGGATTACTCTTTTCTGAGTCCTCTCATGGAGAGAAAAATCTCCAGATCCACGGATTATATTTTCTTAAGACCACCTAAGAGGGTGGCAGCTGAGGTAAAGCCTTTGGGGAGCGGTGTGGTTATGAACTCCTCAAAGAGGGGACATATTTTCGTGTAGAACTCTTCATGGAGTTATGACATTCCATGCCTGGAAAAGAGAGAAAGGGTGTGTCAAAGAGTAAACAAATGATACAATAAGCACCGCCATTGATATAATTGTTTTTGCCGGTTGGCGACACTGCCTTCGGGGGAGCTTTTGCGGTCTTAAAATCACAAACCCTGGCATAGTGAAGGTCTCTTCTCCGAATCGTTTTACACTTCCCGAGGAAATCGGTCTAAAAATAAATTTTATGAAACACTTGGCAAATTCATTGGCGAGCTGTCTTCCCGACAATGCAATGAAAGCTTTTGTTTTTTCTTTACCGGCAACGCGACATGTTCAAGTCTTCTTTCCCATAAATATATAAACGACCGCTCCCGGGGTTGTAAAACCCTCGTTAATGGATCGATCTGGGAAAGGGTTGTTAAATGCAACAACTGAGGCCAAACGACATACTTAATGGCGCGTCCCCGCCGTCTTCCTCTTTCGGTCATCTACAGTGCTTAATCAGTGGTTATTTGCAGGACCAAAGAACTCTCACAGTCGGGGAAATCTCACAGCAGGAAAGTCAAAACGTGACTGCAACCAGCATGAAAGTGCACTCGGAGGCCTTCAGCTCAGAAAAGGTGAGTCGCAAGTTCTTGTTTGACCAAATTATTATTGAGCGTAGTGACGTCACCACACTAATCGGTTGACGAGGAAAGAACTTATTCGCACGTGAGGACTAATTGAAAACATGTAAGGAAACGTTTGGCAAAAGGAATTTTTATATCGGTTTCAGAAAGCCATTTCTCAGCAGCAACAGCGTCAGACCGTCACGTCTTCCGGGATATACAACCACGAGAAACACCTGGCGCAGTCATCGCAATCTAATTTCACCATCACCTCCAAGGGGGTGTGCTCTAAGTCTGTGATTTCTTCTGCTCAGGTACCTGAAACTTCTCAGGTCTCCCTCCGTTCGTTTGTATATTTGAGAAAAACCGTGGGAATCCCAAAAGGGAACCTATTTCACATCTTCAGGAACAGTTCTTGAAAGAAATGAAGGCCACAACAATGAGAAATATTGTGGTAGCAAAATCACCACTCATCATTTTCTCTCTACTCAGATGCACTCTCTGTCCAATAACGGCCTGGAACCTTCTGAGGAAGAACTTCTCTCCCAAGGATTCGAAGACCTTGAACGTCTCGATTCCCGCTCAAGTCGTCATGAAGTGGAAGCGGCTATTAAAAAGTACTCAAATACTCTCCACGCGTTGATACAGTTACTCAGGAATCACAACGGGACGCCGGGAAAAGGCCCCAAAGTAAGGCCTGCTCCCCCCCCTCTTCTCCTCCGCCCCCGAAACCCCCTGACCTTTACTTCTTTTCCAGATTCTGAACAGGCTCAATCAGATGATTCAAAAGGCATGGGAGGTGCCGACACATGGCCACGAATTAGGCTACTCGCTCTGCAATGCACTTAGGAATTGCGGCGGATTAGATCTCCTTATTTGCGTTGCTGCCGATAAGGACCTTCAGTTCTCCAGCGCGAGGCTGCTGGAACAGTGCCTCACAACGGAGAACAGGGCCCATGTCGTCGAGAACGGACTGGAGAAGGTGAACACCATAGAGGAGTTCTCTCTTTGACCGCTTTTTTGACACGAGTTTGTTTCAGGTGGTCAAAGTGGCGTGTATGTGCACGAAAAACGTGAATAATGAGTACTGCAGAGTGGGTACTGGAATACTGGAGCACCTATTCAAGCACAGTGAAGGGACATGCAGCGACGTGATAAGGTTAGGCGGTTTGGACGCTGTGCTGTTCGAGTGCAGAAAGAACGATGTGGAAACTCTCCGACACTGCGCGAGCGCTCTGGCCAATTTGTCATTGTACGGTGGTGCAGAGAACCAGGAAGGGATGATCACCAGGAAGGTGAGCGGTCGCGCTGTCGTCAGACCGGTGACGGAGTAACTGACTGACGATCCTTCTGCTCAGGTGCCGATGTGGTTGTTTCCTCTGGCCTTCCACAACGATGACAATATCAAGTACTACGCCTGCCTGGCGATCGCCGTCCTGGTGGCGAACAAAGAAATCCAAGCAGCCGTCCTCAAGTCCGGAACTCTAGATCTGGTGGAGCCTTTCGTGACGTCCCACGACCCCAGCGAGTTCGCCAAGTCGAACCTGGCCCACGCCCACGGGCAGAGCAAGCACTGGCTGCAGAGGCTGGTCCCCGTGCTGAGCTCCAAGCGGGAGGAAGCGCGGAACCTGGCGGCGTTCCACTTCTGCATGGAAGCGGGGATAAAGAAGCAGCAAGGGAACACGGAGATATTCAGGGAGATAGGGGCGATCGAGCCTTTGAAGAAGTGTGCGAGTTGTCCGAACGCGGTCGCATCGAAATACGCGGCGCAGGCGCTCAGACTGATCGGGGAGGAGGTTCCGCACAAGCTGAGTCAGCAGGTGCCTCTGTGGTCGACGGAAGACGTGCGGGAATGGGTGAAACAAATCGGATTCATCGATTTCGCGTCGAATTTCGTCGAGAGCCGAGTCGATGGTGATTTGCTTTTGCAGTTGACTGAGGACAATTTAAGAGACGATATCGGGATCGGCAACGGAATCCTTAGGAAAAAGTAATTACAAGCTGACACGACAGCATTGCTTTCAGTGCGAAGTTAAACAGACGTTGCGCTCCGCAGGGTTTCAACCCCCGAACTGTACCAGACCTCAACAGAAGACTCCAATGCCATTCCTTTCGTTTCAGATTCACGAGAGAGCTTCAGAACCTGAAAAAAATGGCCGACTACAGCAGTAGAGACACTACAAATTTAAATTCCTTCCTGCAAACCATAGGACCCGAATTCCCCATCTACACTTATTCCATGCTGAACGCAGGGGTTGACAGGGAGTCCCTCCGCAACCTGAAGGAAGACCAACTCGCTCAAGAGTGTGGAATCGCCAATAGTATTCATAGACTTAGGATATTAGACACAATTAAAGGTGAGCAGTGCTCGAAGAAGGGGATGAACTCGGGGGAGAAACTCATCTAAATGCCTTTCCCTTTCTTTCAGTTCTCGAAGACAACATCGTCAACTCAAGTGAGGAAAATCTCGACAAATCCCTCGACGTGTTCATCAGCTATCGAAGGTCGAACGGGTCGCAGTTGGCGAGTCTCCTTAAGGTCCATCTCCACCTGAGAGGTTTCTCTGTCTTCATCGACGTCGAACGCCTGGAAGCGGGAAAATTCGACAATAACCTCCTTCAGAGTATTCGACAGGCCAAGTTCTTCCTTTTGGTGCTCACCCCGAAGGCCCTCGACAGGTGCATAGCGGACGTCGAATGCAAGGATTGGGTCCACAGGGTAAGCATCCCTCCCCGTGGAAGAAGAAATCCACCACTGACGGGTCGCTTTCTCTCCAGGAAATCGTTGCAGCTCTTCAGTCTCAGTGTAATATAATCCCGATAATAGACAATTTTCAATGGCCGGAACCGGAAGAACTGCCCGAGGATATGAGAGCCGTTTGTCATTTCAACGGGGTGAGGTGGATCCATGACTACCAGGACGCATGCGTGGACAAGGTGGAGAGGTTCATGAGGGGCGAGCCTTTCGCCAGTCAAGGAAGGATGGGCCCCGGGAAGGGCGATGTCACCCCGAGCACCCCCAGCACTCTAGGGCGACAACCCCCGAATTATCAGAGAATGCACAGCAACGACAGCAACGGGAAAGGGAGCGATAAAGATTCGGGAGGGAATTCCGCCTCCTCGAAAGATTGACTAGAGGGCCCAGCCTCGTCGGCCAAAATCAAAGCGTGAGTTTCATTATTTGTGAAGGAGAATCCGGAAGGAAGTTAATGAGGGGTTAAATGTACAGGCTGAGGAATTCCACGAGTCCACAAAAGACATGGCTTGCGGGGCGACCCCCCACGAGCCCCAGGGGCAGGACCCGCCGAAGCTCCGCGCAGTCGCCCCTCCCCGGGGGCCGCGTCCCCTACTTCGCCAAACCAGTCCTTCCCTCGGGCAGATCTCGCAGTCTGGATGGCCTTCTCGATTCCCCTTCCGAGGAAGCCTTCGTCGAGGAGGACAGCCAAAAGTACCTGAAGGATGCCGAGGGGGAGCAGAGGGGGGGAGGGGCGGAGGAGGAGCCGGACGTCGGGCTGTCGAAGTGCAGGAGCTGCGAGGACCGGTTGAACTCTGACAGTTCGACGGATGGGAGCGGTTCAATGCTGTCGCTATCGAGCGCAGGGGACGGAGTTAAGCGGAAGCAGACTTTTATGAACAAATATGTTAACAGAGTAAAAAATTTTATTAAGAAATGATAAGACGAGGCTGGACCACGAATATTAAAAGAGATTTTTATTTTTAATTTTTAATATAGTCAAGCTTTTACATTATTATTATTTATTTTTTCTTGAGAGCATTGAAGTGGCTCTAACATAAAACCTCTTACAAAACCTTTAAGAAAGGTTTCTCATTGCTTTCCCCCTCTGTAGTAATTCAGTATTTAACAGTTTTTAAAGATATACTAAAATTTATTTCTTTTCAACTAAACCAGTGATGGCCAACCTTTGATAATGTGCGGGCCAAAGTTGAGTTTGGTGTAATTTCGCGGGCCACGATGGATGCGAAAATTAAATAAGGATTTTTATAATTAGTCTTTTCTCTCTTCACACTTTCTCTTTTTCTCTTCTTCTCTTTCTTCTCCTCTTTTCTTTTTCTCATTTTCTCCTTTTATCTTTTTCTCGTTTTATCTTTTCTCTTTCTTCTCATTTTCTCTTTTTCTCATTTCCTCTTTTCTCTTTTTCCCTTTCTTCTATTTTCTCCTTTTCTCTTTATTCTCATTTTCCCATTTCTTCCTTTTCTCTTTCTTCTCATTTTCTTTTTTTCTCTCCGTCCCTGCTCTCAAGGCTATTGCCTTTGCCTCTTTTTTCCAGCTTTACCCTTTTTACATTTTTATGCAAGCAGTCCTTTTGACCTCTATAACCGAATGGATTCGAAAGCGTCAGCGTAAATTTAAAAATTTTCCCGAAAGGTAATAAAGAATTTAAAATTAAAGTTATACTAATAATAAAATAACCCTTTATTTAAAAATTAAAATGGCCTAAATTAACCAAATACGTATGTGAATATAGGAATAAAAGAGGGGGCCACATGCAACACCTTCACGGGCCATAGGTTGGACATCACTGAACTAAACCATTTTCCCGGATTGGTAGCATTGCTGACGCCTTTACTCGGAAGATGCTGTAACAGTGACAGCAACGAACACCGAAATCTGGAGAATATCGACTTTCACCAGTAAATGTTGTGATTGTCGATACACACCGGAGAGAGTCCGAATGTAATGAAATATTTTATCTTTCACCGACGTATGTTGATATTCACCGGTGAAAGTCGATATTCTCTAATTTTGGTCATTCACTGTAACATATATAAATATATTTTGGAATTACGAGTCAAAGAGCCGCTTCTCCAACAGAAGAGATGTCGAGTTAACAATTACTCGTCTTTTCTTCTTTCGTCCTTCGATTGTCGTCACCCTAATTAAGGTTGACTAAATTTTCTCGGATTTTGCAATCGATTCATTGTAGCGGTGAAACAAAGTCACGTTGTGTCAAAGAAACGAAAGAGTTTCGTAGCGTTCACATATTTAGTGCGGAAAATGATTCCGAAGTTTTATCTCGTTGCCTTTTGATGTTTCTGACGCGGCTGTCAGCAATTCATTCTGGAAAATTAGGCCCGCTCGATCGCGATAACACCCCTTCCTTCCTGCGAAACCAACTCATATCGGAATTTGATAAATAATAAGATTTATTAGCCCCGGGCGACCCGTTTTGTTTATTCGGAGTGCGCTGTTGCTGTTGATGTTTAGACTTCCGGGAAAAGCTTTCGCTTATCTCCCGGGAGGCTAATAACGTTGACCTAATTAGGCTTAATAAAGAACTTCCAGCAGCGTCCTTTTTAATACCCCTTCGCCCCCCGTCTCCCTCCGCTGGAAATTAGAGAAACATTTCGCTTCTTCACCCATTCAAGGCGTTTCTGCGTTGTTAAAAGCAAAACGCCGCCATCAGTACAATTCAGAATGGCCGTTCCTTTTTCAGCCAATCAGAGAGGTTCGGAGGTTTTTGCTGCGTTTCGACAGCCAATAAAAATAACGAATGAATTCCGGAATGGGTTAGCGCCATTTTTTATTCATTTTGATTCATGTTTTGAATTCTGTGAAAAAATGAAGGAGCTTTTTAACGACTTATATATTTTCTGACTGCCAAAAACAGCATCTTGCGGGGGAAGGAAACTGTGAACCGTTAGGAGGGGTTAAAGAAGAAATCGAATATAATACAAAAGTGGATTGGTGGAATCAATGCCTCAGCAGTGAAGAGGAATTAAGGCAAGTGCTTAATTAAAATAAATAAATAAGACAATAAAAAGTAAAATAATAAATAATATAATATAATAATTTATTCTTATCTCGCCAGAGGGCATTAAGGGAATATAAACAACAATTAAAACAAAGTTATAAATTATATACAGATCCAAAGATAAACAGTTATAACTTTTAAAGTAAATAAAATATTCCGAATTAACAAATTAAATATGAAATTATAAGTTAGATAAACAAAACATTAAATAAATAACATAACAAAAATTGAATAAAATATAGCAAATCAATAAATTAAATATAAAATTATAAGTTAAATGAACAAAACATTTTTATATTATTTAATAGCTACAATTTACAACGTTATAATAAGATAATAAATAAGATAATAAGTCAATAAATAAAACTCATTGAGATAAAAAAAATCTGCAAAAAATACGTTAAATGAAATGTACAAAAGATACTGATATTTGTAATTTTTTACGAAAAGAAGTAAAAATAAAATTAGTAAAATTATGGTATACATATATATTTATGATTATTTGAAAGCGCCATTCTGAAACTTTTGCAAATTATCCACTCGAAATTACTCACGGGGGCTTTGCCCATATGTAATTGCAAAGAATTGCAAAATAATTCAAACAAGTTTAATTAAATCCGGTTGAGAGTGGCCCCGGACACAATTGTGGCGGGAGTTTGCAGAAACCCGCGACAGAAATTAAAAACCTAATTATAAATCAAATTAGGTTCTTCTTGAGTGAGCAGGTAGGCAGGAGGATTTCACGGCGGGTTAGCTATGGTGTTATATGCAAATAATCTCCCCCCCAAAGAACCCTTTGGACGAAGTCGAACTCCTCGCGGGAGTGGATCATTCTCGGAGAACCCGTCAGTGTCGGTGGTGTCATTTTTAACAAAAATGTTCGCTCTTTGTGTTGCGGTAAGTTTTTCCAGCTCAGATTTTTTACATGCAGAACTTCGCTTTTAAGAAGAAATTGCTCCCATTGGTGTAAATCCGGTTTTATTTTTATTTCTATTTGGAAGGAGACGTCAATGAAGTTATTGAATTGATATATTGGAAATATTAACTTATTGATTTGAAACAAAACAAAATTAACCCTTAGCGGTCGTATATCTGCTCTCAGCCACCACATAAGAATCTTATACTGTATGCATTCCTATATCAGTTTACACTTTTCATAAAAAACTAATACGGAGCTCCATCGATTGGAGATAACGAAGAGGTGTCGTCTTTTGAACATTACAAACATACCAAAAATTGTATTTTCCGTTTTTTTCTTTTCATTGTAGTTTACATTTTGTTTACAATTGTAGGTATTTGCTTATTTATTAACCCTTTGCGGTCGTATGTCTGCTCTCAGCCACCACAGCAAGGAATTATACTGAATATATACGAATCTTATACTGTATGCATTCCTATATCAGTTTAAACATTTCCTTTACGTTCTGTAGAATCCCAAAGAATATATTATAAATTGTATTTAGGAGTAATTAGAGATTCTCTATTGTTAAAATATGACTAAATATTAGTGAATATTATATATATGTATCCCTGCTCTTTCCAAACAAATTAATTCCGACCAATAGATACCCATACACAAATTTTATACCACCGCAAAGGGTTAATACATAGAGGAGCCCGAAGAAAGTTATTAAAAGTCGGATGACGGTGACCGAAAGGAAAACAATTGCAGATATTTGTCAAAATTTGAGACAAAATACTGCTCCGATCTATTGTTGTATATTCTTTGAATAAGAGGCCCACGTTGTTCAAACACAGCTCTGATTCCAACAACAAATCCGGATTGTCTTGAGCTGATTCCTGTATAAGCTAAGCTTACATGCATCGATGGTTTCAGCCACGTAAAATGGCGGATTATAATCAAATTGAGGCAGTCGTTGAACAAATGAAAATGGCGGTCGCTTTCAGAGGCAAAATTCACATTTGGAAAACTGCACGAATCGTTGCACTAATGAAAGTGAACCGGGCGATGGGGGGCGAATTTCGCCCACCAACTGACCTTGTTTCCACTCCCTTGCATTCGACTTATCGATTCATAATGAGAGCGAACTTTTGTTTTTGTCCCTTTGAGAGGAACCGATTTGAGGGTGATTTGTGCTGAGTTGTGGTTGGCCAATTCAGTTGGAGGGTTTCCATTGGTACCGTTGTGTTTACCCTTTGAGAAGTGAAGTAATCGGTTAAAATGACGAATATTAAAAGTAATTAGCGTTTGAGAAAAGTCTGATTTTCACCGAAAGGTCACGGACCAGTGGTGGCGATTTTTGATTCAGAGATTCACTAAAACGGTCTCTCTTCTCAACCGTGGTCAGAAAAGCGATCGGACACGTAACACCTTACAAAAGATCTGATATAATCCTGTGCGATCATTTCTTTCCACGTTAATTGATTTTATTGGCATTTCCCGCAGTCGACGCTTTCCATTGAACTTCCGAGCTTATGTCACCTTTCGTTCTCTGACTTTCCCTCTAATCCCAACCCCTGCTGAGCAATCACGCTACGCCTCTTCTTCCTTTCTATCGTCTCTCACTTTCAAAGAGAAAGTCCAATCATTTATTAAAAAAATCATCATCCCCAACGGAGATAACGGGAATTTTCCCACAAATCCGAGTCCGAAATTCCCCTTTGGTCACACTGACTTTTGCTTTTAATCGTCCCACAAATTCTCTCTTTCAATCAAACACTTTCACACTTTCCTATTGTCACCAATCTTTTTAAATTAATGAGACCCTCCATTGGTCCAAACGGTGAGCGCTCGACCGCGACAGTGCTGATTATCAATTTTGATCGACAAAAAGGCAAAGCGATCGCTAATAAGCAAATTGATATAAAAAAGAAAACTGGAAACCTTGAAAAATAAGTTATGAAAGTCATAAATTTAGATTAAATGGATAATTTTCATAACGAAGCTCACGCAAAAGGTGATCAGCCCGAGTTTTGATCAGCAGTTAGCATTCGAAAACGGTTGTTACAATAAAAACCCTCTTCGTGTTGGAATCTAACCGAGTAATTAATCCTCGTTTAAGAGATAATGAAAGCATTCTATATCACGCGATGACTGCTGACACTGCTGTCTTTGCCGCAGCTGACTTACCTGCTGTTCATCCCCGGAGGGGAGGCCGATCCACGCGCCAGCACGAGGAGGTACAAACCGATCATCCAAGTCACAGAAGAGATCGACATAAACGACATAACATTCACCACTTCCGCCCCCGAATACGTGACCAAAGGGAGACCGCAGGAAGACAGGTTCAGGCACAGGCCTTACAAAGTGATCAAGGTGAAGGATCAGTTCCCGGCTGTTCTTTACAAGGGCAAACTGCCGTACCAACAGTCGACTGCTGACCAGTCGAAGTATTCAGGGAAGATCGTACCGTTTTCTAGTCAGTTACCGACCAAAGCATCAACTTTGCTGACTCAGGAGAAGAAATTTGTATCCTTTTAGTGGTATTTTGTTTACCTTTTCCTGACTATTTATATTCTTCTTTTCTGACATTTCTTTAACTGTCAGTTCAGATCCCATCGCCAACTTTCTCCCCGACAGTGTTAGCGCAGATAAACAGCGAAAACACCCGGAAATTCTCAGAGACCTCTGACCCCACTCAAAAAGCGATCGAATGGCCGAACTCGACCAAAAAACCCATCCACATCAAAAAGGTTAAGAAAATTCCAGATAATCACTACTTTGGTGGCGCTTCGGAGGAATTTCCGCAAACGAGAGCTCCACCCCTTTCCACCCCTTACGGAGACTCCCCCATACAGAGCGAATCACTCCATTCGGAAGTTTCAACGAAGGTAAAACTCGTCCATTCATCACTGAATCTGTCAGCGAAGGGAAGTTAATTCCCAGCGTATGTTTCCAGGGTGGGATCGGCGCCAACAACCTAGGGGATGTTGCCGATTCGTTGGATTTGAAAACGGGCGAAAGGGTGGAATTCCAAATGTACGGAATGGACGGGCCAAAGTCGTACAAGTTCGGATTCGACACGGGGAAGGGGTGAGTGACCGCTAACCACTGACAACACACCGATTTCGGGTGTTGTCGACCTTTCAACCTTTTCGCTTTCCATTTAATGAGGTCACACAATAAATCCCTTAAAAATTTTCCAAGACAAAACCTTTTCATTTTTCCAGTCACAACCGCCACTTCAGGTTCGAGGAGAGAGACGCAACAGGGAAGGTCAAAGGTCATTACGGCTATCTCGACGAGGACGGGAAGATGAGGATTATGAAGTACGAGGCTGACCCCATCACGGGGTTCCACGCGGGCCCCGTTGAGATCTCTCCGGACGATAATTAACGAGCCCCAACGGGCCCCACTAATTAACTCTTCCTGAGCTCTCTTATAAGTGATCACGTGACAAGTGAACGCCCGACGGTTTATACCGAAAACTGTGACTCTCAATTATTTAATTCTTAGAATATTTATTACATACATTTATAGTATTTTAGTAAAACACACATTAATCATAATTTTAATATATTTTCCGTTAATTTAATGAAAATTCATTTCAAATTTTCCGTCTGCTGTTGTTCTCATTAAAGGAATATTTAAAATTCAGTCTTGTTTGTATATTCAGTGGAGAAAAGTTGATAAAAAATAAATAAAGAGCACTCACATTAGGAAAACGTTCGGGTCGTTCACCTGCTAAGAAATCCGTTCAACCGAAGAGGAAAGCTCACACCTCATCCTTTTTAAAATTTCAGCGAAATTAATTCTTGGAAGAGTTTCTCCTCGAGAATTTAAATGAATACCAACAGCGCCCGGAAAATGTCGTTTTGTCGGTTATTCCGTTAAAGCTTTTCCTCCACCCGAAGTGCACTCAATCTTCTTTACATTTTCCAGAGGAAAATCTAAATTTACCGTATTTGAAAATAGATGAGTTATCATCCCCCCCTTTTTCGGGGGGTTGATTTCTGGGGCGGAAAGTTACTCAGCGTTTTCTTTGTTTTGTTTGAAAAATGATGTTATTTCAAACCCGACCATTCGGATTGTTCGCCCAAATCCAAACACTCGAATAACTTCGTCGAAAAGATGCAACTGTCGTCGAAGGCGACTGTCGACAAAGGAAAAACCTTTGAGATCCCCCATTAAAAGGGTTTCATTTCACAACATTTTCACACTCACCTTCGTCCATTTTTCTAAAACACGAAGCCACCTTTTTCATCTTGAGGAGACGAACTCTTCTATTGGTGACTTTATCCTCGATCAGTTTCGTTATGAGAGACTCTTCTGGAAAACCGTAACAGTCGACCTGAAAAGGGTGTGGTTTACTTTAATCATCCCTGAGTGTAAATTACACCCCTGGACTCACCATTTCCATTCGGGCGAAGAGGCACCGACTGGAGCAGTTGTTGTGGTCGGTGAAGGACACCTCCGTGAAGGGTGACGACCCCTTCCTCCGGCGAGAGAACGACCCCACCGAACGCTTGTGGAGGTGCCCGTGCGGAAATAGCGGTGGCACGGGGGGTGGAAACGGAGGTCTCGGAGGGAGGAAATTCAAGTCCCATCGGGGTGCATTCTCCGCGAGAACCCGCCTCCGAGACTGCTCCTCAACCCTTTCGTAGTACTCCTTCGCCTTCTTCTTCTCGATTTCCTTCCGCCGATAGAAGTCTTCGACCGCTTTACGGGCGATTTTCTCCTTGACCATCTGAAGTGTCCTGTTCCTGAAGACTGTGTCGTTGACCAGCGACATGTACGAGCATTCCTCCTGGGCTTTGATGAGCATCCCTTCGAATGAGTAGTCCTCGTATTTCTGGAGGTTCGCCTTTTTAGCCGGTGTTTGATAACTCAGGTTTGAAATTATGAAAGAGCAGACAGTGATAAAAAGCCAGTAAAAGCAGGCGCTCTTTGCTTCCATGACAGCGTTATGGAGTCTGAACAGTGAATGCGCAGTCTTTTGTGACGAGTCCGAATCCGGATGTGGTTTGTCCGGAGTGATCTCTTTTGTAAAAAAAAATACAAATTTTTTCTCATCTGTCCTTTCTCTCGTTTGCATACTTCAATAACTGCTTTCATTTTCGATGAAGAATCCTCCCCTTTCGTCGTCCAACTCCCGATGGTTGATTGAAACAGCTTCCCAGCTGTTGATCGACTGCCCGTCAGCAAATCCATCTATGAGAAAATTATCTTATTTGCTTTTACGCCCCCATCAATCATATTCATCGGGAAACCGGAAGCGATTGTATATGTTATTTACGAAAGGTTTTGCCACTGTGTGGGTGTAGCAACAAAATTTTCTCCTTTTCACTCAACTGCTTCGCTTCCTCGAATATCCCATTCATTTTTGCGGTTGAACGAACATAAGTCTTTCTGACTGCTGACAGTTCTGACTCTCCCCTTCCGCGTCCTGTCATATTCACAGTTTTCTCTGTTTTCCCTGAGTTCCCACGAATCGCTAATCGAAAGGAGAAATTTATCAGTACTCTGTTTTCAGAATTTAAATCATCCTTTTGGAGATATACTCGCTGATTAAGCAGCTTCCCTTCCTTCACTTTGCTTCTTTTATCAATTGTACCCTTATGCCCTCCTCGACTTCCTTTTACTTTTCGTCTTGTTAAGAGTATCATTCGTTCCAACAAAATCAGCACATAAGCGATCTCAAGGTAAAATGGCGACCATTCTCGGAAGAAATTACAGTAAAACCGCAGCGAAATCAATACTTCCGTCATCGCCGGGGCTCACTTTTAACAGCGGAAACTTCTAAACCAATTATGGTTTCCTTTTTCTGGAAGCGGATGACTGTTCTCCGAGGCAGACGCTAATCAAATTTTAAATTTTTATTGAGAAAACCCTTTGGGAAAATCGGAATATTGTGTCGCCCCCGGCGGAAACTCCGCCCGTGCGCCCATCGGCCTGAATTATTAATCTCTTAACTCGTCGGTTGACTGACGGACAGTTGTTAAACAGAACATGAAAGAAGATCCTTTTCAAAATGTCATTTTCACTGACATTTAACTCAGGAAGAGAAATATTGAATTTCATTGAATTAATCATTCGGATGGAATTCGTGATTTGGCTTTATTCGGTGGGAGGACGGCGAGACGGATGCAAAACAATCGCGAGCCCAATAAAAACCCTAATGGACTCCATTGTGGGGATGATGTTGATGGATTGGCGGCAAAACTGAGCTTTCCGCCGCGAGGAGGGATGGCCAAAAGCCATCACACAACTGTAGTTCAGCATTAATGACCGGAAGTCTTCAGCCTCAGGACTATTTGGGACTACGGGGCTTCGCCCTCTGAGCGCTTCGCGCTTCAACCCCCAGAGTAGCTCGGGTTTCGCCCTCGCTAAGACTTCGGAATTTCAATCTATCTCTGTACTTTAATAATAGATACGATAACACCTCAATAATCCCATTGCACTTAACTACAAAAATAATGTTTCTTCTTTATTCAGTCATTTTGTAATTCGTCTTCTGTTGCTTCTCCTTTTTCTCTCCTTCTGTTAACCATCTCTTTCTTTCGTCGCTCAGCCATCCAATTTCTCTTCCATATCCTTCTTTCTTCACTACTCTCCCTTCTAATTGGTTCTCTCTTTGGTCTGCAATCTCTAAATTACGACTCAAACCTCCATCTCTTCTTCCCTCTGACACTCAACCCCTATAGAGTGGACTTTCTTCCTGGAATTTTCATAAAACTACTAATGCAGAACCCACACTGTATAATTTCTATCAATTTTGCCTGTTCCGATATTTATTTAATCTAAGTTATTTATTGTTTCGCTAACTTATAATTTTATATTTAATTTATTGACGATTTTTATTATGATATTTATTTAATCCATGTTATTTATTGTTTTGCTTACCTATCTTATTTACTTTAAAAGCTATAGCTGATCTGATGCCTGTTTTTCTTTTGTGCATAATTTATAACTTTGTAAAAAAAATTTGTTTTCTAATGATTATAAAAAAAATTGTTGCGTATACTCCCTTAATGTCCTCGGGCGAGATAAGGGTAAATTAATATATTATATTATATTATAATTTTGCTTGTTGCCAAATGTTCAATTCCCAGACATGTTTTTCTGGAGATTTATCAGTTTTTGCTTATTTTCGAAGAATGAGACATAGCGCAGATAATTCTTTGGAAAAATTCGCGTCTTTTGGAAAAAGTCCGGTCCAAATCGGTTCGGTCGTTGCTTAAATATTAGGTAACAAAGAACGGAGTGCACACACCCACACACCCATACACACTTACACACACAAACTTCCTTTAACAGATTTATATATTAGTATGATAAAAAAAATTGTAGAGAAAAAAGAAGTAGAGGAAAAGGAGGAAAAGACAACAAAATGTCCTAAAGTTCTTCAGATCCTCAGGATCCACAATTCATCCCTTAATCTTCCTTAGATCTGATAAACTGATTAAGACAAAGAATTTGATAATTTCCCGTCTGATAAATCACAGAGTTTTTACACCCCACCCTAACAATACTCAAAATGGAAATAATGTTCATATCACAACCATTTTGCCATTAAGGGGTTGTGCAACATTCGGGAGCCGACCGAATTAAAAAACACAAATTCAATGCGCTAAAATTATAAATTCTGATCTATAGAGATTGATAGCTGCTTTCCAACCCTTACGGGCGAGCATAGGTCATCGAAAATTAGACCCTCTCGTGCGGAAAGCAAAGAAAATTAGGCCAATTTCATCGATTGGCGTCTATAATTAGGTTATATATGAGGGAACTTCCGGTTGGGAGAGCATTGTCTGAGGCTCTTTGGCCAAAATGGAAATACTCCGCCTGCAGGAAATCCTCTTGTGTCTTCTCCTCTGCTTGTTAAGCGATGTTGGGGTAAGTTTTGCTCTTTATCGTTTTCCTCCGCCATTAAACAGATTTTTTAATCTGTTTCCTTATAACCCTCAGTGCTTATGTATCCGCACCGTTACGATTATCTATTTTTTGAATCTCTTACGATTGCCAACATGACAAAAAAAATAATTTCATGAGTGCTGAAAAGGTACATAAAAGGGGGTTTGTGTTGCGCTCCACAAAGAAACAAAATCGTTAGTGTTTCCAAAGAGAATATTCTCAAAAGTTGAAAAGATTTATCTTTCTTTTACGAAGAGAAAATAAATAAATAATTAAAATAAGAGTTTTTCCCTGAGTTTCCGCACTGATACAAAATCTTGCGAAGCGTTAAGGGTGAAAAAATAAAAATACCCTTTTTCACATTTCCGTGTCAAGGAACTTTTCATTGAAATGTGGGTAATCCTTAAGTGAAGGGCTTCTCGGGGCAGAGGGCGTCGTCCTCTGCCGAGGGAAAACCCACCCCGCCTTCGGCACAACCCCCGAGCAAATGAAAAACCTCCCCCGTGGACTCCTCCCGACATCACCTCTCCAATTCTAATTATTGGAAGGTAATCAATCCAATTTGCCGTTAAATTAAGAGCAGAGCTTTGAAAAAAGAATTAAATGCTTTCACCTCTATCCTTATCTGGATCGCAAAAAGAGAGGGGGATGAAAAGAAGGAGGAGGGGGATGATTACCCCTGAAACGAGAAACAATCTAAACATTTTCGACGGACTCAAAAAAATTAAATACCATTTCCTTTGGGATTAATATCGGGAATTGGTTCGATTTAGAAAACGAAAATTACTTTTATTTGATTTCATATTTGCTGTTGGAAAATTTTGCACATCGCCAAAACTAATTTTGGTGGGAATTGTCAAAGGTGAAAAACCTTTTTGCTACAGTCAGGATTGGTATAGAATAGTGATGGCCAAACTTTCATTATGTGCGGGCCAAAGTTGAGTTTGGTGTAATTTCGAGGGCCACAATTAAATATGGATTTTTAAAATTAGTTTTTACTCTCTTTTCATTTTCTCTTTTTATCATTTTTCTCTTTTTTCTCTTTTTATCATTTTTCTCTTTTTTCTCTTTTTATCATTTTTCTCATTTTTCTCTTTTTCTCATTTTTCTCTTTTTCTCATTTTTCTCTTTTTCTCATTTTCCCTTTTTCTCTTTTTTCTCTTTTTATCATTTTTCTCTTTTTTCTCTTTTTATCATTTTTCTCATTTTTCTCTTTTTCTCATTTTTCTCTTTTTCTCATTTTTCTCTTTTTCTCATTTTTCTCTTTTTCTCATTTTTCTCTCTTTATCATTCTTCTCTTTTTCTCATTTTTCTCTTTTTCTCATTTTTCTCTTTTTCTCATTTTTCTCTTTTTCTCATTTTTCTCTTTTTCTCATTTTTCTCTTTTTCTCATTTTTCTCTTTTTCTCATTTTTCTCTTTTTCTCATTTTTCTCTCTTTATCATTCTTCTCTTTTTCTCATTTTTCTCTTTTTCTCATTTTTCTCTTTTTCTCATTTTTCTCTTTTTCTCATTTTTCTCTTTTTCTCATTTTTCTCTCTTTATCATTCTTCTCTTTTTATCATTTTTCTCTTTTTTCTCTTTTTATCATTTTTCTCATTTTTCTCTTTTTCTCATTTTCTCTTTTTCTCATTTTTCTCTTTTTACCATTTTTCTCATTTTCTCTTTTTCTCTTTTTATCATTTTTCTCTTTTTCTCATTTTTCTCTTTTTCTCATTTTTCTCTATTTATCATTTTTCTCTATTTATCATTTTCCTCATTTTTTCCTTTTGTCTTTTTTCTCATTTTCTTCTTTTCTCTACGTTCCTTTCTCTTTCTTCATTTTCTCTTTCTTCTCATTCTTCTCATTTTCTTCTTTTCTCTAAGTTCCTGCTCTCACCGCTATTGCCTTTGCCTCTTCTTTCCGGTTTTACCCTTTTCACATTTTTATGCAAGCAGTCCTTTTCACTTATACCACCGAATGGATATAAATTTAAAATTTTGCCGAAAGTTAAGAAAGAATTTCAAATTGAAGTTATTCTAATATTAGAATAACCCTTTATTTAAAAATTAAAATAGAATAAATCACCAAAGAGAGGGCCACATTTAACACCTTCACGGGCCGGATATGGCCCGCGTCCCGTAGGTTGGCCATCACTGATTCAGAAGAATCTGATTTCAAATTGTATATTTCAGGGCTTAAAATGCAGAACGGCAACGGACTCCCAACAGAACAACGATTTTGAATATGTCGTGAGAATGTGTCTCCGCCATTTGAGAAACGAATCCGATATTTACGACTTATACAGGATTCAGAACAATTACAACACAAACAAGAGGTACAGAAACGATATGCAGAACGACAACAACAATAACAATAACAATAACAACAATAACAACAACGATGACAGCGATGACAATAAAAACTACTACCACAGAAATAAGAATTATTTTGAAGGTTTCGACCGATATTGGCCATCCAACAGTGGATCGCGCGACAGGTGATTATACTCAGTGATAAAACTCTTTTCAACTCCGACTGTAAATGCTGTCGTTACAGAAACAGGTACGGAGACTACGAGAGGAACAAACAAGACGGAGAATACGGAGAATTCGATTACTCCGGCGATTCCAGAAACGGGAGAAGAAGAGGAAGACCTCAGGCGCCTCACAGTTACCAACAGCAACTGCAGCACGACAGAGAAATGTACAATCGGGGGAACAGAGACTCCAAAGTGCATTTCTATTCCAACAGGAACAAAAACACAAAAGGAGTATACAACAAAGACAGGAATTCCGATTCTCCTTTGGCCGAAATTGACGCGGTAATTAATATTTAAAATTCAAAGGAAAACACCCAAAGGATAAGCGTTTCTTCTGAGGAGATACATTAAGCGATCGAAGAAGAAAATGTTTACGTATGAAAGCGGTTGTCTCTATTAGTGGAGCCACTCAAGCGAAGCTCAAACACTCCCCCTCCCCCCTCCCCCTTCCCACCCCCCCCAAAATGAAAGGATCAAACGCTTTCATCCTTCATCTTCGCTCACTTTTCAAAAATTAAAAATAACATTTCTGTTTCAGTGCGTCATTCACTGCATCTTCCAGGAAATGCAGATGGTAAGTAAATTTCCTATTTGAAAAAAAAAGAAGTGCGGTTTAAAAATTCTTTTTTTTTCGATCGCTCCGCCCACCCTTTAAATATCAATGGAAAGGTTATTTTCACTCCCCGTTTTTGTTTATTTTCCCAAAGGAAAACCTCGGAAAAAGAAGTTTTGACGAATTATTAAACATAATAACGTGTCAGAAATTTATTTGATCGTTCTTTGCAGGTGGATGATAATGGGAAACCCGATAAAGGGTTGATCTCGCAGAAAATGACGCAGAAAATATGGAATTCGGAACTGAAGAAATTCCTGCAGGAATCCATCGACGAATGCTTCGACGCCATAGACGACAACGGCTTTGATAACAACCGAAACGGCAACAACAACAACAATCGACACAGGAAACAGGACAATATGTGCGATTGGGCCAAAACATTCGCCCTCTGTTTGGAGGACAAAGGAAGAGATGTGAGTTTCCTTTTCTCTCCTTTGGATATCCCTTGTCGGCCATTTTCTTTCGGAGGTCAAAAATCACAACGAAATATCAGTGCATTTTTTGGATTAAAGTTTCGTTTCTTCACCACAGGGAAAACTAAAATCTTTCTCTTTCCGCCGGAAATATATATTTAGTTCAGCCAAATTAGCTCAAAAATTAGGGTGAAATTGTTCAGAGTATAAATTATGGCCAAATTTTACAACTCATCCAACTTTTTGGAGAGTTATGTCTCAGAAACGGTGACTCTTAGGAAGAACAGTGTTAATACTTTGTAGATAATTTTATTCTCTACAACAGTGTTGGCCAACCTACGGCCCGCGGGTCATATCCGGCCCGTGAAGGTGTTGAATGTTCCTATATTAACATATGTATTTGGTGATTCCCCTTCTTTTTTAGATTCTGTCATAGAAGTGAAAAGGAATGTTTGCATAAAATGTTTTGAAAAGGGTAAAACCGGAAAAAAGAGGCAATGAAGTGAGAGCAGGAACGTAGAGAAAAGAAGACAATGAGAAGAAAGAGAAAAAGAAAAGAGGAAAAAAAGAGAAAAGGAGAAAATGAGAACAGAAAAGGAGAGAATGAGAAAAAGAGAAAAAGAGAAAATGACAAAATGACAAAAGGAAAAGAGGAGAAAATGAGAAGGAAGAAAAAAGGAGGAAAAGAGAAAAAGAGAAAAGAGGGGAAAATGAGAAAATGAAAAAAAGAAAAGAGGAGAAAATGAGAAGGAAGAAAAAGGAGGAGAGGAGAAAAAGAGAAAAGTGGAAAATGAGAAGAGAGTAAAAACTAATATTAAAAATCCATATTTAATTTTCCTATACGTTGTGTCCCGCCAAATTCCACCAAACTCAACTTTGGCCCACACATTATCAAAGGTTGGCCATCACTGTTGTAGATAATTTTATCCTCTATAATTTTTGTGTGAGCTATTTTTAAGTTAAAACTTACCGTGTTGCTGAAAATGGCGAAAAACTAATTTTTTTACCTTTTTTACCCCAGCATCGAATTTTTTAGGACTTTCTGACATTTTATATATATAATTATACTCTGAACAATATCATCAAGTTTGAGCTCTTAGGAATTTATGTGACCTTGAATATGGTAATTTCACTGGATTAATTTTTAACAAAAGTTATTATAATGTTTTCAGAATTGCGACGATTGGAACGATCCACTTCAGAAAAACCACAACAACAACAGAAGCAATGAGGATCAAAGATACAAATCAAAGCAAAACGACAGAGGTTAATTCCTCCTTTTCCCGAATAAACAGCCAATGTAAACAACCAAACGTGAATTCAGCCTTCCAATGCATTTTGCACGAGCTTTAATTACATAACTGATTTTAAATCGTTCTCAAGTCGATATCGAAATATAAATATAAATATAGATTTATCGGTAGGACAATTTAATGACAGACGGGCGTCTCAGTGTCAGCAGAAGGCGGCTTTCAAACATCCGGAAGGATAACTCTTGCTTCAATTTAATTTTTAAAATTAAAAAGAATCGAGATCAAATCAGTAATGACCACTGAGACTGATTCACCGGAAAGAAAGTGACCGTTATTTCCACCATTTTTTAAAATGGCGGACAGCGTATTAAGTTTGCCTTGGACAATTATTGCCTAATAAAGCTGCCAATTTCCGATTCACGCGAATTTAACTGTAATATAAATCAGTGATGGCCAACTTTTGATAATGTGCGGGCCAAAGTTGAGTTTGGTGTAATTTCGCGGGACACAATTTATGCCAAAATTAAATATGGATTTTTATAATTAGTTTTTACTCTTTCTTCTCATTTTCCCTTTTTCTCTTTTTCTTACTTTCCCCTTTTCTCTTTTTCTCTATTTACCCTTTCCTCCTTTTCTCTTTCTCATTTTTTCCTTTTCTCCTTTTCTCTTTTTTTCATTTTCCCCTTTTCTCTTTCTTCTCTTTTTCACATTTTCTCCTTTTTTCTTCTTTTCTTTTTATCTTTTGCTCCTTTTCTCTTTTTTCTCATTTTCTTCTTTTCTCTACCTTCACGGGCCGCAGGTTGGACATCACTGATCTAAACCATTGATATAACTATCAGTGAATGAAATTATTTGAATATAAATATAAATTGTAGTTATAAATATATAACGACGAAAAATGTTCCATCCAACAAAATCAACCCTTTTTTGTAAAACCCTCAAATTGTGTTCGCCGGGAGCGGAATAATGTATGATTTCCCCCAGCTGACTCAGAAATGCTGTCAAAGAAAACTGAGTCGAAAGGAGAAAAACTCTTCGGGAAAACCTTGGCTGTTTACGAGAAACTCTTTGAAACTGAGCAGCAGACCTTGAAAAGGTCGTCACTAAGGGTTTCCTCACGGGCAGGAAATGTCCTCTTTTCTTGATAATTAGCTTTCGGGAATTTCAACCCCTAAGGGAAGGGTTCAAATGCAAACATAATGTCCGACAAGAAAAATAAAAGAAAAACAAAAAGAGTTTATCTTTTTTTTTTTTTTGGAAAATCGGTTAACATTTTTCAACGTAACAATTTAATTACTACGAACGGATTTTACAGTTCTAAATTTATCGAAGTCTTTTTCTTTTTAATTATTTTAGAACTTTGGGTCGGATTACGTCTCTCTTTTCTGCAGCTGATGTTGTAATGGATTGTAATTTCACTTACAATTCCACATATGTGAAGAGTATTTAACGATAAAAAATCAAAAATTGGAAAATCACTGAATGACTTCGGACAGTTTTTTCCAAAGTCAGAACTTAAGTGGAAATCTATTTTTAATTCAAAAACACGCAACAATTTTTCCTTTTTCCTTTTCGAGGGCAAAATTAACATTTCTTGAAAAATGCTAAAAATAGAAAACCTTTTAGGGGCAACCGAACGACGACGCAATTCCACCGGACGACCGTTGCACACAATGTTCCACTTTGTCGACGGGAGAAAAATTCCTTCGGGAATCGATTTCCCGAGATTGATACGTAAAACGCCTGAGAAAATCACCCCGACAGCAGACAGTTTATTGAAAAGCCATTTACGACATTAACCTCTCTGAGAAATATAATTGAAAAAGTTTTCGTTGACGGGTCTTCACATCAAATGCCGTCATTTTGCTTTTCTAATCTTTCACTGATCACCGTTTTATTCTTCCGGATTTTCTTCTTATGAGGTGTGCTTAAGTGCTGAGTATACTCTTATGAAAAAACTTATTTTGACTCTAAAAAGTTGTTAATACGAAAGCCCTCTTTCTTATTAACGTGAATTGTCTTTTACTATTTTATTTCTTTGAATTTTTTATTGCTTTTATATTTTTATCGATTTTTATATAAAGTATTTTTTTATGTGTGGCCATATTTATTTATGTTCAGTGGAACAAACAAAGAAATGAGAGTTGAAGCTAAAGAAAAGGATATAAATCAGTGATGCCCAACCTACGGCCCTTGGGCCATATCCGGCCCGTGTAGGTGTTGCATGTGGTCCGGTCTTTTATTTCTATATTCACATACGTATTTGGTGATTTCGGTCCATTTTAATTATTAAATAAAGGGTTATTTTATTATTAGTATAACTTTAATTTTAAATTCTTTATTACCTTTCGGCAAAATTTTAAATTTATGCGAACGCTTTCGAATCCATTCGGTGATATAAGTCAAAAGGACTGTTTGCATAAAAATGGAAAAAGGGTAAAGCCGGAAAAAAGAGGCAAAGGCCGTAGGACCGTAGAGAAAGACTCTCGACAGGAACGCAGAGAAAACAAGAAAATGAGAAGATAGAGAAAAAGAGAAAATTAGAAGAGAAAAGGAGAAGAATGGGAAGAAGGACAAAAAGAGGAAAAGGGAGAAGGGAGAGAAATTAGAAGAAAATGAGAAGAGAGAGAGGATAAGAGAAAGGGGAAAATGTAGAAGAAAGAGAAGAAAGATGAAAAGTAGAAAAAGAGAAAAGCGGAGAAGTAGAAGAAAATAAGAAAAAAAGAGAAGAAAAAGAAAAAGGGGAAAATGAGAAGAAAGAGAAAAGGAGGAAAAGAGAGAAAGGAGATAAAGAGAAAATGAGAAAAAGAGATATAGGAGAAAAGGAGGAAACTGAGAAGAAAGAGAGAAAGAGAAAAGGGGAAAATAAGAAAAAGAGAAAAGGCGAAAATGAGAAAAGGACAAAAGAGGAGGAAATGAGAAAAAGACAAAATGAGAAGAAAGAGAAAAAGGGAAAATGAGAAGAGAGTAAAAACTAATTATAAAAATTTAATTTTCCTATAATTTGTGGCCCACGAAATTACACCAAACTCAACTTTGGCCCGCACATTAGCAAAGGTTGGCCATCACTGATTTAAATAATATGGCGAATTGTTTGAGAAAAGTAAAAAATTCTCTGGAGAAAAACTAAGAAGAAGAAATTGTAAGAAAATGGAGGATTGAAAAATCACGACAATAACTATTTATCTATTATTAAATTGTTATTATTAGCTGTATTTAAATTATTTATGAGTATTTTATTATTTATTATTGTTTTAAATTATTATTTGTAACTGATAATTAAACTACAACAAATAAACTGTATTTAAAATACAGTGAGAGTTTTTGCATTATCAGTTTAAATAATGTCAAGGTCAACAATTTAAATATTTAACGCAATTGACTTTTTATTAAATAAATCTAAATACAGAAAACATAACACACTGCAGCATATAAAATTCTAAATAAACACTAATTTGGGATATTTGAGGCATAATTAAAAACACATCGGGCTTTGCACGAAAGGAAAGCCTTTTCCTCAGCGATTCGGCGCAAATCAGCTTCCTAAGGCAGATCCGCAGCTGACTTCACTTCTTTGCTTTCCCTGAAGAATCCAGCAGGTCCTGCTTGTACTGCATGTCGACGGACTTCCTCGCAGGATGCCTCGGACTCTCCACGCTTTTCTGGTGCTTCAGGAACGACAGGTCGACGCTTTTCTGAGTCCTCAGCCCGGGACTGTCCCTGAACTGCTCCCCGGGCTTCCCCTTCAACGCCATCTTCTTCTGCTCTTTCTCCAACCTGTGCTGCTCCTTCTGGTGCTCCTTTTCCAGTTTATGCTGCTCTTTCTCAAGCTTCTGCTGCGCTTTTTGCTCGGATTTGGTCGGAGTCTTCGCTTGCTCGGATTTCCCGTTGGGCGATTTGTCCATGCTTTTGCTCCCGGACGCCTGACATTTCGCTTTGTCTTTTTCCATCAGTTCTTTCAGTTCGAGGGATTTACCTGAAACAGACAACGACGGAAACTTTTCATCTGTCCGCTCAACTACACTCTCACCACACAGAAAAGAATTTTCCCTTGAGTTAAGACTCGACTTTCAATCGATAAAAAGACGCAGAAATGTGGGACACAGACACAAACCATTACGGTTTCCTTGGGGCTTTAATAACTCAGGTGTCGCATCGCTGACATATTTTTTTTCAAATTTACCACCGGATTATTCGAAGGAAAAGAAGAAGGAAAATTCCTAACGTGGAAATATTAAAAGCTTTCCGGAGAAGGTCAACAGGGAGAAAAGGGAGAATATCTCTTATTATTTGATACTTTTACATTTTCCTCTTTTCCGCGTGAAACTCTAAAATATCGTCTTTCATTAAATGGCTCCCTTTTCCTTTTTCATTCCTTTTTGGAATAATTAAAATTCACTTGAGGAAATATTGGAGGGGTTAATTTTGACTTGGGGGAAAAACGATTTTAATTTAGGTAAAGATGAGCTAAAAACGCTTTGAGTGTTCAGCAAAGTGGAACACATTCTTACCTAATTTTGCTTTTTCCATTAATTCTTGTTTGGAGGACCGTCACAGCACTTAAAGTCACTATTGTGAGTGGAACACAAAAATGCTGAATAAAAGTAAGCATGCGGATAACTATACATGCTATGGTCATCGACAGCATTGTGCTGACTCACCTCTGTTTTGCAACAGCTTCTTCTGCCTCTCTTGGTCATTTGTGCTAATCCGGACTTGGTCGTGATCGTGAAGATTTAGTGTCGGAAACACCGCTGAAATCGAAATATTATTGACCTTTCAGCGAATTTTACTAAAAAATGTCTTCTTAAGTGGGCCAAAAATGGGGGTCCATTATACCCCCAAAAGATCCGATGTGGTTTCAATTTGACACCCTTCTCGACCCTTTCATTCATCCCTGAAATAATACCCTTTGAATATTTCGCATTCATATTCTCAAATCATAAATTTGACATTTTGTAAAATGGCCAACGAAATGAGCTCATTACTGCAAATTGGCTATCGACCCTTTCTCATCTCAGTCCAAATTAAATCTCAGCCTCATTCACAAACAAACCATTCATTATTCTTTCATATGGGAGTCCATCCAATGACCTCTGAGGTCTCGTCACCCCGCCGGGGGCGTCGAAAATCCGAGGGAAGTTGTTGACCCCCCATTACGTTTGTACGGTCGAAAAGGTGAAACAACCTCTGAAAGGTTTAATCAGATGATGACAAAAGCAGATTAATTTTTTTTGATTTGTTTTCGCGCTTCCACTCGGGGCTTTGACCTCTACCCTTTTTTTTTTTAGGGGGGAGGGGAGGGAAATAATTATTTTAGCGAATGAGAATAAATGAAGGGAATCGCCCCCGAAAAGGCTTAACTTATAATAAAGGGGAGGATGTTAATGAATACACATTTTATTGGAGATTAAAACGAAAAATTTTCCCAAGAGTGGGAGGGGGTTCTTTGACCCCGGATTAACCCTTTGAGGTCGTATGTGTACTCTCAGCCACCACAGCAAGGGACTATACGAATATATACGAATCTTATACTGTATGCATTCCTATATCAGTTTAAACCCTTGATAGTCAACCTGTAGCCAAATTTGGCCCAGAGAGCCCTCCCGAGTGGTCCAGCGGAGATCAACAATGAAAATTTGTGAATGATAGGTTTACAAAAATAAGAAGAATCAAATAGAGTGCAGTTCATAATGATTCATAATTCATAATAAATATAAATTGGAAGTACCTTTTTTTTCTTTTGGTTGCATGGCTTAGTAGCAATGTTATCAACGGAAGTTTGGCCCCAGTAAGAAAAGGGTTGAGTATCAAGGGTTTAACCTTTTCCTGAATTTCTATTAAATCTTTTCATCAACTAATACGATGCTCCATCGATTGGAGAAAACAAAATTTAATATACACAAAAGTTGTATACATTGTATAATTCCAAAGAATATATTATAAATTGTATTTATGAGTAATTAGAGATTCTCTCTTGTTAAAATATGACTAAATATTAGTGAATATTATGTATATGTATCTCTGCTCTTTCCAAACAAATTAATTCCGACCAATAGATACCCATACACAAATTTTATACCACCGCAAAGGGTTAAAAAAACTGAGTATAAAAAATAAATAAAAACAAAATAAACAAATAAATAGAAGAAATAAATAAATAGAATAAAAATAATATAAAAGTTTAGGCTTTTAAATATTAACCCCTTGAGTACGGAATTATTTGGAGACTTTAATGTATTTGGAACGGATTTAATTTATTTTTATATGGATTAATATGTAAGAGTAATATATTTTATTTGGAATATGCTTGTATTGGTGACATAAATATATTTTATGGCGATCAACGCACACTAGCGGGGGTTCCCTGCTCTTTCCAAAGAAATTAATTCCGACCAATAGATAGATACCCATACACAAATTTTATACCACTGCAAAGGGTTAATACATAGAGGAGCTCGAAGAAAGTTATTAAAAGTTACGACCGGACGACCGAAAGGTTGAGAGATGAGAAAATACTTGCAGATATTTTTCAAAATATGATACAAAATACTCTGAACTATATTACCGGGTATGAGATACTCATCCCCGTTATTATATACAATCGCAAAGGGTTAAAATTATTTAAGCGGTTTTTACGGGTTTTAGAAAAGGCAAATTAATTCTCATTAATTAAATCCGAAAAAGACGAAGCTGACATGCATTTGAACAGTCTGCAAACTACAGAAGCAAGCAAGAACCATCATACACCCCCTCAATCGCATTCTTCGTTACAAAGAGATTTATTTCCCGTTTCTAACTTTTGAATGGAGTTCAACTGATTGGGGTTATCAAAACGGGGGAAGTTTTGACGCAGTTAAAATGCAATGAACCAAAGTATGAGAAAGGATAAGACAACACCCCCAAATCATGCGAAAACTCCTCAACAAAAGGCCAATCAAAAGAACAATCCGAAACCCAAAAGAAAGTGAACTCCCCTAATGGGAGTAAAGCAAAACTAAATAAAGGGGTGTATTATTACCTTTTTTGCCACCCCCCGGCATGACATAGCTAGGTCTTGCCGTAGGGGCGGACGAGCTCAGCCAGCAGTGAATGATGAAATTGGCAAAATCTCCTGTCTGGACGCCACCGTTTTCAGACTCGGATTTCAAACTCTCCCCGACGAAACTTAATTTTTATTTATCATCTTCAGACGCGAGAACACCATTTTTTTTTATAGTTCTTATAAAATAGTTTATCAGAGAGAATTTATTTTTCTTTTTTTTTCACGGCTAAAAAAATAACGAAAAATATTAACCGGAAGAATAAATTAAGATGATGAAAAGAAAAATGGTTTCCTGTCCTTCGCAGTCTAAATTTCGGATTTGAGAGAGAGGAAAAAAAAATTGAGAAAAATATTTTACAGTATTTGGATTTAAAGGGTTAAGCATTTCCCAGAAAATTCTCTCAAATAAACGGGTCAAATGGCGTCGAAATAAAATACCTTTCGAGCAATTATTTCCATTTACACAAAGGAAACAGTCAATGGGGCGACTCGTTAAAGTCAATGAATTGTCTTAAGGGCGTTTTCGACCCCATTTTAGCGCATTAATTTGTCTTTTTAACATCACAACGGTTTCCTTTGCGTCAAAACAATTACGTATACAATTTGACCCATAAACGTAATCCTTTGGGAAACAGCTCAGCATTCTCAGTAAAACAACGGAACATCGGGAGAATGTAAAAATCAAATTTCTCAGGTCAAAGGGCAATCATATTTTCCCAATGTTGAAAACAAAAGCAATGAGAGGAACAATTATAGTTATCGTAAATCCAATTTTGGTTGGGAAATTTTTTTTGGAAAAACGTCGATTTTTTTCAAATGCAATAAAAAACAAAATCCTCATCAAAGATTAAATGAGAGGAAATCGAACACGCAATAAAAACCTTTTCAATGTCAAACTCACTTCACCGAATGAAACACCACAAATATGAACACAACTCCACAAAATGAGAAAATTGAAATGGTTTCGCAGGCGAACGTATCGCTTTCCCGTGTGCACGTTCTGTTCGTGAATAAGCGAACGAGTGCGGAAACTCAGCGAAGGGTCATCCCTCCAGTCAGCGAAGCAGATATTCTATTTACGGAGCAAGACAGGTTTCCGGATGCGCGGAAAGGCTTTCGAATCGAATCGGGAAAACCTCTGCAATCAATCGCATTTCTCGCGAGGGTTTTCCCCGCCGCGATGCAATCGAACAAGGTATGGGGACCTGAATTGTTTGTTGCTGGTTGTTCTGGAAGGAATGAATTGGATCGGTGGGCGTAAAAAGGCTGTGGTATGATTTGGAGCAGTGACGTCACTCTGACCTGGAAAGGCTCCACGTGGAGTGTAATCCTGGGGATTTTTCCTAAAATCCTCCAACAGGTTTTCTTCTTAAGGGTTTAGAAAATTTTCTCTCCGCTGTGATTTTCCTTTTCTGTATTTTCCACTTCGCTTCAGTTATTTGAACAACTGAAAGCGGTGAAAAATAACTCCGAACGCAGAAATACATTAATAATAAAACGACAGTGACTTCTTAAAAATATAATATAAAATTAAATTTTTTAAGATCAATTAAAAATTTTTTTTTAATTTCAATTTATCCTTTATTTTAAAACGTCATTAGTTATTGTATTAATTAATGAATAATTATTATAATTATAATAATTTATTTTAGTAAAAATATAGTAATTACTTAATTTTTTTATTTAACTTTATTTTTTTAACTTTAAGTTAAAAATTTATTTAACTTTTATTTATTTAATTTTTTATTCGACTTTAGTTAACAGTAGTAAATGTATTAATTAATTAATGAATAAATGTTATAATATTATAATAATTTATTTTAGTAAATAAATATAGTAATTAATTGTATTTATTTAACTTTAGTTAAATTATAGTAATTATAGTTAATTAAGTAAAGTTAATTAAAGTTTGTTCTGGGCCTTAATAAATAAAATATTTATAGTTAATAATTGTAATTGGATTAACTAATTAATTAGTATTTGTTAGAGAATAATTTATTTTAGTAAATATATAGTAATTAATTGTATTTATTTAACTTTAGTTAAATTATAGTAATTATGGTTAATCAAGTAAACCAAAAATTTGTTCTTGGTATTAATAAATAAAAAAAATTAGAGTTAATAAATAATTGTATTAATTAATTAATAAATCTCAGTTCTTTTTCTCTTTCCTGTCAATACTCCCTAAAACAAATAAATTCATTAGGAAAATTTATTGTTTTCTCTTGAAACTATGAAGGGGACGCAAAAGTATAAAAGCGAACATCTCTCTCTCTCTTCCTCTCTCTCTCTCTCTCTTCCTCTCATTCTCTCTCTCCCTAATTTCTCCCGAGGAAGTTTTCTAAAGGTAAGAACCGATCCGAACGCCCGTAAATCCGGGGCAATGAACGACTCATTACTTTTCTGTAATTTCGTTTTAGAAAGTTTCACTTTTCAAATAAATCTGTGCACAGTCAAGAGTTTTCTCCAATCGAAAACTTATTTGTGGTTTTTCACTGTTTTCCCAATCATTGAAAATTTCAAAATGAACGAAATAAAACCAAAAAAAAAACGAGCTTCGAGGACTTTGAAAAAAAGACTTCACTGCAGAATTCGGAATTCGGAATGAAAAGCTCCAAATCATTTCCCGGATAACTCCAATGATTCCCACGTTTGTCCACCCTGATGGTTCATTCACTCATCAATTGTTTGTTCTGTTCATACAAAATTAATTCCATTCATTCATTCCAATAATACTTCGATTCATTCATTCAAAATTGTTTATTGATTTGACCTATATCAAAAAAAAAAAAATAAAAAAAATAGATTTCTATAAAACCCACTGAGAGAATTAATGTATTGAATAGAGGGTAAAAAATTCAATAAGAATCTTAAATAAAAAAAAAACCGGAAGGATATACAATACTCGTATACAATTTAGATACGAAATCCAGTCATTTTCCTTCAATTCCGTCACTCATTCATTATTTATGTCTTAAATGGAAAGAAAATGAATGGAAATGAATGAAGTCATCCCACGCTTTATCGAATTCGCTCCCCTTCGCGGAAAGAAGGCAAACATCCATTACAAACGGACGACTAACGCTTTAGGGGTCATTGGTATTCTGTCATCCATCAAAGGGTGAACAACTTTAAAGAAAATTCACGTAGACGTCAGTCCGTCTCAATTAATTCCCCTTATTTACTCGAGAATTTTCTCTTCAATGCAAACTTTTCTCCAATTGGTCAGGAAAACCTTATCTGATCCGCCCACAGTTACGCTGTTGACATTTGAGAGTTGTACTCTCTTCGGTGGAGGCGATGACCTTTATGGGATAGTGTTTCTTCAGGAAACTAACAATCGGTCATTTTCTGTTTTCTACGACCATTTTAACACAGCTATAAAAACAAATTCTATCTCTTCAAACTATTCTTTGTCAATACCAATACAGAAATTTCGTTGCGTTTCAGTGTTGCAAACCATTTCGAAACAATACTTTCTCGTACCCACAAAAAATGACCATTTCATAGATTCATTCAAAACACTAAAAAAATCCAAACTCAAATTTTCCCAAACAGTGTTCAATACTTCGAAAACACTTCAAAATTTGAATTTGGTAAATGAACTCACTTAAAAAAGCATTAAAATGACCACAGTTTCAATTAAGCGATTTAACTCATTTTATTTATTAATTAAGACAAAACAACATTAAAAACAAATTAACGCTTAGACGACAGATTTTGTTTCAAAATTATTTATGCAATTAAAAATTTCACTTTAAACCGGAAAAATTATGTAATATTCTTCAAAATTAAATTATTCTTTTTAAGTAAAATACTGTATTTTCCTCAATGATAAAATAACAACGATTTAAAACTGTTAAAGGCAATATTTAAAAAAACTCTTTAAGACGTCAATGAAGTAAAAAAAAATGTGCAATTTAAAACGATTTAAAATGCTTAAAAGTTTTTTTCTCCAACAAAAGTACGAATGTAAAAATACATAAAATTTTCATAAGCTTTTTTAGGAAAACGCATTAATTAATTTTTCTTAAATCGAATAACAGTTAAAGCTTACGTTCACATATTTGAGAACATAATCTGAATGTGTTTTGCGTGTGTATAACATTTAGCCACATTGAAAACTTTTTGAAAGGAGTAAAATAATTATTGCTCAATTTTTAAAAAGCCAAGCAATTTACCCAATCATTTGTTTCTTTTTTGTTTTTTTTTAATAACAATATTCTATACTAAAAATACATTTTGGTGGTCACGAGAAAGAAAAAAACTTTTATGACAACACGAACGCAACTGAACGGACGTCGAACTGCTCCACCATCGCTCCCGCATTGCATCCACACTCAGCCGACGATGTCCTTTCAGGTAAAACAATTGTATTATTCATTTAAACTGAAAAAGAAATTTAAATACAATTAGTAAAAAACCTTGCCAATGTTTTTTTTTTATTGTTAATTCAATCTGATTATACTCAGGCAATTTAATTTACAATTATACAGTCCGCCATAACACTAAACTCATTTCTATGTATAAATTCGTGAGAGAAATCGACGACAAATCAAATGTGGTATTTTTTTCGAGCAGAAGAAGAACAAATGCAGATATTTTGGAGGTCATTAGTGATTAAAGTGAAATCAAAACGAATGGTCATCAATGAATGTTTAACAATACACTCGATCAACAATTACGAATGAATTAATGTAAGACATCAAAAGTTAACTGAAATTATAGGCGCACAGGAAATGCCATTGAAGATTTTCAGCAGAAGTCCTCACATGCAGAAAGTCAAACTCATTTTAATTTGATCTAAATTTGATTCAATAACTTCACTTTAGCTCGAACTGTACATGCTAATGCATTCTAAAATACTAGAAACTGGCTAATAAAACTAAAGGGTTTAATGAATTTAATATGTTAATGACTCCATTTTCCTTTCATCGCTTTGTAATGAAACTACAGTGCTTAGTCTATAATCGGGTTTTTATGATTTCCCATATTTCTAAAAATGAAAATCTATTTTCTAAAAGATCAGTAATCCATGCTGTGGTTTCTCGAAACTAATCCTACTTCTCGGGGAGAAATTTCAGGAAATAGTTCAACTAACCCTTTTAATAATAGATCTAAACTATAGGCCAATTTAGTAACTAATGCAGTTAAAAAAAACCTGAAAATATGCATTTGCACTCACGCAAATACATACCTATTTGAAATCTAAAATAAATTATTTTTCAATTCTGAAGAAGTAAATCCTTTAAGGCTTTTCATCAGTCCAATTTCTAAAAGGGAAACGATTAAAATTATTTTCTCAGTCACCGGCAGTTAAATCTGTCAACTCCCCCCGCCCTTCCCCGATGTAACCCAACTATGAATTCGGGGATGCTTACAATTCAACAACCCTCTGGCTTTCCCCAACAGCTGTGTGGACGCCTCTTGCATTGAATCCTCCGTCTGCTTCTTCGTGGACTCCACGGTGTTCACCACTTCATCCCTCTTCTTATCCAAGAACGTGTCCGCTTCCTTGATTTTGCTGTCGACTGTAGCCGCGGCCTGCAATGATAAACACTCTGCATTAATCCTAGAATAACCTACAGGATGACCATAAGTTGGTTACTCTGGAGGTCATGACCCGAGCCAAGGTGAACTGCCCTTACCTGTTGTAAGCCGTCATCCACCGCCTTCTCGACTTTGGCCACTTCGGCGTCGAAAGCGTCGATGGCTTCGTGTTTGGCTTCTTCGGCTGCGCCGACGGCCACCCTCTCCGCCTCGGACACCGTTTGGGTGAGTAATTCTCCGGTCTTTTTGATCTGGGTCTGAAGCAGTTCAGTGGCCATGTTTTTTTTCTGAATGGCGATTTCTTCCACTTCCTTTTTCTTTTTCTCGAGAAGCTCTTCGGCCTTCGAGCCCAGGTTTTTAAGCGCTGAAACGAGAAAACATTGAACAGGTTAGCAGTGGCTTTGAAGTGACTAGAATCTTGTATAAGTTAATAAATAAATAACAATAATAAATAACAGTAGTAATGAGTAACAATTAAAACAGGTAGTATTAGAGTTAAATGACAGATAAATAATTATTGATAAATAAAGTTCCCAAAAGTTATTAATAGATTGTTGATAGATAAAGTTCTTGTATAAGTTAATAAATAAATAAATAACAATAAAAAGAGCCAAATGGACCATGGAAAGGAAAGAAAAACATAGGAAAACAATGAAAGAGTATTGGGCGAAAAAGAAGGAAGAAAAGCGGCTGTTGAATTATCGTTTTCCAAGATAGGCCGAAATGAAAAAAAAATAAATAACAGCAGTAATGAATAACAATTAAAACAGGTAGTATTAGAGTTAAATGACAGATAAATAATTATTGATAGATAATTGAAGTAATGGTAAGGAATAAGTCGTAGTAATAAATAAGTAAAAAAAACAGGCAACAAAAAAAGATAGGGTTATTGACGGTGAGAACAAATAAAAATAAATAAATAAAGGTAGCGAGTGTTTAGTTCTTAATATCAGCGTGAATTAAACTAATAAAAGTCGGAGAAAGATATCCCATCTCAAGGAAAGCACAAAAGGACCCGTTTTTTTATGTCCATGAAGTCAAACTTCACTTTCAGCCGATTATAACTGAGTCATGGCAAATAATTTATTTAAAAACAGATGTCAGAAAAGAGATAATTCAGCTTTGGCTCATTTCGAGGGAGAAATGGGGCTTTCAGGTAATGCGACCGAAATAATTCACCATGCGGCCCTGTCAGTCTGACGGCGCCGAAGGACAAGGCCGTCCCCCCGTAAGCCCCTTCCTCAATTCGCGGCAAACTGCGGCGCAATAGGCGTACAACACTTTCTGAGGAACCGCCTCTTCTCCTCTGCAGTTTTTAACCGAGCTTACTCTAAAGCCGCGTTAATAAACAATTCGTCCACAACAGAGTCTTTTAAATATGAGTCAAAGTGGATGACCTCGGTTTTGCCAGGATTCTCCCAGTGCCATAATAAAGGCGGTTCTCGGTTCTAATTATTTTAACTGCCTAATGACGTGGAATTCCTGAATATGAAGAAAAAACGTGGTCGTTGTTTTTGGATAAGTCGACTGATTTGTTAATTTTCTACACTTTTTTCCTTGAAGCCTTTTTTTTATATATTTTGGTTTAACATTATCTAAGAAGAGAATGGGACAGAAGAATTTAACAACCAAACTAATAATATGCGTAAAAAAAAGTGGAAGAAGTTAAGGAAAGCAAACGCACTCGAGATAATTTATCTATGAATAAATATTCGACCTGCAAACAAATTTCGGTTGCATAAAATGTAGGGTTTTCAAAAATCCCCTTCGGAGATAATCTCCTTATCCGCCAGATTGATAGGCTTGTCCTGTTGCCATAATCGACTAATAGGGTGCAAAAACTCATTTCCAGAAAGAGTTAAAAAATCATAAATTAGAATAGTAGGCCTACGTCAAAAAGAAACAAAAAGAGGAAGAAAGTTTCATAGAGAAAATAAACTCCAGCAATTGTGGAGCACTGTGGTAAATTAATGATCGATATACATTTTATTCACAAATCAGATAAAATTAATTTCTGCCGCTTTTATTCAAACGTTGGCAATACTGAAATAAAAAGCCGGAACAATTCAGTTCAACAGATCCGAATTCCTTCCACTTAAACATGGAATGTCTTCACTGTCTAATTACTTAATTTCCCACTGCATTGAAAATGTCAGAAAAGGATTATAGTTATTAATGTCGTTGTGAATGCGTGTCATCACGCTAAAGTTTTCCGTTGATGGCTGAATCATCACATGGACTTATTCTTTCTCATATGTCGCTTTCTCTTAATTAAGCATAAATCAATAAGGGCGAATGGAAATGATTAATGAATGGGTATTGTTTCCAAAATAATCTGAATTTCTCGAGCTGTGAATTGCGCCTCCATTCGTAATTAATTTGAAGAAGATTTACAACGACAGCAAAATATTATACAAGTTTGACCGAAGTGTTCACGTGAAAAACCGTTAGCAAACCGTTGCTTATAAAAGCGACAGGACTTTTGTAACTGAAAACTACTGAGAAAAGGATAAATTCTTCGGAAGCAAATTGACAATAGTGAAACTTTTCACTGAATTTTCACGAGTTCTTACGAAGCAAAAGTGATCTCTCTATTTTTACCCCTCAACCATTGGAATAGAAAATGACAGCACAATTCTTTAATAACCGCCATCTTATATTTTAAGGGGTTAAAAATCTTTAGGGCAAACCCTTTAAAAATCGCATATTAAGGGTTGAAAGAACCTTACAGTTGTCAGTTTTTTTCAATAAACATTCAACAGTTGGTGTCAAAAGCGAATATACCCGTTTTTAATGATTCCCATAATAAAATAATGGAGAAATGCATAACATTTCTAACGGTTTTTGAGGAAGAAGATAATGCTTTTTCAGTTCAGGTTTTTTAAAAAATCGATTCTGAAATATGAGAACATCCTGACAAAGGGTTTCTATCTTGAGTTTCGTTCCCACACAATTCCTTTGAATTGTTTTGTTAAACCGCATTCAGTCTCCATTTAGGCTGCAAACGTTTTGGTTTCAATGGCCGAAAACACTCTGAGGTTTCAAACACAAACCGAGCCCTGCTCAAGGTGAAATATAAAATCGATACCAGTAAATGATTGTTTCTCCCCCCGGACGCGGAGGGAGATATTTTACATCCCCGAATGAACAATAAATATGAAAAAATGGAATACCTCCTCCAAGTCCACTGCCGCCGAACATTATGGAGAATGTTTGCTCTGACACTGACAAAGAAGCACAGACCTCGCAAAGCGAACAGGAAAAGACTGAGAGTGAGAGGCGACTCAGAGGCCGCAATCGACCGCGGAGCGTTTTTATTCCTCGACCAGCACAACTTTTCTTTCGTGGGATGGGCCTTTACAATGGGGTTTTGGAACGGACATTTCATCAATCACCGATATTTAGGATGTAATTAACCCCAACAGCACGGAGCAGTGACGAAACCGGAGTATGAAACAGCAGGAATCTTCAAAAAAGGACATTTTAAAATGGAGAGGAAACAGCTGCAGATGACCATCCGGGAGTATATCACAAATCGCAATTAAGAAAATGGCGACTCTGTGGAAACGGTCACTACGACCTGTACTCTGCAGTCAAATTAATTATGACCTTGACGGGTGTAAATCTGGCTGATAATCGGTATTAAGTTCAGAGTTCAGGTCCACAGCAGGAAGATCCTGAATTAATTAATAAAAAACTGAAATTGTCACACATGAAAACGCCCAAAATAAGTGTAAAATAATATATCTTAGGCAGACCTCATATTTTCATTATTTTTTCTTTTGAGGGGTAAGAATTGTTACCATTAATAATCTCCTCCCTCGAAATGAAGATAAAATTAATTCTATAAAAATAAAGGGATGAGTAATAAAAGAGGCTTTGAAGACAAGTATGTAATTTTCAAGTTTTACCTAAACCGTTCCCTCGGACTTTTCCTAACATTTATCAACGATAAGCAGTAGCTTAAAAAATATTTACAATATAAAAATTTCTTCATCAGCATATTAGATTCACAACATACGTTGCATTTCCAGTGGAATTTAGTGAATGCGGATTAAAATTGTTTTGAAGTTATTCGAGTTTCTTAACACTTTGGCGCCAAAAAAATGGCGTATGTTATTACATAAATTGTGCAACCGTTCATTTCAGGAAAGAGTTGGACAAAATTACTCAAATTAAGCACTTCAATAAATCTCATTTTCTCAGATATATTTCTTATAAAAAGGCTACAAAATTTTGTTAATATAAATAAAATACTTCAATTTTCGGTTTGTAAAATTCTTTTCACTCCACTGCTATTGATGAGTTAGCAAACAAAGATAACCTTCAAATACTCAAGGTTTTGAAGCCACTGAAAAAGTTTTCCAATGTCAAAAAAATAAATTTAAGGTTTGTTTTCTCTCTGGTTTGATGAATATAACAGAAAGCCCTCAATGTTATTGTAACTATTCAGCAGCTAAATATAGGTGTTAGCTAAAGTTTGCAATTTTGGAGCAAACCCAAAAATCTCTTCCTGGCTTGATTTGTTTTTAATGATTAAAATAAATTAACTCAATTCAATTTTGAAAGACTTTAAAACAAAAATGAAATTTTTACTTACATTATTCTTATAAATACCTAAAACTAAAACACTGGAGATGAACAAAACACAGTCATAACCTAACTAAAATGTTTTCTTTAATCTGCACACTAATATTGTTTCAAAATACAAAATCTATTGTCTTGAAAATCCATTTAATCTGATAAGATTGTCAAATGAAATGAGTTTTGATTGTAAAAATGGTGTACTTGATAATATCAACATTAGGCACTTAAATAATTCTTAAAAAATTGTAAATAAAAATTATGATTGAGCAATAACATTAATAATAATTTTATTAGCTGAGGAATCTTGAATACTGCATATAACAAGTAAAAGATGTCCAGAAATAAGTCTTGACTCTGATAGTGAGATATTATTTAATACTTTGCAAATACTTGCTTATTTTAATATCTTTTCCACCCTCCTTTTGTAACCAGATTTTAGGGTTATTTTTATTAACTTCCAAATAAAACAGTTCAATACTTTTCATTATTAGAGATTCCAAAAGAAAAACTATTTAATAAACCATAGAGGACAAAGACAAATTTATCAGTCAAGAAAAACATTATGGTCTGATATTTTATTTCAGTGGTTTCAAAGGAAGGCAGAAAACAAAGTAAAAAAATGTTTAACAGTTTACATTTCTTTGTACTATTTAATTCAAATAATGAAATAATTAAAACTAATTTTATCTGACTCAAAAAAGCCAGCCATCATAAATGTTACTCCAATAATTATTTTAAGTGTTTGAACAAAACCAAACATTTGATAATACTTATAATAAAAACTATTTCTTTGGCCACATATTTTTCAGAACAAATAATTAAAATATTAAATTTATTAAAATAATATCTATCACTGAAACAAGATTCTTCCAAAACAGTCATAATTTAATATCAAGTCTTTAAGATTACTGGATGGTAACTTACAACTGATAGCATTTGACACACTGAATTATTATTATGTAACTGAGTAATTAAAAATAACATTATTTAATAAATTACCATTAATTTTTCTTAAATAATTAATGCTCCAGAATTAGGAACACTGATATCTTACTAGTCTTGTCTGCATGAATGGTAAACTTCTATATTTTGGTTGTACTTATATATATACACTGGCTTTGAACAATACACACAATTGCTGTATGGATTGTGTTTCACAGTCTTAAAGTGTGACTTCAATTCCTCTTTTCCAGAAGAAGCACTTATGTTTTCCTTGCATTGTGCACAGTAAAAGCAATCTTTTTCAGCACTGGTGTCCCTCTGCTCTGAATTTTTATTATCGTTTTTTTTCTTATCACGAAACCGCCTGTGAACTGCATCCGTTGTAACTCTCTCATTGAACCAATCTAAAAATTGCAGATATACATTGCATTGATATACATTTACAAGCTTGATCATAAAATGTATTAAATCTTACCTTGGAACTTCTCCATAACGCCGAATTAAATAAGTGAGGTTCAGTAATAGAATAAAAAACTTATGGATAAAAGGCTGTAAAGCACAATTAAAAAAACTAAATTTACGCGTAAATTATAAAAATAAATCTACCCCTAATCTATTACAATTCTATCAACTTTTGCCATAGAGTATTCAGTTCTAGAAACCCGTGAAGTAAAAATTTTAATTCTGATTAAAATTTTACTTTTATATAAAGTGTGAAACAGATTTGTTTGTAAAACTAAAATCCATCGGTTTCAAACGCTCTTGACTAAGTTTTGACATTCAATATCTGTCGAATTCGAAAACATGGTTGCCAAAGAGCCTCATCGGTCTGAAAAATATCGGTTATTTACAAGTGGTTAGTCCCACGGTTTCCATTCAATGTATGATTAGGTTTCCTCTTTTTTATATTAAGGAAAATAGTATTCGAATATTGATAGTTTGATATGATGTTACTTGAAGTTCTGTCCTTTCACCGCGAACGATGCTTTTGCAAAGAAAACCTGTTTAAATGTTCCTAAGTGACCTTATCAGTTAGTTATTTTTCCAACCAGGTTAGGTTAAACCTAAACATCATGAACAAATTAAACCAAAAAGTATTGATAAATATTACAAAAAAATATTTAAGAGCTCACAATGGGCATCAATACTGCATGTTACGCTTACCTTTAGTTACAACGAATAAAATCAATGATCTTCATCAACAACAAAGGAGTCAAAAAAACTTGTACCTGGCACCAATCAGACAAAGTCATTCTGTAAGAGAGAGTTTTTTAAAGGAAATTATTAAAAAAAAATCGGTTGTGTCAGTTTTAGTAGAGTCTTCATCTGATAGTATCAAACCATATTTAAAATTAATGAGGATTCATCAACCAACAGGTAATTTTCTTTAATAAGATTTTTACAATTTTTAGTTTTATTGAGTAATAATTTTATTTCAGGTTCTTGGCTTCTATTTTGGCCTTGTGGTTGGAGTATAGCAATGGCAACTGAAAGTGGAGGGTTGCCAGATATATCTATGTTAGCATTATTTGGAGCAGGAGCTTTCATAATGAGGGGTGCAGGCTGCACAATTAATGATATGTGGGATAGAGACATAGACAGTAAAGTTTCAAGAACCAGTAGCAGACCATTGGTTACTAAAGAAATCACACCTTTTCAGGTATTTTGAATTACAACAAAAGTATAAAAACTACTCATAATATTTAAGTTAGCAAACTCTGTGACCTTATCAGTCAAGCATGTTAATGAAAAAATGAAGTGTGACTGATGCTAAATGCTCCTAATAATCTTTTGTATTGAATTTTTTTTAGGCTTTGGTTTTTTTAGGTGGTCAGCTCTCATTAGGACTTTTGATACTTCTGCAACTAAACTGGTATTCAATTTTCCTTGGAGCTTCATCTTTAGCTTTAGTGGTCTTGTATCCTCTTATGAAGAGAATCACACATTGGCCCCAGGTTTTTTTGGGCTGCACATTTAACTGGGGTGCTCTCTTAGGATGGTCTGCCATTCAAGGGTCCTGTGATTGGAGTGTTTGCTTACCACTTTACTTGGGGGGTGTTTGTTGGACTATTTTTTATGATACTATTTATGCTCATCAGGTATTTCAGCAATTTCATTATTTCCTGGTTTGCTTTTAATTTTTTCTGCCTAATTATTGATCTTTTTAGGATATTTCTGATGACTTATTATTAGGAATTAAATCAACTGCTATTAAATTTGGGGAAAATACAAAACCATATTTGGCAGGTTTTGGCACAATGATGTTATCATCATTCATGTTAGCTGGATATAACTGTCAGCAATCATGGCCATATTATGTTGCTCTGGGAGCTGTTGCAGCTCATTTAGGAGTTCAGGTAAGTTTTTGGGAAGTAGCACTCAGTAAAAATTTCTTAATGTATTTATATTATAAATAATGAAATATTTTTTGAATTTCAGCTTAGCACTTTGAATATAAAACAACCAAAGAATTGTTGGGAAAGATTCATGTCTAATCGTCATTTAGGGCTTATTCTTTTTACTGGAATTGTTTTAGGGACCTACCTGAAAAAAAAACCAGACAAAACTGACAAGACCTGAAGTAGAGTTCAGTTATTAGTCTTTTATGAATAAAACAATTGACAAATTGAAAAACAGAACTATATAAATCCCATAAATTATTTTCAGTGAAACAGCATTGAGTCATATGTAATTTTTGTGCTCAATTTTAAATGTCAATAAAATTTAAGTTATAAAATTTTTTACTGATTTTTTATTCCATTCAAATGAGTGAATACACAGAGTATTTTAAATCTGAAATCCCTTAATTGCCATAGTACATGGCAGAAAGCAAATAAAAATACTCACATAAATTAAAACAATTTTACTAATTAATACTCATACTTAAACTTTACAAAAAAATATAATCACTAATTCCATTTATTACTAACTCAATTAACTACTACATTTAACAATTATAAATGTAAATTTGAAACTTTTTCATACTCTTCTTGTGTTAAAAGTTTATTTTTGTAATTTTCCAAATCTTTAATTGAAGGTAAAATAATAGCGATAAAACCCTGAGAAAGTGGTTTCTCCACCATTATATTGGGATCTATTAGAAGTGACTGATTTATTTCCACAAGTTTACCCTTAATGCAACCCCATATAGTATATTTTGATCCATCATCACACTCAACAAAACACAAAACTGAGTCAGGCATTATATGTTGTCCTCCTTTTTTACCTTTCCCACTTACTTTGTTCTCAAGGCGATCCAATTTGCTTGAAACTTGAAAGTCTAATTTTGAAATTCTCTTTCTTTCTTTTATGATTGGATGGGTGGGTGCCAAGGTGATGAGGCAAATTTTATTTGAATGAACCAAAACACAGTGATGTTCATTTTGTGGTCCTTGGTTGTGAAGAAAATACATCCAGTTGTAGTATCTCTCTGTAACACTGGGGTAGTTGTCAAGCTTCTCAAAGCTATCTTCAATTTCTGGTACTTTTGCTGCTGCCATCTTTGCACTTATTAATCTAATTAATTAACCTTTTCCTTCCACATTCCTCATTGTGTTCTCTTCTCTGCTGTTCAAACTATTATGATTAAAAAAAACAATTTAATTTTTAAAAGTGAACTTGTGTGGTAAAAGGTCCTACAGAAACTTACATGTGCCAGTCTACACTTGCGGTGCTTTCTCTTAAGATCACCACACCAATCCAAATAACGTCCTTTAAAACCCGACTGAAATAAAATATAGTTTAATGGATATTATGCATTAATGTGACTTTATGAAACTCTTAGTATATTTACATACTAATGGAAAAATTAAACCAAAATTAAGAATTTATTTATTTACCTCTTTAAGGCACTCGCAATACTTGAAGTATATTTCTTCGCATTCTTTCCAAAGTTTTTCCGACTCTTTCATTATAAAATAACCAATCTCTTACATCGATATAATTTATTATTTTGCATAAATTCACTCAAACCAATTTTATCTTCTTATCTTGCAGAATACATACTTCCATTGGAAATAGTCATCCATATTTTTATTTTATACCTGTGGTGAAATAAGTTTTAAAAAAGTTCACTCTGTTTTATCGTAAATTACAATTCATTTATTTCACCAGTTCTCAAATAATTTAAACAATTTATTGGAGATTGTTAGATAATTTGTACCACCAGCAAATATTAAATCTATCATTTTATTCTGCTTAAAGACGTAATAATAATAGCAAATGCACGAGTAGTTGGCGGGAATAGTTTAAGAAAAGCAGATGTATAAATAGTCTATGGTCGTTTTGGTTTTTATCCGATTCATGTTGGCAGCATTGTCCTAAAATGTCCTTGAGCACCGTTTGTTTTGAAAAATTGCATATTCTGAATCATTCAAAATTTTTGTTTCAAGTTATATATCAGGAAGTGAGAGATTGTAACTGATTCACGATAATGCATATTACATTTATTTGTTTAGTTCAGCGATACATTAATTATTTCATTCTATGAACTCAAACGGAGGAAATATTAATTCAGGAGACGAAGTCCCAAGGTAATATTTAGCTTTATTATAAATGTGGATTCAGTAATATATCACAAACACTCCGACGTAATTTTCAATCTTAGCCATGAGTTTTGAATTTTTGGCACAATATCACAGGGCTCTATTATTTGTTTTAATTTGCGTTTGGGTTATTCGACCTCGAGTGTTTATATGCGTATGAACAAATAAAATTGGTTTTTTTGCGTTAAAGCTCTTAATGTCGGGTTCTCTTTATTTCTGATATTTTTGATAATTTCTCTTTCTTTTATAGTTTATTTTTGATAAAATTAAGTGCGGCATTGTTATTGTTTGTAAGATATTGAAGAGTTATTGAACTAATTGATTTAAAATATGTATGGCTTATTTATCTGATTTTATAATTTATTGTGGAAAAAATCTCAGTGAGAAAAGTGGGAAAACCATTTAAAATTTTACAAAAAACTCACATTTTTTTTGAACAAAATGAGGTTAGGATTATTGTTTGCTCCTGAAAGCTAAAAACCTTTTTTAGTTTATTACTGTAAGAAATGATTAAAAAAAATACTTAAATTATTTTGCAGCCAGTCCTCAGTTGGAAATAATACTCTTAATAATTCAATTGGAGACAGAGGTTCAGTGAATTGGTGTCCATTAAGTCCAGACACAATGAAGAGAGCAGCTGCTAAGAAACTAATAGAAAGGTACTTTTATCAGCTGGTTGATGGATGTGGGGACCCAAATTGTTCCAATGAACATTGTGCATCAAGTGGAAAGGTAGGGAAATTTCAATTTTAAACCTATTGAGGAAGATTAATATCATTCAGTGATTCATGATTCATTACAACAATTTTTTATTAGATTTAAAATTTTAATTATCTATTGTTAAAAGCTCCAGATTTTCATGTGAGAAATATTCATTTATAAGACGAACGATAATTAATATTTTTTTTAATACTCAAAATCTTATCTTTTATTATATTGTGAAATAGGTTTTTCAAAAATACCTGTAATATTTTTTATTAATTATTGAAGTTTTCTTGTGGTGAAGTGACTTCATTTTTGGTTATTTATAATTGTATATTTCATAAAGTAAAAAAAGACTTAATCAACATAATGTTTTCTTTATAAATATAATAAATTTTGGTTCTGATAAGATTTAGTTTTATTCAAAACTGATACTCTGTTGTATTGACTAACACATGCTAACATTAATTTAAACTGGGTTATTAGACAGCTGCTCTATATACCCAAATTCTCTTTTGTAGCTCAGAAAATAATGGTATAATGTATGGTTTATAGAGATAAGCTTTTGAATCGAGGAAACTCGTGTTGATTTTTAATAGTTACAATAGCATATGATTAATAGGTCATTAAAGATTAGGTGATAAGCAGTACATTTACACTGCGGTTTTCTTTGTATCAGAATGTCAAAACGAGAACTTTTCCGAACGTGTGTGAATTTTCGTTTAAAAGGTGAAAAATCTGACTCGGAACCAGGCCGCGGCTCAGGCCTTTCAGTTGTTTTCGCAAGAGGCCAAACTGTGCGAGGCTCATCCTTCGAAAGTTCCAAGGACGCAGGGAAAGCCCGATGGGAGCGCAAGCTGCAACGAGATAAATCCCCCCTCGAGGCTCATGGAACCCTGCAACGACCCCGTTCCCTCGAATTCAAACCTGCAAGGGAAGGCTGTGAATAAACAGAGCGACATCGGCGCGGCAAAAGGTGATTTTGTTTGTTTATTATCACCCGTTTATTTATTTTTCGTTTTGGATTTTCAATAAAAAAAATGACCTATTTCAATTTGCACTTGTTTTGCTTGTATAAAAATGTTTTAAAGAGAATCTGGTCAAAATTTTTAGAATTTAAGGGTGAAGTTAATGCTGTAAGGTTAAAAACGTTGGAATGGGTCCTTTTGAGATTTGTTTGTTTAAACGAATTCTTTTTTTTTTTTTGTCATTCATTTGATTTGGTTTTTCTCTGATCGTGGACAAAATCCAGGGGAAGGCCGGAGGGAGTGAGGAATGTTAAACTTTTACTTTCAATTTCAGATAAACCCTTGCCTCATTTAACGGAAGAAAAATTGATCGAGATCATAAGACAATGTCAAGAAGAAGACTCTTATTGTCAGTTGATACGAGCCATCGGGGAAGTTTATTCGAATCCCGAAAGTTTGGCCCAAAGCTTTCTGAGAACGGAACCGGAGTCGACGATAGAAGTCATGCTGGAGAAAGCAGGAGTGAAGGATCTGAAGAGGCTCAAGAAGGAGGATGTCCGAGCTTTGGAAGAAGATTTGGACAAGGATGAAGATTCTCGAGAGCTTGAATTGGAGGAAGAAAGGGTAATTTTTACTTTAAAGATATATACAACAAAAGGTTGCCAAAATTATAAAATCAAGATATACTGATTTGAAAGTCTTCAATTAACAGCTGAGTAAAAGATTATTATTTTTGTTTCTTCAAAAAATATTAATTATTTTTTATTGTAACTTTGTCGAATGTTTCAGTCATATCAGTTATTGCAATTTTACCTCCAAAAGGTCACTTATGGCGTTATTTTTATCATAAAAGTTGAATGAACTCTTTTTAATATAAAGATTATTTTATAATGTATAATCATAAATTAGTCAAATAAAGTGAGGTTTTGTTTTGTTTCAGATGGGTGAAAATTCCAACTCGAGATTATCATTAAAGAAGAAGAGTTCTTCTTACACTTCTGTTGATGTTCCCTCTCTAAGGAGAGCTTATTCGCATTTATTTAAGCTTCCTTTAAAAATTTTTGAAGGTAAGTTATTGAATTGAAGCTCATTGTTGGGAAATTTTCGGTTCCATTCGTTGAGTTGAGTTTCAATCAAACTGATTTTTCTTTTAACACTTTCAGGAGCTTTAGTGAATGCCATCGTCACATTGTCAGGAAATTTGGAGATTCAGTTAAAGCTCTTAGGATCTTCCAACAAAAAGAAAACGGAAGATGAGGATCTTCTCAATATATTCGTCATTATCATCGAAATCCCCATCCTCGGGAGCTCAGAATTTATCGATGTGGCCTTACCTCACGTGAGTACTGAAAATAAAGAGAAAAACTGTCTCATTTTCGTTTTCATAATTTGAAATAAATTTGTTTTAGATTTGCAAAGTGGCTGCGCATTTGTCGATTTCTTGTCAGGCGAAACTTGCCAAAGTGTGGGCGAAAAATTGTAAAGGACGCCTAAAAAGCCTATTGGAATCATTGCAGCAATTGATCACTCTTAAAGTGATCACCGGATCATTCAACAGAGATTATTGCATTCAGGATGAAGAAGCCATTACATCTCCCACAAAATTAATGAAGGTACGTGTAACTTCTTTCAGCCAAAACACATTGCTAACTCTCATAAACTGAACTCATTGGTGACGATTATTTTCAGGTGTTGTACTATGCGAGCATTTTGGCCGGGGAATTGGACCCTGCGGACCTGAGGCAAGAAGAGTCTCTCAATTCGGCTGACGATTCGTTTGAAACGAAGACGCCCAAGACGCCTCCCCCGGTGGATCCCCTCGAGTCCGAACTGCAAATAAGCGTTCTCGACAGCAGGAAACCTTTGATACCCTTTCACGAGTTTTACAACGAACCTCTTTCGGATGCCGTAGAAATGGACAAGGATTTCGCTTATTATAAGACAGATTTTAGTAACACATTAGACTTTGTTAAGGTAACACGGGGAGAGTTCTCACCGGAATGGGGTTCCATTAATCTCGGGGGTGACGGTTCCTTTTTTTATTTTCAGACAAAAAAATTTAGTTTTATGAATTACTCTTTTATTTTAACACCTGCAACGAAAACTCTAGGCTTGTATTATGATAATAGAATAAGGATGTATAGTGAGAGGAGAATGAGTTTTTTTCAAATAGCCGTTGGTCAGCCGACAAATCCGTATCTGAAGCTAAAAGTGAGGAGGGACCACATAATAGACGATGCTTTAGTTGAGGTTAGTGAAGTGTCCATATGTATTTCCAAGTTGGGAGGAATGAAATGGTTAATGTCTGTCCTTTTCAGCTGGAAATGGTAGCCCTGGAAAATCCAAAAGACTTAAAAAAACAGTTAGTTGTAGAATTTGAGGGGGAACAAGGTATCGATGAAGGAGGAGTGTCCAAAGAATTCTTTCAACTCATCGTCGAGGAAATATTTAATCCCGACTACGGTAAGCACAACCTTAATTTCGTTGTTCGATTCATGATGATTAATTTTTAATTAAATAATTTTCAAGGAATGTTCGTCTATCAACAAGAAACAGAAACAGTTTGGTTCAATCCGACGTCATTTGATAATGATCCTCAAAATGATGCTCAGTTTACATTGATTGGAATAGTATTAGGACTAGCTATATATAATAATGTAATACTAGATGTTCGCTTTCCAATGGTGGTGTACAAGAAGTTGATGGGAAAGAGGGGGACATTTTACGATGTACAAGACTGGAATCCGGTGAGTGGATTCGAACCGTGAGGAAGCCATCTTTATTATATTTAACCGTTATTGTGTTTTTTATTTGCAGACGCTTTTTGCCGGACTTAAAGAACTGTTGGAGTACGAAGAGGACGACATTGAAGATGTTTTCGTTCAGACTTTCAGAGTATGTTACAATGATGTATTTGGCAACATATTGTTTCATGAACTGAAAGAGGGAGGCGACCAAGTTTATGTAAACCAGGATAACAAAAAAGTTAGTATTGTTGCAATCAGGATTTTTGATGTAAAAACGCAAACTCTGATTATGTGTTTTGAATGTCAATGGTCAATATTTTTATTCTTTTGCAGGAATTCATAGATTTATATTCGGATTTCCTTTTAAATAAATGCGTAGAAAAACAATTTAGAGCTTTTCGAAAGGGATTTCAAATGGTAACGGATGAATCCCCTTTGAGTTTTCTATTTAGGCCCGAAGAAGTGGAACAACTAGTCTGCGGTAGCAAGGCAAGTCGTTTTCTTGTTTTTTTTTTCCAAGCTCAAATGGCAGCGGTGTCATCGAGTGCTTTTTGTGCTTTCAGAATTTTGATTTTAATGAGTTAGAGGAAGCAACCGAGTACGACGGAGGCTACACTGCGGAGACTCCAATAATAAAACATTTTTGGGAGTTGGTTCACGCGATGTCGTTAGACGACAAAAGAAAGTTATTGCAGTTTGCCACCGGGAGCGACAGAGTGCCCGTCGGTGGGTTAAGTAGATTAAAAATGATCATCGCCAAAAACGGATCAGACTCCGACAGGTTTGTTCATTTTCTCACACTGTTATCGATAATTGAACCGATTACGGGAAAGCGATCGACTTATTAAAAATTTGTTTTCAGATTACCAACCGCCCACACTTGCTTCAATGTGCTCCTTCTGCCGGAATATTCCACGAGAGAAAAACTGCAAGATCGGTTAGAAAAGGCGATCAACTACAGTAAAGGCTTTGGAATGCTATAATATAAGAAAAAAATCTTTTTTAAACATAAATATACGCGAAAGGAATTTTTCGAAAGAAAATGTTTTGTTTTTGCCAGTTGAAAAAGTGACAGCCACGGACATTTGAAATAAATAAAAACCAAACAAAAAGAAAAGGTAAAGAAGCCTGAGAAAGGGCAATGATTTTAATTAGGGCAACGTGTAAGTAAAAAACTGTAATTCAATGGTAGTATTTAATTTTAATCATGTTGTGAAATGTTCGTAATTTATAAAAGTGTGGATTGATTTGAAAAAAATCCATAAATTAATTTCTCATTTGCATATATTTGTGTGTAAATCCCTTCCTCTGGTCCTCAACCTTAAAATCAGTTCCTTTTCAAGATTGTTTCTTTGAAGATTAAAATTTAAAATGGAAGAATTTTAATACACACAGAAATTGATTATGTATTTACGGCGGAAAATTCTCTGTTTTTCTTCTCTTTAAGTATTCTGCTCCTCCCTTTGTATATTTTTAACTTTTATGTCAAACTTTTCCGGCATTTTTAGTCTTCGTTTGCTTTTACACTCGTAGTTTTCGGTTGTTCTTTTTCTGTAGAAACCGACAGAATCACCCACAATTTGAGTACATAACGCTGACTTATGGCCGTTTCTTATATTATACATCTCAAGGAGTAATATTTAAATAATACCTGAAAAGGAGTAAACAATACCAACCAAATGGTGGGTCCTCCAGTGATCAGTTTTTTTAAAAGTCATACACTTAATACCCAATAAGGGATGAAGATTTTTGTTATCAACTTTTTTAATTTTGTCAGAAATGTATTGGAAATCATTTTCTTTTCAATTTTTTTTTATTATTAAAAGTTTTAGAATGTGTATGAAGTAAATTTTCTTTACTATTTTTGGTGTTTCTCTGTTATTATTAAATATCTACATGATGTCATTGTTTAATTCAGAAAAATTTTACACAAAAATACAACAATTATATTTTACACAACATTTAAAGAAGTGACTTCATTGGCCAAGCCACACAAATTCTGTCCAATGCCAATATAAATAAAGCCTTTATCTCCAAATTCAACTCCCCAAGAGTTCCTGGCAATGTAATAAGGAACTGCCCCTGTCATGTCATAACCCACAATCTGAATGGCATGATTTAAGTCTTGAGGTGCCCCAGTGCAGTGGTACTGAATAATTCCTCCCAGATAATATTGCCAATTGATTGCATTGACAGCAGCTGCAACAGGTCCATGAAATGCTATTTTTCTCAGCAACAGATCTTCTGCACCAACAAAACTGAAAGAAAAACCAGCTGGATTTTTGCATTCAACTCATTATATAATTAAAACTTGAATATGTGCTTACTTATCACAAGAGAAATTCTGGATTTGAACTCCAGTCTTTGGTTTATTCAACTTACAAACCCCTGTCTTGTAAATGAATGGGTATAATTTGTCAGTTGTAAGTTTGGTTTTGGTCACAGTCAACCAGTTTAATAAAGAACAGGAATCACCTCCTTCACAGCCATAGTTACCAAATTTTGCACAATCTATAGCCTGAAAAGAGAAAACAAAGTTAGAACCCAGAATTAAACACCTGATGATCAGTACCTGACTTACTTCTTGCACACTTAACTCAACCAAAAAGCCTGCTTTCAAGGCCTGCATGGATTCAGCAGTCTCTATGGTGCTAAAGGCCCAACATGCTCCACAAGTCCTCTGATTGTGAATGCTTCCTATTATACCTTTCTCTCTCCAGTCAACTTTCATTGGAACTTTCATTGGAACTTTCATAGACCTCTTATTTCTTTCTATGGCATTGCTTTTAGTCTTATATTGTTTCCTATGATTATTGCTATAAGATCTGCTCTGATTGCTATTTTTTTGCAATCTACTTTTAAAGAATTCATCTTGTGAAAGATCAGAAAAGATTGTCAGCCCATAGAGAGCACTTTGACTGCTTGAACGATTTTTATTTAGTTCTTCCACGACCTTCACTGAATGCTGCAATTTTTTTTAACAAACCAAAAGACAAATTTTAAAATTAAATTCACTTTCACTTAAAAATTCTTAAAAAGAAAACTGTTACTTTTAATTTCTTTAGGAATAATTACTTTATATTTTTTTATTTAATATTTTAAATCTTCGGCTAAAATCATTATTAAAGTTTAGTTGCAGAACATCTTCGCTAAAATTCTAAGGTGAGGAAAATTGCTCTGATTCTAATATTCAACAGTTAAAATTTTTTTATTTGAAAAGTTCTACAAAAAATTACGTAACTAATCCGTACTAACCTTAAAATTTTCAAATCTACTCAAATATTCAATTGAATTTTCATTATAAGACTTATTAAATTTTCTAATGTAGTCCTTAAACAATTGTTCGATTTCTCCCTCTGAATTTTTATTAATCCTAATTGGAATTCCAAAAAAACACAAAAGGCAAATCCCAACTATTACAAAGTATTCTTTGACTTCCATTACCTCAAAATTCAAATTTATAAATGATCGTGGCACCAGACGATTTATATATCGGTACTTAAAACTTGCAGGTGCATTTCAAACTTTTACTTGTTTGAATAATTTGTTTTTATTTGTTTTCGATTAATAATATTCTGATAATGGCAATGTAATTGCGTAATTATATGAGTGAGCGGATGGTCATTTAAACGTAAAAATAAATTATTTATTATCTCAAAAAATGGCGGGCAGAATTATCTCATCAGACGGTTGAAAGATGCTACCTGCCAGGTTTGAAAGTGATTTATAAATTTTTTAAAATTTGTTTTGTATTTCAGGATTGAATTATTCGATTTAAAAGACAGGAGAATGTATAATGTAAAATATAAAGATTCTAACCTTCAGACTAGAAGCTAAAAAGTAAGTTTTTCTGGTAATTACAATCAAGTACTTTGATTCTGTTTATTATTTTTATTTTGAACTGACGGGTTTTTAATAAGTTTATACAACAGTACATATATTTTAAATAATTTAAATTATTGACTGAATATTAATTAAATATAATATTTTGATTGAATATATAATCATTTATACTCAGTCAAAATATTTAATAATTATTCAGTGTAAATTTATGTTAAGGTTAAGTTATAACTAAAATTATATAATTAAATTATTAAAATATATATTTATTATTATAATATAAATTGGAAGGTTGAATAAAATTCATAGTATAATATGTCTCAAAATATGCTTTAAAATTAAATATTACTGTCTTTGATTTAATTTATTAAACTTTGTTTAAAATTCAGTAAATACTGGAAAAGTATTATATGGTTGATTTAGTTTTAAGTAGTAATTATTAAGCATTTTTTTTGGGTAATCTCTTAAATTAAAAAATGCAGTCATTAAAGGCTAAAAATAATTAGTTAATTTAACATGAGAATTTCTTAATATTGATGGCATTTATAAGAAACAGAATTTTCTTTAAAAAAAAATGGAGATTTTTTTGGAAATGTTTATAAGAGCATTTGTTCAAAGCTTTTGTTCAGATTTCTGTATGTATATTAAACAATCAACTGAAGTTTCATTTTCAATTTTTTAGAAAATTTCAGAAATGATTATGAATCTTTAAAAATTATAGCTTATTACCAGTAAATGTAATTATTATTAAATAGGTTTTGCTTTTTCAGGGTGTTTATGAAATTTGAGAGATGGAGAAGGATTTTGAAAAATACCTGAAAATCCTCAACGGAGAGAGATGTTTAAAAAAGCCAAAAGAAGCAGTACTCATTTTGGATAAAATTAGTGAATATTTAAATCAAGAGAGAAGTAAATTCAGAATGGGTCTTCTCATTGGTTTATTACTCGAGGAAACCAATGACATCTTCACATTCATCTGGAAAACTTCTGCAGAATCTGAAACAGTTTCATCCACCACTGCTGCATTCAAACTCCTCGAGTCTTTAGTATCCAATTATCGAAGTTGCACTGAGCCTTATTTTCCTGTTTTACTTGAAAAATGTATTTATCTTCTCGACAGGAAACTCGCCAAAGTAAAAGAAGTCGCACTTAAATTAATAAGAAGTTTGATTGTTGCTGATTCAAGACAAATGCTGGATTTGTCGAAGCTCGTCTCGGAATTGGAACGTCACTGCAGGGAATCAAAAAAAATGCCCGGAAGTGTATCCGAACAAATTTACAGTCTGCTGGGTTATCTCTTCGAGAAACACCCGGAGTCAGTCAGCAATAAAGAATGGTTTTTGGAAAACATTTGCGAAAGTCTCAGGATCGACTGCATGGTGACCAAATATCCTTTGATAGGTAGAATAAAGGGTGCCTTCGAGGGTATAAACGGCTACCTCACCAATTACGCTCCTCCTAACGCAGAAACCTTGAGGAATATATACGAATACATAAAACAAATTAGTAAATTCCGCCAGGATAAAAAAATAGCCAGTAAAGTTGGTTTAAAAATACTTGAAAACCATTGGAGGCTTTTTGTGGATGATATATACTCCGACAGGGAGTTTTGGAAGATAAATTTGGAGGTTTGGACCAAACAGAAAAGAGAAGATCGCGTGCCCGCTTTTCAGTTCTTGTATGCCTTCTACAGCGTGATTGCTCTTTATGCGAAAAAACATTCGAGTTACTCAGAAGTGAGTGGTTATGTTGAGGAGTTCATTGAAACGCTCGTGTCGAACAGCAACGCTCACGAGAAAAGATCAGCTTTGGTTGGGATAAAATTATTCGTTTTAACGGACGCCATTAACGAATCCGAATTCAGAAGAATTTATCAAGTTCTTATTAATTTCATAAAAAAGCATGAATCTTATTCGAACTTTCCGTATTTCCCGCTTTGCCTGGAGTGCGTTTCTGCGTTTGTGTTAAAGCTCTCTGTTGAAAATGTCTCGATGGAACATTTGGCATACCTGCAGAAGTTGTCGGTGCAGCTGATTGACAGTTATCCCACTTTCCAGCCGGAACTTCAGTCCGATGCCCACGTCGCGCTGGAGAAAAGTTTTTACTTCTTGGGGATGAGCAGTTTATCAATTATGGAGAGTCACATCGGGAAAGTCGTGCATCAAGCGCTGATCAAAACTTGTTCTTCAGTCACTCTAAATGAAATTGAATTTTTGAAAGAAACGGGACAATCCCACGAGTGTACTTCATACAAATCGTACCTGAGTCTGTGGAAGTATCTGTTGAGTTTGACTGGCAGTCCTAATCTACCCGTCAACGGTTCGTTTTCATTGAAGAAGGGAGTGGCATCCAGAGTGTTCGATGCATTCGTTGAATCCTTTTTAAAAATTCTATCCAAGCTGAATTTGAGCGTTGGAACAGATATGGAAGTCGAGAATGTGAGTGACCTTTCCATATTCATCAATGTGATCGATCTGTATCAGGATCTGAGCCCTCTCATGGATCCGTTCCTTTTGCAAAAATGGCTCACTGAAATTTTGAAAATCATGATACAACTGTCACGGAAGAATCCCCTCGTTTCGGGTTTTTATAAAATCACAACAGCCAATCTGAAACTCGCGGACGGTTTTGAGTTTTTCGAAGACGCGTCTCAGGAAAAGAAAAGAAGCCTCGAATCGGTGGCTGCATTTTTGGAGGAAATCCTCCCAAGAATTGACCAATACAAAGGAGAGCTTCAGTTGTCTTGCTTGAGAATGATCCTGGCAGCCCCCGTGAAAGTGATCGAAGGCTTTGTGGAGAAGACCATCCCCGCCCTGGAAGTGGGAATCCACCTCGCAAGGAGTGACCTTTCGTTACTGAATGACCTCATAGAGACTCTGGAGCGATGGGATTTGTATTTACCCCCCGCAGCAAGCAGCTCAATCATGACGAAGATTCTCCCTTATTTCGATGGATTTTTCCAAAGCACATACTCCCCCGAGTGTAATTTCGAAAAATCAAAGGGTGTAGTTCTCAGCGACAGCGAACTGCCGATCGTTCAGAAAAAATTTCTAATGTTTTTAGGACAAATGGAAATGAGAAAAGCCGTGAATTTGATACAGTTGCAATACACAGAGAAGAACAGTCTGAGCGACAGGGATTTAATATATCGCATCCCCTCCGTGGGCGGGGGTGTGGAGATCAATTTGAACGAGATCATGCCGAGGGTAATGGATCTCGCGATGTCCTGTGTCGATAGGGGGACTCGCATAACGGCCTGTGAGTTATTATACTCTGGAGTTATGTTGTTGTTGGGGAATGTAAAACAGTTGACAGGAGGGTATACAGTTATGTTTGGGGAAGTAATTAAAACTTGCTTGACGCTCGGATGCGATTCCGACGGAGTGATCAGCCAAATATTCGAGCCATTAATGTATCAAATCGTGAGATTTTTCTCGGGAAAGGAAGCTTTGAACTTTTCCGAATCGGACGACGTACTCGATATTTTGATGGATCACGTCACTCGATTGAATAATCCGACCCTGAGAGACTTTTCCGCTCATTTGATAAAAGAGTTCACCATTTGGTCGGTGAAACAACTCACTTCGGAAGAGCTGAAAGTCACCACGAAGAGCGTGAACAGGATTTTGAAGAACATATACTCCCTCACGTTGCACCCGAGCTTCAACAAACGCCTCGGGGCCGCAGTTGCTTTCAACAAAATCTATTCCGTTCTCAGGGAGGAAGAATTCATTTTGAACGCGCACTGGTTTCAGTTGTTTTACCATTTTATGGAAAGTTTGAAAATGTGTGAGGGACCGGAGGACGTGACCGAAATCCTGGAAGCGATTCACCACGTGAAAAGACCTCTCGTCGAGAAAAGCGCGGAGTTTAATGAAGACTCTCCCCAAAGGAAGATTCCGCCCGAATTCGAGGGCGGTCGGCTGTGTCACCTGGTGAAGTGGACGATGGAACAGGCCTGCGATGTAAACCCCCTCACCAGGAGGACTGCGATGTCGGTGGTTCGAGAGCTGGCACCTTTGGTTGAGAATTGCGACTTGGCGATGTCCTTCGTGAACAAACAGTTTCGGAACTTCTTCCTGATCAAGGAAACCCCGTTTCGACCTGATTTCAACGATGGAAGTTTTATAATCTGGTTGAATTATCAAATTGCAGGGTTCGAATACTGCACCTGGCTTTTGGAAGAAACAGTGATATCCACCGAAGTCTTCCAACCTCAGTTTATAACAATTTTAAAGGGTTACATCACCGGTATTTTGTCGAAGCGAGAAAACAAAATGACCGTCGAGAATTCCCAACAGCAGAGCGTTCTCGCATTCCTGAAATTGGTATACACTCTGAAAGAGCGGGCGTATTTGTTTCCGCCGGAACTGTGGGACTTTTTAAAAGTGGTACTGTTCTCACCCACATCACTCGGATTCCGCGTCCACCAAACGGACATCGAAAAGCTCTCGTCTCTTCTGACGGACCTTTTGAAGTATTTATCCACTCATCTGACTGCATACGATTGGAACCACTTTTACAAAGACCTCGAAGCCATCGTGAGCGTGCCTGCGTTCAAGCAGATAACCAAAAACCAGGAAGTGGACGTCAGAAGTTCGGAATTCCTCTTCGCGTTAAGAGTGATAGAGGCCTCCGGATTGTGGGTCTCTTTCAGAGAGAAAATGTTTTTCCCAACCGATGAGAACCTGTTTATCGGTCCGATTTTCAGGGCGTTGTTTTTCGCTCGAGAGAGATCAGTTTATGCCGTTGTATTGGAACCATTTTGCAAGTTTTATCTTCAGGAGGTGTTGAAAATCATCCTGAAAGTGTGTGTGGATTTGAAGGGTGTACTCAGTTGCCTGGAAAACGAAGAGGAGGTCGTGGAAGAAGAAACGGGAAAAACCGTGAAGAAAGGAGAATTTTTTCAGTCCGTTTTTAAAAACGTAGTTTTGGATTTCCTGGCGGAAAGACACGATTCGTTCATCGAGAAAGTGTTGCAGGAGGGGACCGTCACAAGAGTGGAACTCCTTTTGCAGATTATCGAACATGATTCAGGAGGCTCGGCGTTGCCAGCTACGGTTTTACAACGCTGGAAGGATTTCGAAGCCCTGAAAATGAAAGATAAATCCCAGAAAAACAAACTCATATTGCAACTGGTCACTTCGTGCGCAAAGGCTATCGGAACTCCCGGTCTTCTGAAGGAATCACCGATATCGGAAAAGATTTATAACATTTTGGAAAATGAAAAATTCCATGAAGTGGATATACCCGAGGGTGTTTTCAGTTTACTTCCTTTCTTGTCGGATTTTGCGGAGAAAGAAAACGATCGTCTATACGCGTGTTTGATGAAATTCAAAGTCGATGAGAAAACCCTGAAGGAGTCGTCGACCGGGGAGGGACTTGAATTAAAGACCATCAAACTCGTCATCAACGGTGTCCTGCAGAGTTTAAAAATCACTGCCAGTTTGGTTCTGTTTTGCTTTGTCTTGAAAAGAGCCACTTGGTTCGACAGCCTTTGCAGTAGGGATGATATAGAATCGGTGCTGAAGGTTTTCGCCGACATTTCCCCTCTGACGCATTCCATCGACGCGTTGAAACTCGCTTACCGATTCTGCTTCGAAAAAGAGAACACACATTCCGCGTCTGTCATCTATAAATTATTTCTGAGTCCATTGATGAGGTTGCTGCCCAACGCGGCCGTTTACCAGCTGGTGGACGAGAATTTGGAAAACCTTTGCGAGGTGATGTGCACGAGCTGGGAAGAAGAGAAGATCCTGAGCAAAATAAAAGCGATCATGGTGAGGAAGATATGCGCCGCCGGGGTTTTCCAGACTTTCGTCACGAAGCTGACGAAACAGGAGTTGGACGAAATGCCGAAGGAAAGACGGCAGCAGATCGACACCGTCGTTAAAAAAATGTTTCTCCTACTGAAACATCCATATCTGCCGAAAGTGCTGCAGGAACGATACCGGAAATTGATGTGCGAAATTTTCAACATGATCTGCTCAATCATAAGCGCTCGTTGCAGGGAAGAAAAGTTCTACAAACTGTTTATTTTCGACGAAAGGGGGTCCTTTTTGTATGCGGCCATCGATGAGACTACCACTTATAATTTCGATATAGACTTTGACGAACTGCCGAAGCGAAAGAGGCTTTTAACACTTCTGCGGGACACGGCGACGGAGAGGAATCCAACGCGATTGATGCAGGATCCGATAAAGTATATTCAGACGAACACCCTGTTTACGTCGTCCCTCAGGGAAGACGTCACCCAATTCGACCTGACATACTCCTCCATACGACGGATGGATTCCCTCCCCCGGGAGACGACCCGATATGTGGAAGTCGAACTGGAAATGGATTCCCTTAACAGTCACGAGTGCATGCCCAACCTCATCGCGACCATTTCTAAAATGGTCAATGATAAAATCACCCCTGGGGATAAGGCGACAGAGCTGCCCTGCTGGCTCCATTTCTTCCTCAGCGTGTTGGCCAATTCCAGGTTCTGCGAGAACCTAAAGTTCTTCGTTCTCAAAGCAATTTACAATGTCCAGGCTCTCGTCGCGCCTTATTGTAAGGAAGTCTTCCCGGGAATACTCGATTCCATTTTGGAGCTTTTCAAAAACCGACCCGTAAACTATTTCTTAGTCGATTTGATCGAAATGTTGATCTTTTGGATGCACCTTCCGGAGGGAGAAAAACCCCGATGGCAGCTCACCGAACTCGTCATGCTGATGTTCAGCAAAATCGATTCTTTCAGGCGCGACATAGTTAAGAACAACCTCGATGTTGTGAAGGCAATGATCGAGGCTTGGAAAAGCGTGATGCATCTGTCCGAACTGTCTTCCGTCGCTTTCAAGCAATTGTCAGCGTCCATCGAACAGGATTTGAAGGAAAACGGGAACGGAGACGGGTCGACATATTCCAACGCACATATCTGTGGAATTCTACTTTCGAACGGGATTCCCGCGTGGAAGGACGGCTCCGAGGAGCAGTTTTTTCTCCTGTTATTAAAAAGCTTCCGCGAGGAAAACAGACACAACGAGCTTTTCGGGGAAATCTGCGGACTTGCCCTGAACCTGATCGCCAATAACCATCCGGATATGGTGGGAGCGTTTGTGCAGTGCGTTCGGAATAAAATTTATTCCCTATCCGTATGCTGGCTCCAGGTTTTATACGGAGTGCACAAACACTACCCAAACATAAGCTCTTCTTTCACGTACAAGATTTTCTCCTCCGCCTGGGATTCGGCGGATTCTCTCATCGTTCGCAAGTTGGAGATGCTTTTGAGTCACGTGACGAGAGCGGACAGGGCGGAGGATCCGACATTCGAAAGGCACGCTCACAGGTTTTTGATGGACATGTTGAATTCCCCGGACGGTGCCGTTCAAGAACTGAGCCTTCAGATCGCGGATAAACTCGTGGCTAAATTCGACGATGATAAATTAATGGACGTCATGAAAAAAGTGGCGTCCTTGCAGAGGAGCGTTCATTCGGATGTACGAAAATGGGTGTACGAAATCTGTATGAAATTATACGAGAAGGGTAAAGATTTGAAAAGGCTATGTTGGATCATTTTACTGAGGGGATTGAGCGACGGCGTGAAGGAGTTGGAGGACAGTTGCCTTCAGTTTTGGGGGAATGTTTTGAATTTGTCCTCTCTGAATACGATCCCACTTGAGATACTTAAACTCGTGTATACTCCGGAAACGGAGAAAATTTTTCTAAGTAACTCCTCAAGGATATTTTTGCAGTTCGCGACTGATAATGGACAATTGGAAAAGCCCGTTTTCGCTAACCCGATCACTCATCAGTGCAGATTTCAGAAGCGGAATTTGGTTTTAAGACCGCGGCACAGCATATTGAGGCCCAGTTTCAGTAGAAGTCTAGCGAATGAGTCGGTCGAGCTCATAGCCACGCTGAAACAGCGAAATCTCCCCTATTTGAGACCCACACCCTCCAATTTGATGTTTGAGCCAACCGTGACGGACAGTTTGAAAGAAGTCATTCCCCAAAATGAGAGCTCCGCGGAAGAACTTCAAATCCCTTCGAATCCGCTCAAACGCAGGTTCTACAAAAGCGACGTGAAAACAAGCTTTTCCTTCGCGAACTGGCAGAAAAGAAAGAAGAAAAAGGAGATGGAGGAGGAACAGGAGGCGGCGAGGAAAAAGGAAATTGCCTTGGACTTGTTCGGGGAGTATCGGGACGGCGATTATCCAGATATACAAATCCGTCATTCTCAAATCCTAAAGCTTCTCGAAGCTCTCGCGAAAAAGGATCAGCATTTCGCGAGACAGTTCTTAGTATCATTATACTCTGGATTGATTGGTCTAGTCAAAACCCAAGACAAAACGTCGCTGCTTTCGAAAATTGGCAAATGTTTCGAGGAGATGCTGAAAACCAGTGAAAACTTTGATCCCGGAGTGTTCGGTTTCGTCCTTCAGCTTATTTGGAAACTCTCCCCGAATGTGAACATCGACTGCCAGTTGATATCAAATGCGGCTATTTCAAGTAATTGGCTCTCGCTGGGGGCACTCATAATAGAGGAAACCATATCCAACGCTTCTGAGTTTGAGGGGAGCAGCCAGAAACGACGAAAAGGTTGCGCGACATCCGAGGAGGTGAGATGGCTCGAGCTGGTCAAGTTGTACCGGTGCCTTGAGGAATTCGACGTCCTCTCGGGGATTTTCCAGGACAAACTGAACGTTCAGCCGGATGCGAAGAAAGCAATTCGCAGCGAGACGTTAATGAACTGGTTGGAGGCGTCAAAGCATTACGAATCGGTTCTCCAGGCGGAACCCGAGTGTAACCAGAATGAGTTCTACTCGGAAGCATACTTTTCTTGTCTGGCCAAACTTTCGAATTGGTCATCGTTGAATAAATGTGTTAGGTCAGTCGTGAGCGACAATCTGGAAGAGCTCTGGCAAAACTACAACCTTTTATCGTTTTTTATTATGTCAGAGACAATGATATCTCTCGGAAGCGACGGAAACTGTTTTCCGGAAGCTCTCCAAGAATTTTGTAAGAACACCGCCAAGAGAAACGTTCTCGTGAGGAATTTCGGGAAAGAGTTGGCAGCGTTGGATTTGCTGACGAACAAGTATCAAAGAGCCCGTTACTGGATCGATCGTCTGTGCCTGGATTTCCTGTCGGAGTGGTCACATTTGGATCGGTGGTCTTACAATCTGAGAGCGGCCAAACTCACCGGTCTTCAAACCCTTTCGGAGCTTTCTTTCGCCGTGAGCAGTCTCTCAGAAGTGAGCAAACCGGAGTTGGAGCGCAATATGAAGATTGGAGTGCTGAAATGGGAGAACAATATGCCCTCTGCCAGCGACGATCTCACCATCTGGGATGTAAAATTAAGGTATCGCCGACAGTTCATAAAACGCTTGAATGACATGGACCTGTCGAGGACGGAAGTGAAGTCTTGTCTGGCCCTCGCGAAGGCAGCTTTACAGCAAGGCAATCTCCACGTGGCCAAGGATTACTTAAGCAGGGCTAAAGATAGACTGCCTGAAGGAGACGCCGCTTTGAGGGCAGAGCACGACAGCTGCTTCGATCTGGGGAAAATGGTCGTCGCCAGACTGAAAATGAGAGACGATGCAAATCTGGGGCTGGAGACTTACATGAACGTGTACCGGAACATATCCGAGCGACTGTCAACGGCCATGGAAACAGACGCGGACGTAAGTCATACGTACAGCTGTAATTTCACTTTGGGGCAGTTGGTGTCGGAGATTTTACCCTGTGTGAAAAAACAAAACGTCTCCCATTCGGCACTCGAAACCGTGCGTCTCTCGCTGAAAGCACCTGAAGGAGCAGACATTGCAGGTACACTGGAGAGAAAAGGTCTGGAGTTTCTGGAAGCAGCGAACGCCGCTCTCGAAGAAACGGAATCCCCCTGCGCGATCAAATCAAACGCCTACTTGGAACTGACAAAGTTTCTTTTGAAATTCTCCAGCTTCAGTGGACTTCCGGAACTGGAAAAACTCTTCCTGTGCACCCTAAGGTCGATGGAACTGGGCAACTCCGAGGCCAGACAACTCTTCGGGTGCCTGCTGAACGTGTCAGCCCGTTTCACCGAATCTCCTTCCGGTGACATCGTACATCACTGCGATAGAGTACCCTCATGGATGTTTCTGATGTGGACCAATCAAATGCTGGCCTGTTTGAACTGGAAAATTTTTAATATTTTAAAGTCGATTTTACTTCGAATAACGCAGGATTACCCGAACGCCATTCGCTACGCACTGAAACTGGCCGAGGAAAGGGAATCCTGGAATGCAAAGACTAAATCATTCCTAATAAGACTGAATGGATTGTTATCCAAAGACCGACTGTACGAGGATTTTTGGAACTCTATGAAATTTCTCGCTCCTCCCGAACTTATTTTGAGTTACCATTTGGAACAAATCCTACAGGAGGCGAGTCAGGTTTATCCTGACTTTTCCCGAATCATGAAAGCGCTTTCCGAATTAAAAGAAATCATGTTCTCGGAAAGTTTTGATAAATTTAGAGGCCCGGTTTTTAAAGTTTGGCAAAAATTGAAGGAACCTATTCAGGACTTATCTGCGGACATCCAACAAACGGAAGTTTTAATCGGGAAACTCAAAAATTTGCTCTCATCCGTTGAGACTTTGAAGACGACCTCGAGAAAAGAACTGGAATTGTACAGTCCGTGGCTGCACAGTTTTCATTCTCTCAGGGCAGACTCTCCGCTCGAGATTCCGGGTCAATATGACGGCAACAGAGAACCCATAAAGAAATACTTAGTGACGGTGAATTCCTTCAGGAACAACATCCTCACGTTCAGTTCGAAATGCAGACCCATGAGGATCACCATCCTGGGGAATGATGCCACCAAGCATATGTTCCTTGTGAAATTCGGGGATGACCTCCGCCAAGACGAGAGGATTCAGCAGGTTTTCCGTCATTTCGGTTACGCCCTCGGGGAAAGCAAGCAGACGAAAGCGTTCATCCTGGACACGTATAAAGTTATCCCTCTGACGCACAGTTTGGGGATGATCGAATGGGTGGAGGACACTGTATCTCTTTACGAAATGCTGGAAAGCTCCCTCGAGGGAGGGAAAGAGGCCTTCTCGAAAGCCCAAAATGCTCACTTAGAGTTTCTTTCTCAAAGCTCTTCTACTGGGCTCGTTGCCGCCCATCTCACGGCTTTCGAAAAAATCACTCGGGAAAACACCATTACAGTGTTCAGGCAAAGAGTTCAAGAGTTTCCGAATAATCTCCTTAAAAAAGCATTCCTGAATTTGAGCACTTCGCCTGAGCACCTCGCGCACCTTCGGAAGAATTTCGCGACGTCTCACGCCGTAATGTGCGTCACGCATTGGTTGTTGGGCATCGGTGATCGTCACCTGCAGAATATTTTGATCTCCACCAAAACAGGTCGGGCAGTGGGTATAGACTTCGGTTATGCTTTCGGGTTTGCAACCCAATTCTTAACTCCCCCGGAATTAATCCCGTTTCGACTTTCCCCCCAAATACTCGCGTTTCTGCATCCCCTCGAAGAAACCGGCTGGATCAAGGAAACCATGATACACTGTTTGAGAGTCTTTCGGAAAGACTCATTTAAATTGCTCTCGGTCCTCGAAGTCTTCGCTCAGGAACCCCTGATGGATTGGTTGAAACAAGCAAAGAAAAGCCATCTATACAAACCCGAAAGCGCCGAAGTGTGGTACCCGAGAGAAAAGCTTTCTCTGGTCGAGGAAAAACTAAACGGTGCAAACCCCATCAATGCTTTCGAAGCAGACCTCAAAGCGGGACACTCCAACCGGAAGTATTTGGCACAATGTTTGGAAGTTCTTAAGGGCGTTCATCAGGAAAATATTCGCGCGAGGTACGGGAGAAATGGACTGACTGAGACAGAACAAGTCGAGTGTTTGATAGACCTGGCAACAGATGCCCATGTTCTGGGGAAAACCTATGTGGGATGGAATCCCTGGTTGTAGAATATCATAAACCTCAGATGTACAACAAATATTCATTGTCACCTTTCAATGTCCAAAGAATAGTTGATGTCAGTTTTTGTGCTCTTCCTCCTGTAGAACCTCTGAGTTCCTCCATTAGTGCCTTCCTCCGATGAGTAGAATTAGAATGCAATAAGCAGCGGTTATTAACACGTTCATGTCGGTGCTGTTAGTTGAATTTATTGCTGTTGGGCGGCGCTCGCATTCGCTTATTTCATATGTTTTCATTATATTCTTAATAGTATATATAAATACGAGTGAAAGGTTATGTTTCCGAATTTCCGGTAATTTTGTAACATAATCAATTCTATTTATAATATTCAAATCAAATAAATATAACTTGCACCCTGTTATATATTAATACACATTAAGTGCTGTTATTTATATTTTTAACCGTTGGGAAATTTTTTCGAATTTGATTTTTGATACCGCTGATGTGAACGTGTCAGGCAGTGAATACAATGGCCTTTCAATTTTAAAATTTAAAGTTCCTGCCTTTGCACAAAGTAAAAGACTTTGTTTAACCATGTATTAATGAATAGTAATGAGATTATAAATATACATTAAAGCAAGTGATCTGTCGAAGATGGAATTGAAAAATACAGTAACAAAAACATAACCGTCGTTATTTGTTAAGTTTTCTAAAAAAAATACAGATAAATTTGTAATTTTACTGTATTTATTTGGTAGATTAAGAGTTTTAATAAAATTTTTTTAATAATATAATAAGAAATTTATGTTAATCACTTTGCTCAGTTCACTCGATGTTTAAAAAAAGGGTTATTGTTGTTTTTCAGCAATTCACAAACTAATAAAAAATAAATGATAAATTATAAGCAAGAGTAAGCGGAAGTTTGCATTAAAGCAGTCGAAATGCAAACACATCGAAACCGTCACAGATTATACCGTTTCTTACTGAAAAGTTGTTGATTAAATACACAACATTAATTATCATTTTTGGTGATTCAAACGAGCGGGCTTTGTATCATCAATAATTGAGTGACACTCAATTCAGCGTTTGAAATTGGGCCCCATCAGGTCAGAGAAGTTGCCTCGACAGTCATCGGGTGTAACTCCGTGTTTGGTTTTCCATGCGTCATTTTTCCTGCTTATCGGATCTAATCGAGAGAAAAAACTCACGTTGATGAACGAGTTATCAGTTTTATCAGCGATCCGGTCGGTTCAGTCTCGATTAGAAAAATGGCTTTGGTGAAGCAAAATTTCGGTTTGAACCTTTCGTTTGGTACGCTGACAAGACGGATAGATTGCTTGAGGTATTCATTGCTCTCCTTCAGCGTGTTCTCTTCGGTGAGTGTTCATTTAATTGTTTAAACGCGTTCAAGATGTGCATAAAACCCCGCCCTGATCACCTCTCGATCGAAAGAGTAGTTATAAAAAGTAGTTTCTTTTAGAAGAAAGAATTGCATGTTGAGGAAGAAACATTTTAGTGAATGGCCGCTGTCATATTAATCATCGGGTTATTGTCTTTAGACAAATACTTGGGTGGGGTTGTTTCAAATGTCAAAGGTCAGGAAGGGCGGGACACAACGAATGACGCTTCTTCGAGGTGGAAAGAGGCAGAAACGCGAATTAAGCTCTGCTTGCGCCCCATTTCTCGGCTTCAATTCTTGCTCAATGTAACGCAACCAATCAAAAAGCAAACAAAACTAATATGACTACGCCCGATAAAGACTTGTTATCAATTTATTTCTCGAAATTTACGCCGACTCAATTAGAATTTTTTGTTTTCCACTGCGACGCATTTTTTTGCCATATATTTTTCAGGAAAATTTGGGAATTCGAGAGTATAATCAGTTGCTCTATACTTTTTGCTTTGAGCATTTTGTTGTATGTTTGCAAATACAATGAACCCTTTCTGCCTTCGTCAGTGTATAACTGTTTAAGAACGGGAAAAGCAGATGAAAATCATTCGAAACTACAAATTTTCAGGATTCTTTCGTTGTTTTTGAGTAAAGACGAAATTTGTCTTTTCAGGGAAAGAGAAAAAAAAAAACAAATTTGAGACGTTTGTGTGCTCCCGATAACTTTCTTCCTTCCCTTTTCTCTTAACGAAGGAGTTCGTTCAAGTGTGAAGTTGAGGTTTCTTCCTCAGATAATCGCTTTCACCGAACCTTTCCCTTAACAAAAGCTAAAAAGAAAACTCTCCATTAACAAAAAAATCTTTTTTTCTTTTACCGGACAAAATACATTTTTCCCTGAAACTTTGTTGTAAAATTTGACTGAGGTTTCAGAGGGATTTGACATTTTTTTTTTAGGGCAATTTGATCTCTTTTGTCGTTTTTTCAAGACCTTTTCTCATCACACGTGATTTTCTGCGTTTAGTGTGACCGTGATTAACCCTGGAAAGACCGGCATTTCAGACTCCCGCGAACGACCGCTGGGGTCCGCGCGGACCCCAGAGACTTTGCGCTAGTTCCTTTGTTTTTCTCGATGGTTTTTTTTCATTTTTTTATTGAAGGCGAATTAAAGGATTAATAAAAAGTCGAAAATGTAAAAATAAGCATTTTTATTGAATATAAAATAATTGAAAAACGCAACAAACATTAGTAAGATAAATCACTCATGTAAAATTTTTTTGTTTTATAACTTTTCGCTACATATTTTACAAAATACTTGAGAGTGTTCAGGACAGACATTCAGTTTGCAACGAGAGCAATGAGTTTTACATTTTTTGTCTTTAATTCTGGGACAAATGTGGCATCTTTTCTTTGTGGTAGAATCTGCAGTGGTAGCAACCTCAAGTTCTTGGAATTCTAAATTGACGTCGGCTAACTGTTTCCCTAAGTCTATTAAAAATTTTCTTCTTGGAAGTTTCTTTTCACCATTTACTGAGAGCCACAATATATAGGCGTTTAGGGCTGTTATGTCTATCATGTTATAAAACACAACCAATGGCCACCTTCGGGTCATTCTTTTTACCGAATAACATCTAGTCATTTGGTCCATGCGATCCACCCCACCTTTGGTTGCGTTATACGATAAAACAATTTCTGGTTTTTTCTGCTCATCCACTTTGTCATCATGATGATGTGTAGACAAAAGAGTGACCGCCTTGTTTTTTCTGGAGCAGTAAGAAACAATTGTTACGTCAGGTTGAAAACCAAACAAACTGGACCCAACTGATCTTTTACCCCTAATGAATTCTGGTGGAAGTTCGCCCTTGTTTTTTCTAATTGTGCCCACAATTGTTGTATTTTTGGTGAGCAAGAACCGAGCTAGTCTGATACTTGTAAAAAAATTATCGCAGGTTATATTTCTCCCTGTATTTAAATAGTCCGAAACAAGATTTTTCACCACCGTTTCACCCACATTTACTGCCCGTTTTTCCCCCGTCTCTCTGCCCTTGTAAATCATTAGTTTCAAGCAGTAGCTTGTTTCAGAGTCACAGAGGGCCCAAAATTTTAGACCATATTTACCGGGTTTGGCAGGTAAATACTGCTTAAAAGGGCAACGTCCACGAAAAGTGACAAGTTGCTCGTCAATGGTAAGACACCACCCCGGTTTATAACCCTCACCCAAGTATTTATTCCATTCTTGAAAAATGTCATCGATAGGCTCAGTTTTATTATCAGATCTGTGTTTTCGGCGAGCTTCGGCATTATCAAATCTAAGAATCCGTAATAATTCTTTAAACCGGTTTCGACCCATTATTTTACTAAAAATGGGTCTGCCATCTATTTGGCTCCACAGCTGACTAATCTCTTCATTTTTCGATTTGTAGACCCCAATCAGAATTAACACACCTAAAAGTCTCTTTATTTCCTGCAGGGTTGTATTTACCCAATTTTGTTTGTAATGCAATTGCCCCTCTTTGTTTGTCCATTTAACAATTTTTTCGAGTAATGAATTGCGGAAGAAAAAGAGGAACGCAGATTGTAAATCAACAATTCTAGTTTTTGCGAAGCGAGTTATCCCACACTGTTCAACTAGAATATCTTTTTTACTTTTTCTACCTTCCGTACTACCCATGGGGTTTTTCAGCCAAATTTCTTCTTCGTTCTTGGAGAAAAACATTTCCGTTTCTTCATCAGGAAGGGGTTGAGCTTCGGAATCTTCATCATCACTGCATTCTCCTTCTTCTGAGTCACATGAAATAATCCTATCTATTTCATTGTCACTGCAACTTTCACTACTCTCTTCATCAGATTCCTCCAAACTGTCCTCGAGAATCTTTCGTATTTCCTGAGGTTTCAGTTGCCTAAACAAAATGTGACATTTGTGTATCCAGTCTAATTGTAAATATGTTCACCAAAGGGTATATTTGAAATTTAAGGTAAAAGATTACTCACCTGCACATGGTGACTGGATGTTTGATTTTTTTCTTTTTGTTTCCAAAAATCACAAAAAAAACTAAATGACCGCTATGTTACAAAACCCTCAATTATTCAGAACCAAGCTGTTGGGTGATTTGCTTCTGACTGTTGACAAAGTCCGAATTTAACAGCGTTTTCGAGTTTTGATGAAACAGCGAATATGGGGGCATAAAGAGCTCAGAACAAAGAAGTCAAAACAAAAATGAAAAAAGAATATGACTCTTAAGAACAGTAAGGCACACATTTTGCGAAAAACAATGCTCGACATTGTATCTTTAGCTATATAATTTTAAATCTTTTTAGATAAACAAGCTAGAAGAGCTGTTTTTGCATTTATTCGGCACCCATTATTCATTATCTATGAGATTTGAGCGCCCAAGAAGCGTGGGAACTTGAAAATCATAGGAAATAGTCTGGGGTCCGGACGGACCCCAACGGTCTTTCGCGGGAGTGTAATTTTTTACTCGGAAACTAGAAGGAATTTTGGAAATCTGAAAACACCGGGTTAAAGCCTGAAAAAAGTTAGGAAAAGTCACCGAATTTCAACATTTTACAATGACAAACAAAAGAGCTACAGCGGAAGAAAAACCGCTTTGGGGTCCGCACGGACCCCACGGTCTTTCTAGGGTTAATTGGTTATTTTTTTAATTAATTTTTTAATTTCATAAATTTTATTGTTTTTGTTTGTTGGAAAAGGATGAAAAAAAATACGATGGAAGACGAATTAATTAGTTTCTCATTTGGCAACCGCCCTATCTGCATAAAACCACGAGATTAAATTGAATTTGGAAAAGCAATGGGGGGGAGTTTCGCTCTAAAACGAATTGTCATTGAGCCAAACAGTAAAGATTTAGCTGAGGGAAAAACTCGCAACAGCTGAGATTAACAATTGATCCATAAAAGCCCCGCAGTGTCGGAAGGAAAGGAGCATCCGCCCGTGGGCCAATATTCCTTTGTGGAATTAAATGAGGGAATTAAATCCCGGCAATCTTAATTGTAAACGTCACAGCCGTTTACAATGGAAACCCTAAAACGGGGCCCTTTGATTCCCGATAAGAATTTTCAAAAGGAAATCGTCGAGTGCTTATCCTTCAGTAAATGATGACTACAAAGCTCAAAAATTTCATTTCCAATAATTTCATTTAAACGGAAAATTATGATTTAAAGGGTTTTTGTCGTCTCGTGAGGCGGTGAAACTCGTTCTCTTCTGCTTTCCCGGATAAATGGAAGAAATAGACTCTGTGGAATTTGAAAAATTTTTCCCGAAACGAAAATAAATGGAATTAATTTTCAGAAAACGAGGCAATTAGCCGAAATGGAATAAAATGAGGAAAGAACACGGGAGTCGGTCGGCGGGGAAGCGAAGAAAGAAGAGGCCGAGGATACTAATGGCTGGAAGAATTCCCCAAACACAAAAGGAAATTTTTCAAAAGGATTAGATATAATAAAAATAAAACGACAAAGATAAACGGAATCCAGGAATTAATTTTCACGACTTGAAAGAAGATGAAAACAAATTTCGTATTTTTGAAAACAAAGCTTCAGGTGAAGGGGTTGCGTGGGGGGATGGGGGTGGGGGTGGGGGTGGGGAATTGGAATGTTCGCTTCGGAGAGTAATTGAATCGTCTTTTTTAGTCGCGAAAGCTTATTGAGCTTCGCTTAACGCCCGATTGACTCATTTTGTTGGACGTAATGTAGTCCTCTTATCTCCCTGAACCAATCCCATGTCAGGCTCGTGCGTCTACTGCTTCTTTGATGTAGTCGAAACCTGAAATGGAGCGACAGGAAATTACCTGCTAGCGAGAGATGATATCTGTTTGGAGAGAATTCCAAATGGCGGGAGTTTCCCCAACGGCGGAAGTTATTCTTGTAAAACGTCTTCGGGAGTTGCGGCGTTTCCATCGTTTCGCGGAAACAGTCGAAATAATGGGGGTATTAAACCACTTTGGGTTCCGCTTGGAAAAAAGAAATAAAAGGAGGAGACGAAGCAGAATTAAAGCGATGATGAAGTAAATCTTAAAACTGCATAATTAATTTCCTCGAAACCGTTTTCCCTTTAAATTCCCCTTAAAAACTTCACCCGAAACTCTGAGCGTCTTTGCATCGAAACCTTCTTATTCAGCAGCTTTCTTCAAACTTAACCAATTTCTAAATTCGACGCAACTCAAAAGACTATCGCCACTCAAACTTTCATTCTCCTCCGCTGCAGACATTTCATTGGAGGTTACTGTCGGGAATGAGTTCAGACATTTGCATATCGACCAAATACGTTTTCACAAAAGATTTCGGCTCGTCTTCGGAAAATACACAATAGTACACTCAAATTAAACAAAAAAACACAAATTCCTAAGAAGTGAAACTTGGTGAAATTGTTCAGAGTATAATTATACATAAAATGTCAAAAGTCCTTCGAAATATCAAGAATAAAATGGCGGAGGGGTCAATAATTTAAAAAATTAGTTTTTCCCCATTTTCAGCAAAGCGGTGAGCGGTAAAAATAGCTCAGATAACACTTGTAGAGAATAAAATTATCTGCAAAAAATGTATTAATACTTTTCTTCCTAATAGCCAACCATCAAATGATACCGTTGGATGAGTTGCAGAAATTGTCTCTATTAATTATTAAGTATTATATAATATTAAATTATTAATTTAATAATAAATTAATTATAATATTAAATTAACCACTTGGGCATATTTTACGAGTGAGACTCGTCATCTGAATTTGATAAGTAGGGGTTGGTTTTTTCGACACCCCCGCTAGTGTGCGTTGATCGCCATAAAATATATTTATATTCAAAAATATATTTATATCACCAATATAAGCATATTCCAAATAAAATGTATTACTCTTACATATTAATCCATATAGCAATAAATTAAATCCGTTCCAAATGCATAAAAGTCTGCAAATAATTCCGTACTCAAAGGGTTAATAATTAAAAGTATTAATATTAAGTATTGAATTTTCAATGCGCCATAACTTTTTGTCAGAGCGACCAATTTCGACCAAACTATTCACTGTCAATGAGTAAGATTAGGACATTTTTTTCGGACATCTGATTTCGGAGGACTGTTGACATTTTATGTATAATTATACTCTGAACAATTTCACCAAATTTCAGCTTTTTAGGAATTGACCCTTTTGAGGTCGTATTAAATTTGTGTATGGGTATCTATTGGTCGGAATTAATGTCTTTGGAAAGAGCAGGGATACATATACATAATATTCACTAATATTCAGTAATATTTAGTAATATTTTAACAAGAGAGAATCTATAATTACTCATACATACAATTTAGAAAATATTCTTTGGAATTATACAATGTACACAACTTTTGTATAGATTAAATTTTGTCATTTCCAATCGATGGAGCACCTTATTAGGCATTGAGTTTCTCTCAGGAACAGTTTAAACTTATACAGGAATGCATACAGTATAAGATTCGTATATATTCGTATAGTTCCTTTCTGTGGTGGCTGAGAGTAGACATACGACCGCAAAGGGTTAATCTTATTTCAGCTCTCTTTTTTTGAGCTAGTTTGTCTAGACTACAGCACTGAGTGTGAGGATCTTTGAAATAAATGCAGAAAAAGCGCTCCGAAAATATTCCAGCCGAGGTTACCAAATCTCGGATTCTCATTGAATCAATCGCCAGAGAACATATAAAGGGTTCCATTTTGTTTTATTTGCAATATGTATTTTGATTTATTAAATGTTAACCGGACGTTCCTAAACTCAACCTCTGTCTCCGCCCTTTCACTCTTTTCACCCGCCCTCAGAAGATAATCCTCAACATTTAACTCTGAATCGGTGATTAATTTCGTCATCAATTTTCTTCCGCTACTTCCATTCCTTAATCCGCATTTAATCACGGGTTACTCGGGATAATTCATTAGTTTCGGGAGCATCCCCCAATACTGTAAACAGTTTCATCCCTCATCTCAATTTCCCCCTCCGTCCCGCCCCCCGTCTTCATGCGTGCTCTCTCGTTACAATCATTACTCGAAACGTGAGGCAAACGCTTTCGAGGCAATAAAGGGGGTGTCGGGGGCAACTGACAGTCAATCTTCTGATTAAGAGGGTTGCTATTACATGACAAAGCTTTTCCGAAGAGATTCATCCGGAGGTTTCTCTTGGAAACTCCGCAGACGGCACCGACCACAGTCCAAAAAATCAAACTTAATCCTCTTGGGCATCTGCCACGCAAAGTTCGGACAGCGGTCGGTGGGAGTCAGAGGATTATTTGGGGGTGAGCCTTTCCTCATTTTGTTTGCATGCAGGGGATTTTGTTGGGAGCCCCAGTGGTCACACTACCCCTATTCGGGGGGGAGCAGTTGGTGTTCAAATACAAAATGGCGACTGCTTCTCAACACTATTCGTTCGGGTGGTGTCTAAGTGGATACGGACAAGAATTGGGGTGGCGAAAGGGTTGAGAAGCGACAAGGAAATATTCTCCCAGAAGAAGAAAAAGGTTTGGATTAAAAATAAATTTGGTCCCCGGGGGGATTAATCAGTAGATTTGGTGAGAGCCACCGCTAATAAACTTTTCAGAAAGAGCTCGTGGAGACTTTTCTAAGCCTGAAGGAGAAAGTTGGCGAAACTTAACACCTTTTCCAACAGATTTAAACTTCGACAGGCGGCCGACCAAGAAAAAAGAAACTTGTACAGCAGTAAAGAGTTTCCAGATACACAATAGGGTTGATGTGGAAATTCTGAGAGGGGCGGGACGGGGGCTGAAGAAAGTTACCGCCCTATTCCCACCGGATACCGCTTCCAAGACTGAAGAAAGCATTGGGGAATTCTTGCGCCCCAGAAACTTTCTTTCGAGCGAGCGATGTTAATTTTCAAAATGACCGTTTCCCTGGAAAACGACGTTTTCCGGCTTCGGAAAAAGGTTTTCATTGTCTATGGTATACAAAAGCGTGACAGATTGACAATGGACATTTCCCACCATTCATTTTTCAGGGGTGATTAAACTTTCTGTGAAAAAGACAAAAGGGAGCAAGAAACGCGTTCAAAAGGTTGGGTTTCATTGTTTTACGTCTCGCCCCCCTTGAAACTGATAAAGAAAACCTCGCCCTCGGCCGGGAGGGGTTCAAACTGGTGCTAACTTCATTGTTAATGCCGGACTATGGATTAACAGCTTCCACCCAAAGTTTTTTTCCTTTAGCTCTTGTTCCTTTGATTATCGCCCTGCAGATCTACACCTTTTCTTTATTCTTTCTCTGCTCCGGTGGCCATTCGCGAATCGTTAAACGAATCTCAAGATCGTGACGTATTTGTATTGAAATAAATAGAAAAAACTGACATTATATTAACTAACCCTTTGCGGTCGTATGTGTGCTCTCAACCACCACAGCAAAGGAACTATACGAATATATACGAATCTTATACTGTATACATTCCAATATCAGTTTAAACTTATGTTATATATCCCTGCTCTTTCGACAGAAATTAATTATTAGACCGATAGATACCCATTCCCAAATTTAATACGACCTCAAAGGGTTAATATTATGACACATAAAGAAGTCGTTATTATCTCTATTTAACTTTTAAACTGTTTTACCTTAAATTCATTCGTTTCTGTTTGACGTCTGCTTTTAACCGTTAATCAGTATCCCAACGTTTCTTCGAACTCACTGCGGTGTCTTCTGCAACTTAGTGCCACGACTGTTTCTGTAGAAGTGGCAGAAGAATTAAAACGAAAGGAGAAAGAAGAGTGCGTTTGAGGTGGGCATTTCCCGAATATTCCAAAAGGTCTTGAAAGCAAAGTCCTTTAAATGAATCGATGATTTTTTCCATCTTAGCATCCCCTTCGCCATTTTAAATCCGTAATCCTCTTTGGGGAACCCAATTTAAGGATAAACCGACGATTCTTCCAGATTATACTTGAAGGCGATGGGAAATGCCCACTAATTAAAGAGAATCTTCGTCCGCGGAGAGAGCCCCCATATTTTCCAGGATTTTCTTGTGGAGATTTTCCTCCTGGAACAACTCTCTCCAAAATTTCACGGCTAACCGCCGTTTTCAATGAAAAGTGGCGGTAAAGGAGGATTTTTCCATTTTTTTTTTTTTCAAATTTAAAAACCGCGTTTCTACCTCAGAAATTTTCCTTCGACTGCAGAAGGGGTGAAGTGGGAAAGGGGAAACTATCAGGTTTTCTAATTAAATTTTTAATTGGGTTAAAAAGCCTCAAAGAGGCTTTAGAAAATGTTTAAAGGCTTCAAAAAGAAATGAAGCGCTCCTTTCACCCCCTTCTTTTCTCCGAAGAAGAAACCGAGGAGAAAGGGGAGGAACGGGGGTTGTTTCGGGGTTTAATCGTAATAAAAATTTTGTTTTTCCAAAGAACAAAGGTTCTCCACACGAAACGGCGCTTCATCCTGTTTAATTCAATTTCTCATAATTTTTATTTGTGACTTCATATCCGTTTATCAATTGACCGGTGATGAGTTATAATTGAGTTTATCCATTCATGCATTTCATAAAGACACGGGTTTTAGGGTGGGGAGAGAGAGAGGGGGGTACCTCGAACCTGATGACGAAAAGCCAACAGGTAAAGCACCTGAACGGTTCCTAATAAAAAGATTGAAGAGAACGGGATAATAGGCAAATCCGTCCATAATTTTCCTTTTCCCTGAGTTAATTAAATGCTTAAAATTATTCGAGTTTTCTAAAAAGCTCTCACCTAATCGAGGTAATTACAACAAAACGAAATTTCAACTTTCATCATTAACAAAACTTTTCTCCACTTTCTTCCTCCCGAAACCGGTAAATTTCTCAAAAATTTTCCCTCCACAAAAGAAGGCGTTCGGGGTGGGGGGGAGGGGGGAGAGGGGAGGGGGGAGGGGGGGGTGAGAGGGGGAAGGGGTGGAACGGAGCGGAGGGAAACGGAAGGAATAGGAATAAAAAAAGCTTTGTTGAAAGCTTTTAAAAAGCCAAAAATCAAAATGGAATCAACGTTGAAAGAACTTTCGTTTGGTTTTAATACTTTTATGAGCGGTAGAAAAGAACGGCAAAAAAGGCGAAATATAAACAGAATAAGTGCGGGGGTGAGGGGTCGCGGGAGGGTGGGGTGGGGGGTAAAGGAAAATAGGAAATTACATTTCTGCATCTTTTGTGTTTAGTGTTTGCAATTGGTGAACTTTATCTTCGGTATTTTATGACTTTTTATTTCTGTCCTGCAAGAAAAGTCGGCGCTTTCAGTCAGAAATAAGCTCATTTATTGTAACAAAAAGAAACCGGGGAAATATTAATAGCAGAAACAACAATAAAAATCAAAAGGGAGGAGAAATGTAAGAATGAGGGATATTTTTATAAATATAATAAAAGCTAAATAAAACTGAATAAGAAAAATTTGGAAGAATAATAAGTACGTGAGAACGCTCCCAAAATACCGAAAAAACAAATTCCCAAAATTTTTATGTACTTCGTAAAAGAAAGAAATATTTATGACATACATAATTTACGGAAAATAAAGAAGAACTTGAAAAATTAATAATTTTTCCATTTAATATGAGATCCGAGAACGTCCGGTTGAAAAACTCATTCCTATAGAGAAATATGAGGAAAAAAATCAAATGAAAATTGCTTTTCCGCCATTTCAGTAGCGTTCCCAGACTCAACGTTCTCAAAATTCCACAATTCAACGAGAAAAACACCCGAACTAAACGAACCGTTGGTCAGCCATTTTACTTTAGTTTCAACTAATCCACCAGGAGCGCTCCGGTGCAATTCCAACATGGCTGAATCCAAAGCGAGAAATTCTCCGAATCGAAATTCGCTACGTCACTGAACGAAATAGTTATTTTCTCAACAGCTCATAATTTTCTTGACTAATTTTTCATACCTCTAAAAAAAAAAGAGGAAAAGGTAAAGTTTGTTATATAAATGCCCGCTCCTTTTTCAGTCCTTAATAAAAATGTAAATCTCAATTAGAGAAGTTTTTAATATGTGGGTTTTGGGCGGTTCTCTTTGGAGCGGAGAGCAAAAGGAGAAGAAAAAGAAAGCAGAAGGGGAGGGGGAGAGGAGGAGAGGCGGGAGGGGAAGAAGAAGACTGGAACGTGATGAGTCTTATGGAATTTCTTATTCATTTAATAAAAAAAAATCTCACCAGAAGGGAATATAAACATAACCAAAGATTTACAATCACTTAAAAACTTTTTTCTTCTGCTTTTAAGTAAATTTTTAACGACTTTTTATTATTTTTCCTCCTTATTTTAAATAATCGGCAGAAGAAGAATGCTTTTGTTTTTTCTTTCCTTTCCCTCTTTAGGCGCGAGCTCTGAAATTTTTATTATTTATCGCGAACAAGCGGAATAATTAATGGCTGTTCCTGACGTTTGCGGGAGCGGAGAACCTTTTTTTAAAGCACTCGCATGATCTATATTAATTCGGGAACAATCTCTACGGTTTTCAGACCGCACACTTCGCGAGGAATTAAACCGAAACCGTCACTTTGAATATTTTATAAAATAAAACTTACTTTGCTTATCCCGAAGCAAATTCCGTTTCATTCTGCGCGAACTGTACATCTTTTCTGCTAAATCAAGTGGCCGAACTTTTCTTTTTTATACATAACTCGGACTTGGGCTGTATATTTACAGTATGTTCATTTATTTATTTTAAATTTATTCACTTTATATTTACTGTATATTTACATCTATACTTTAATATCAGATACAATAATACATTTCCTGAAAGACTGAATGCACTTTGATAATCCCATTGCACTAAACCATTAAAATTATGTACAATTTCTGACACAAACAGTGCATTTACTGTATTTATGAGAAAAATAACAACTACATAATCACGTGTCAGTAGAATATTAGTTTTATTTAGTTTTAGTTCTATTATTGTAGTTTGTGTTACTTATTCAGTTTTAGTTCTCCATAAAGCACATGTATAAATTTTGATAGAATTTGTAAATAATTATGTCAAATATAAATATATTTATGTTTTTATGTGTCAGTAGAATATAATGAGTTTGAACAAAAGTAAATGGCAGTGGAAGAAAGTTTATTGAAGACGTGTCACTTTTTTTGTCCTGTCTATATCGTACTTTTTGTAGTTAAGTTGTTATAGTTTGCTTACTTGTTGTTTAATTACTTGCAGTTTAATTACTTTGTTGTAAGTTAAGTTAATTTTGTGTAAAGTAGTATCGTACTTTTGTACTGACCAAATCGTACTGAGTCCTAAAAATTAACATTTTAAAACTGAAAAAACTACTAACGCCTAACCCACTCTAACTAATTTCTATCAATTCTACAACAAAAGTCTATGAAAAACCACTACCACTAAATCCACACAAACTAATTACTATCAAATCTAAAAACAATTCGGTGAAAATTAGATGAAAATGAATACACAAAGATTATAACCATAAACAACGTGGATGCATTCAGTATTTCAGGCAAATAATATCCATTTGGCAATCGAATGTGGAACCGAAAACGAAGTGCACACACACACACACACACACACACACACACACACACACATTCCTTTAACAGATTTATACATTAGAATGACTGATTTCGCGATTTGGATTTGTACGTAATGTGAACAAAAACACTCATTGTGTTTTTTTTATGGAGTCAGCCATCTTTCCACGTTAAGCGAAATCAAATATCGCGCGCTTTCGGTTATCTTTGTTCTAATTTAACTGAAGCAGAAGACATACCCGGAAACGCACCTTTTTTGTGACAATTGCCGTTATTTCAAACTCTTTCGAACATCCCACTGTTTACGAGTTGCGGGGACATAACCATACTTAAAAGAATTAAATGGGAGGAAAATAAAAAAGTGAGTGAAAGGAAAACGCGTTTTTCGAGTCTTTTGGGCGCCAATCCGAAGTTCAAAATTGTCGAAACTCGAATTAACCGTCTGGGTGTTTATCAGAACAATTCGAAAAGGTAAATACAAACTCTGCAAGATTTGATTGTCTGCCTCACCAATCATATATTAACTGTTTTATTGAAGAAAGAGTCGTTGCTGTGTTTTCCAATTATTTTTTTTATATTTCACCTGTAATATCCTCTCGGTGATGAGATTTTTCTTTTTCCAATTAATTGGATACAATTTTCCACCGTCTTTTCTTTCTTCGAAACGTAATAAAATCCACATTTCTATAAAAAAAAAGAAAAACAAGAAAAAAATAAGTTTTTCTTAGAATTAATAGGATTTATCAAGATTATCTCCTTCATCTCTGTTTGTGTGATAATATCGGATATGAAATTTTGGATTTACTTTGTAAAATATTTCCGACTTTTTGCGATTCAGAAAAAACCAAGACAGAGGGAACTCAGACAAATAAATACAATTCTTATGTAGTCGCCATTACGTTAGGTTCGAAATGGAAAAGGAATCTCGATGACAAAATATGGAGAGGGCGAAAAGTCTAAGAAAGAAAAGCATTTAATTCTGAATGGTGGGCACGTGTGTGAACTACACGTCTGTGCTGGAGACTTAAAAAGGAATTTTATTTTCAGACGAAAGCTCCCAGCTTTTCCTTCATTCCTTCTAATTTTTCTTAATTTAAAGGTTTTAGCAGAGGAGAAAATATATTAGGGAAAAGATAATCAAAACTTTTTCATGGCCTCCGCGCCTTTTTCTTTTGTTTTCCATTTTGTTGTTCTTTTCTTTATCTCCTGTCCGAGCAAAATATCTCATCGGGGTGTGGGTTGGCCAACCTGTCGCGAAATGAGGCGGTTTCAATAAACTATTATAAATAAATAAATAAATAATTTATTATAATAATAAATTCAGAGTATAACTGTAAATGAAATGTTAAAACTCCTCCGAAATCGAATGCCCGAAGAAAATGGCGAAGAATCAAAGGTCAAAAAATTAGGTTTTCGTTATTTTTAGGAAAACGGTAAGTTTTATCATAAAAATACCTCTGACGAAAAGTGTAGAGCAGTGATGGCCAAACTCTTATAATGTGAGGGCCAAAGTTGAGTTTGATGTAATTTCGACGGGCATTAAATATGGATTTTTAAAATTAGATTTTAGTTCTTTCTTCTCATTTTCTCCTTTTCTCTTTTTTCTCCTTTTCTCTTTTTTCTCCTTTTCTCTTTTTTCTCCTTTTCTCTTTTTTCTCCTTTTCTCTTTTTTCTCCTTTTCTCTTTTTTCTCCTTTTCTCTTTTTTCTCCTTTTCTCTTTTTTCTCCTTTTCTCTTTTTTCTCCTTTTCTCTTTTTTCTCCTTTTCTCTTTTTTCTCCTTTTCTCTTTTTTCTCCTTTTCTCTTTTTTCTCCTTTTCTCTTTTTTCTCCTTTTCTCTTTTTTCTCCTTTTCTCTTTTTTCTCCTTTTCTCTTTTTTCTCCTTTTCTTCTCTTTTTTTCTCATTTTCTCATTTTCCCTTTTTTCTTCTAATTTTCTAATTTTTCCCTTTTCTCATTTTCTTTTTCTCATCAATTTCCCCTCTCTTCTTTTTCTTATTTTCTCATTTTCCATTTTCCTCATTTCCTCCTTTTCTCTTTCTTCTCACTTTCTTCTTTTCTCTACTTTCCTGCTCTCACAGCTATTGCCTTTGCCTCTTTTTTCCGGCTTTACCCTTTTTACAACATTTTATGAAAGCAGTCTTTTTGACTTCTATGACAGATTGGAGTCGAAATTGTAAGCGTAAATTTAAAATTTTCGTATTAAAATAAAATTTAAATTAAATTAAAATTAAATTATAAAGAAAATTTTGACTATTAAAATGAATATAGGAATAAAAGAGCGGGCCACATGCAATACCTTCACGGGCCGTAGTTTGGCCATCACTGTTTTAGAAGATGGCTCTTCGAACGGATTTATTTATAAGTTTTCTGTTCTATTCGGGATTCTTCGGGAAATTCGGGATCGATGGTCATTGAAGTCACAAAGAGGCAGAAATCCAATGGGCGCTTCGTTAACCGCAACAGAAAGCATTGCTGCGCCATTTTAGTTTTCCAAAGATGCTGTAAACGGTAGCAAATTCCCGTCTGAGCAAAAGTCAGGAACGGATATTTTCAAACAAAATAAAAAATGCACGTTCTTTTATTAGCTTCCATCAGAAAAAGAGTTTTTTTTTTTTGAACGTGCGAAATTAGCACTTAAAAAAATTTGACTTAAATTTACGCGGAAAAACAAACGAACGTGACGGCCCGGAAAATTTAAATTAAAAAAATCCAGCAGTTTTCATAGTGTGCATGAAAGTTAATTTTCTCTCCATCTCATTTCTTTAAAGCGAAGAGCTTTAAGCTGAAATAGAAACGAAAAAAAATTATTTCTGTATTTCTTTTTTTTTTTTTTAAATAGAATCTCTCCCCTTTTTTAGGGGTTCTTCTGCTTTCTTTTGATCTCAATTTCTCTCATTACATTTAAGCAAATGAATATCATAAAATGGCGACTGGAATTGATTGAGGATTTAAATATCAGGCAAAATCACAATGACAAATATGAGAAAACATTTTCCCATGAGGGAAAACAAAAAGAAAATCCTTGACGTATATTAAACCCCGAAAGCGATTGAAATTTATGTCACGCAATAACCGTCGAGTTAGGTTGGATCCGGAAAAGGAAATGAACTAATTTTTTCCAGGAGAGCTCCGGAAATTGCGATTCAAATGTGCAAAATACCGCAAAAACCGGGAATTGCGGCGACGGGAAAACCCTTTCGCTGCGACTCCTCAATTATGTTTAGAATAAATATTAATGAGGGCGGAAGATGGATGGCCGTCGTGACCGAATAAAGAATTCGGACGGTGTCATCGGTCAGAAAGCGAAATCTTGAGCTGAAGGGGGGAAATGCCAGTCACATGACAGTTGCAATGCCCTCTGGTGGGGGTTTGTGTTTTTCCAGGCGGAAACTCGCTTTTGTCTCCCCGAGAACCAGAAATTTCATTCCAATCAAAGCTTTATTTTTCTGTCAAAAAAGAGAGTCGAAGGGGAGGCGGGAAGGGAGGGGAGGACAGGGGGGCGATTGACTGATCCAAGTTTTCCACTTAGAAATTACATTTTCTTGTCTTTATCTTCCCGATCCTCCCCTCTCCTCTCCCCTCCGCTTTTCATTGGAACCGGCAAAATTAAAAACAACGTCTTTTTCTTTTTTCGGCAGCTGAAGTTACAAGAGAAACGACTTCAATTTTCGGGGGAAGACTACAGGGAAAAATTCTCAAAGTTTATTTTTAATGAAAAAAATGTTTTTTTTGATTTTTCTTGCCACCCCCGTCAACTTTCAAAACAATTATTTATTTATTTTATTTCACAAAAATTATTTTCTTTAATAAAAAAAAAAAAGGAAACTTTCGTTGGGAGAGAGAAAATTCAAAAGCTTTTTCACTTCGGTTTCCCCTCCCGAATTCCCCTTTCCCCTCCCCACCCCTCCCCCCCGTTCCTTCGCACTTTCAATCCTTTTTTCGGTTGTCATTTTACAATATATATAAAATTTAAATGAAACGTTCCGATATTAAAAAGGACATTTCGGGAATTAAGAAGTGAGTCAAATGTGTCATTTAACTTTTTGAATAATTATATCTCATAAACGATGACTCTTAGGAAGAAAAGTAGTGATACATTTTTTGTAGATAATTATATTCTCTACAACAGTGATGGCCAAACTACGGCCCGTGAAGGTGTTGCATGTGGCCCGGTCTTTTATTCCTATATTCACATATGTATTTGGTGATTTTAGTGCATTTTAATTTTTAAATAAAGGGTTATTCTAATATTAGAATAAGTTCAGGTTGAAATTCTTTATTACCTTTCGGAAAAATTTTTAATTTACGCGAACGCTTTCGAATCCATTCGGTCATAAAGTCAAAAGGACTGCTTTCATAAAATGTTGTAAAAAGGGTAAAGCCGGAAAAAAGAGGCAAAGGCAATAGCCGTGAGAGCAGGAACATAGAGAAAACAACAAAATGAGAAGAAAGAGAAAAAGAGAAAATGAGAAAAAGAAAATAGGAGAAAGTGAGAAGAAACATGAAGGAACGAAATGAAAAGAAAGACAAAAGAAGAAATTGAGAAGAAAGAGAAGAGGAGGAAATGAGAAAAAGAGAAAAAGAAAAGAAGAGAAAATGAGAAGAAAGAGAAAAGAAGAAAATGTGAAAATGAGAAGAAAAAGAGAAAAACAGAAAAGGAGAAAAAGAGACAATGAGAAGAGAGTAAAACTAATATTAAAAATCCATATTTAATTTGTAAGGGCCGCGAAATTACACCAAACTCAACTTTGGCCCGCACATTATCAAAGTTTGGCCATCACTGTTCCAAAACATTGAATCATAAGATAAAATATCTTCAAAAATTCTTTTCCTCTTGTAATTATTTTGGGAAGAAAAATCCGATAACTATTTCGAATACTAAGGGATACAAAAGGAACAGAGAAAGAAGTAAACACGTAATGAAAAGCCTCCCTCCCGAGTTAACCCTTTCCCTCCGACCGTTGAAAAAATTCATTTCTGCTTTGCCCGATAACGAACTTTTCCAAAATATCCGGGAAGGTCTTCCTCACGAGATAGCAGAGCAAGACACCGAGGGGGAGGGCAGGGAAAGCTCGTGCTCAAAGCACTAAAAGCCGGGGAAAAATATAATTCGGGATGGGGCGGAAACTTTTGAATTGAATTTAAATGTTGCTAAATAGCTAAATAAAAGGACTAATTTTCGGGAGTCGAGCCTTTAGTAAAGTGAATTCGCGGGGAATTCAATGCCAAACTGCTTGCAAAGTTTTCCAGAAACTCCACAGAAGGGAGGTGAAAACTTCCCTTCGCCTCCGGCTTCGCTCCCTCGTTTTTTTACCAAATAAGCTGCAATAAGCGAGGGCTGATTGCAACCCACCCCAAACAATGAGAACCTGACCTGAAACAAACGGAAACCCGACAATATCCTAAATTATATTATTTTCGGGGAGAATATTCGGGCAAATTCAGTGGCGTAACCACTCTTCGCCCTCGAATAAAATGGAAAAACTATTCCCCTCTGGAATTTTGCATCCTTTGGGGACGGATGGGTGCGAATTGGCGTTTCCTGCGAATCAAATGGCGGGAAGTGTAATCTGCTAATTTGCGTTGAACTGATTTAGCGGGCGAAAGTTTGGGTTCCCGAGGGCGGTGCCGCCCTTCATCTCCTGTTTTCACGCTCTTGTTTACCGCATCCTTGAGTTTTGTGTTTCTTTTCAACTTTTCTGGAGATATTTGTCTTTATTATTTTCACTTCCGCTTCTCATTCATCACCTTCAGATTACTTCTTTGTGTGCCCTGAAAATTGTTTTCTTTTATTATTCTGATCTTTGTTTTTCACTCCTTCTTTTCATCACTTTTTTTGTTTATTCTTTAACCCGTTAAGCGGATAACACGTATATATACGCTTGATCTCTTGCACACTGTAGCGGATAATGATTTTTCTTGGTTTATTTAACAATATATGTTCCATTGTTTCTGGTAATACAGAGAGGGTAGGAGCATTGCAAGATTCAACTTGTTTACGCGCCGTGCTCTTAGATAGATGATGATACATACATTAGATTGGTAGATACATAAACATACATAATTTTTTCATACATAAAGATACAATTTAAATACAAAGAAACATAAAGAGATAATACTAGATAATAAAGATATAATTCTTTCTGTACTCTTCAATGTGTATACATTACCTTTGTACTTTTATAAGCTGTAACAAACATAACCTAAAAAAATCTAAAACAGTAATGGCCAACTTTTCATAATGTGCGAACCAAAGTTGAGTTTGGTATAATTTTGAGGACCACAATTATATATGGATTTTTAAAATTAGTTTTTTATCTCTTTTTATTTTCCCCTTTCCTCCTTTTCCCCTTTTCTATTTTATTTTACTTATTATTTTACTTTTATTTTATAAAATATTTTTATTTTATTTATATATTTATTACATAAATTATATTTATTATTTGTTTCTTCTGTTACTTAATTAATATTATATTTATAAATGTGACAACTGTTGTGGTTTCTTAGTTAATTATTTTACCATAAAATTTTATTATTTTACCGTTGTTTCTTATTTAGTTATCAATACTATTAATAATATATTTGGCTCATTAAAATGACAAAATATACAAATCATAACAGCCTTCTGTACACTCTGCCTTAATACTCTTAATTAGTTATATTATTATTAAAATAAACTCTCTGTTTCTTCTGTTATTTAATTAATATTATATTTATAAATGTAGTAAAGGATTTTAATGAAATATCACCTTGTAAGTAACACCCTCGAGTGGGATTATAAAAATTTTGTATTGTCAAAATACTTTTGAGCGATACTGTATACGTATGTGAATATAGGAATAAAAGAGCGGACCATATGCAACACCTTCAAGGGCCGGATATGTCCCAAGGGCCGTAGGTTGGCCATCACTGATCTAAAATTATAAAAACATAAAATATATAAAAAAATTACTCATTGGATATTACGTTTTATATACGGCAGCTGCTGCAAATACGTGACCACTACAGGAAACACTACTCACTTAACGGGTTAAACTGTTTTCGGTGCCAATGAATAAGAAATTGTAGGCAATATGGGAAAAGAAAAATAAAAAATAATGGGGTCGATCATGTTAGGTTCTCTCTTCTTAAACTCTCCTTCCTCTCATCACTTCATTATTATTAAACGAGATTTCCTCTTTTTATGTCTGTTTCGCTCTCAAATTTATCATTTGTTATCCCATTCCCTTCTGTCTTGTGCAACTTCTTTTTTTGCCATACGCCCTCCTTCAGATTTATACCTTTCACTTTCATCGCTTACGGATGAACATTTCACGGTTCGTCAGACAAAACGGTTTACAATGTGGGATTCGGGATAAACTCTTATCTCGCAAAAGCTGCCATTTCCTTCCAGATCATACACCCTTTGCCACAGCAGCTGCTCGAATTTCGGCACCAGAAACAACAAGCCAGGGGAGAGCCTAAAGCGCGATTACGTTTCCTTTGTGCACTCCACCCCCCAAATTCTTCTTTCGTCGTAATTTATCTCCAAAATGGAGAACACCCCCGCCCCCGTTTGAGGTGAGCCCAGATTATTACTTTCCAAGGAGCTTTCCCCTTGGAGTGCTCATATACTTAATCTAAGTCAAGGGGCATATGCCGAAAGGGAGGAACGTGGGAGGGTGGAAGCGGAAGGGTGGGGATTGACGGGGGAGGAAAGTTTGATTTTGACTCGGGTGCCATGGGAACGTCGATCTAACGTCTTATTAATCCATTTTGCAACCTGCTTTCCCCAAAAATACACAACAAGAAGCTTTTCTCAAGCGCAGAAATGTTTTTCTTTTCTTAGAAACCTCTTTAAATTTTTTCCTTTCCTCTTTTTTTTTTTTTAAAAAAGAGAAAGGGTTTTCTTTTTGGTGCGCTTAAAAAGCTGCTCAAATTTTTCGTTCATACAAATGAAGCATGAATCCCCCGCTGGTTTTAACTTTTCCGCCATCGTTATTCAGCTTTGTTTTACTTCTTCAAAAGCCGACAATTTTGGAAAGAATTTCCTCACCGACCGGAAAACAATGCCGCATTGCCCCAATTCCAGTCTTTGAAACGGTCAACCGAAAATGGTTCCGGGGAGGAGGAAAAGAGGAAACCGGTTCCCGCCCTTTTGTCGCACATTTTCCGCCCATTACGACACGTGTCGCCGCACCGACGACAGTCGCTCTCCCGTCAGATGAGAAAAAAACAATTGGTGAAGGTTAAATCATAGGCGTCGGTGTCCAACGGGGCGTTCCTTTGGCCTCCCAGAATAAAATATGGATCACGAAATCTTTGTTTAAATTAAGGAGCTCACGAGAATTAGGCTTTGATCTCTCAGTCACGCGAGGCTTATCTCCCATAGATAAGCCGGGAGGGGGCGAGCGGAGATAACAACTGCGCTAAGCTGACAGCCCACCCGGTTGACCATTTTCGGTGTGACGTCACTCTTTCTCCAATGCACATCTAAAAATAGAAGGGCGACAGCAGTGGTGTTGCTGCCGTGGGACACGAAAACCCCCGCGGTAATTGCTAAGTTGAATTTTAACAAATTAAAAAAAATTTCATGCATATAATAAGGCTATTATTATTGAGATAGTCTCTAAAAATAAAACGTATTTCTAAGCGAAATCTTTTTTTAGGATTTTAAAAAATTTTAGTATTCCGCCTGCAATAACTTGGTTAGACTTCTTGTTATTTAACCCTTTAAGCGGTTCGGTCGATTGCGAGTAGTGATTTCTGTAGTGGCCACTTATTTTTGTATATATATGTCATATCCATTCAATTATTTTTTTATATGTTATGTTTATTACAGCTTATAAAATATTGAAATAAAAGTAGGAATGTAATTTATACACATTGAAGAGTAGAGGAAAAATGAACGACACTTTATGTGTCTTTATGTATTTACATTGTAAAGAGCGGCGTAAACAAGTTCAATCTTGCAAATGTTACTACTATCCCTGTATTACAAGAAACAATCGCACGTATATACAGTATCGCTCAATTGCTATTTTGACAATACAAAATGCTTCCTCTTTCCACCCGTAAGTGTTACTTACGAAGTGATATTTCATTAAAATGCTTTACAACATTTATAAATATAAAACATTAATTAAATAACAGAAGAAACAAAGAGTAAATACAATAAAAGTCTTTTATAAAATAAAACTAAAATACTAAGTAAAATATTATTAGAATAGTAATCTATAGAATATAGAAAATATATAAGAAATAAAATAGTAGAAAAAATAGATTTTCGATAAATACTAAAATTATAAAAGAGTACCTATGTTTGGTATGCGATATAGACTAAGTTTTATGTTTTGTATATTTTGTTATTTTAATGTGACAAATATATTATTAATAGTATTGATAACTCAAATAAAACAGTAATAAAACTAAGAAAATTAAATTTTGTATTGTCAAAATACTTTTGAGCGCTACTGTATGTATACGCATTGAAGAGTAGAGAAAAAATGAAGGGCACTTTATATATCTTTATGTAAACAAGTTGAATCTTGCAATGCTCCTACCCTCCCTCTATTACCAGTATATATTCGTCTTAATTAATTATTAAATAAACCAAGAAAAATCATTATCCGTATATATATACGTCAAAACCGCTACAGTGTGCAAGAGATCAATCGTATATATACGACATATCCGCTTAAAGGGTTAAATACTTTACAAAAAAATTAAAACCACCGCGGTTCTTTTTTTACACTATTTTAAAAGAATAAATACACTTTCTTCACGAATATCTGTATACAAAAATTAATACAAATACAATTGGGAGCTATAAATTACAACGTGACTGTGGGGTATTATAACTGGAGATGAAAAATTATAAAGGCGAGATGGGACAAAATAACGCATTTTATAACAACAAAAAACCGTTAAGAAAGTTATGTTACATAAACCGTTAACCGTTGAGTTATGATAGTTATATTTAGTTGTTAAAATGATTTTTATACATAATTTCAACTTTTAGATGTTTTTTTTGCTTTTCGATTGATTTTTCACTTGTTTTATAAATAACCATGTAAGGAAAACATTCAGTTTTTTTTGGATTTGTTTTGAAATTACGTAACATTTCGTGTTTTACACCATTTTATGTTAATAATTATTCTCCAATTAGTCAGCGTTCAATTAGTCTAAGAAGTCAAATGGAAATGCGAATATTATATCCGACGCTGACAAGTATTGATTACCCTTTTTGATTTTCAACCCCCGCAAACCGCGGGTGGAAAAGTGGGCGAACGCCTACAAATACCTTCAGGGTGAACTTTTGTAGTTAAGACGACATCACTTTGCGGTGTCGAAGCTACAAGACCGCAGCTTTTGGGCTCGTCACTCGCAATAAAGGCGAAAGACATTTTGCCGCTGTCGAGAGGATGAACGCCCAAGAAAAAAGTTGATTCTCGAAAAGAAGGTTGAAGGGGATGAGGTGGTGGGCGGGAGAGGGTGAGTCTGCCGCCACAACTTAATCGTAAAACTTGAGAAAAAAGCAAATAAAGGAAAGTCTGGCGGCACAATGCTTTTTAATTAATGTTAAAAAACGGATAATCTTCATCCGAAAGAGATTTATTGCTTATTTATT
>JAQIBA010000496.1:0-10592 GCA_028293925.1 Brueelia nebulosa
AATGCGGGGCAGTTTTCTAAAACGTCGCGTCAACACTGTCAAAGGTGAGAAATCCGCTCCTCCCCCCGAAGAGAACCCAACCTTTTCTTTCCTTCATCCTTTCCCTTTTCTTTTTAATCTTGAAAGAAGGCATTAAATCGTGTGTTTGGTGAACCATGCAAAAGGCAGTCGTTCGGCTACGTCGCTCATTTCACCCGTGATATTGGCCGGCGTTTTTCCTCTTGTTTGTTTCCATTCTGCTTTACTTTTTTTTTGTTTGTTTTTTTTTTTTTTAAATATTCACTTTTATGAGTGAATAAAATTTAACTGCACTTGTTTCTTAGATAAAAATCCCGCGCTTGGAAACTGTATCGCTTCGGTTTAATCTTCTCTTAAATCTCGTCAGAGTTTAATATGCTTCTGTGCTCTTTTGAAGAGTTGTTTCTCGAGACGGTGGTCGTGAATTCTGCTGTGAATGCCTGACCAGAGCTGCGTTTTGGGGAGAAACTAATTTCAAAAATGGCAATACAGTATAACTTTACGGAAACGCGGTTTAAAATAGAATGAAGAAGCAAAATGGAGAGGATATGATTATCCATTCATTTTGTCTGCCATTGAGTGGCAGACAAATTGGAGAGCTTTGGCGACGTTTTATTTTGAAGATTGCATATAATTATCTACAAATATAATTATATTCAAGTTACTCATACAATATTGTAATGGCATTTACTGTAATTTTTCCTTTAAAAAAACACTACGAGATAACTCATAGCTGGGATCACTATATCAAATTCCCATGCTGAAATTTCTGTATGAAATTACTGTGCTGAAATTTCTGTATTAAATTCCTGTGTTGAAATTTCTGTATCAAATCACTGTATTGAATTTCAATACAGTGTAAAAAATTACTGTATGGAAAACTCCACTACGAGATAACTCTTAATTGACATCACTGAATAAAATTCCTCTATGAGATTACTGTATGAAATTACTGTAATTACTGAAAATTTGTAAAAAATTACTGTATGGAAAATTCCACTACGAGATAACTCGTAGCTCCGCATCACTGAATAAAATTCCTGTATAAAACTACTGTATAGATAACTCCACTACGAGGTAACTCGTAGCTGGCGTTACTGTATAAAATTCTTCTACTGAAACTTCTGTAAAAAATTACTGTATGAAATTACCGTGTGGAAAATTTCACTACGATATAACTCGTAGTTGACATCACTGAATAAAATTCCTCAATGAAATTACTGTATAGAAAACTACACTATGAGATAACTCTTAGCTGGCGTTAGTGTATGAAATTCTTGTACTGAAACTTCTTTAAGAAATTACTGTATGGAAAATTCCACTAAGAGATAACTCGCAGCTGGCGTCACAGAATAAAATTCCTGAGCTGAAATTTCTGGTTTTGTTATAAAAATTCCACTAAGAAATTTATCTCTTAGTGAATGGGTTAACGTAAATCCACTCCCAAAAGCAGAAGACGAAGAAAGAGCCGAAAGTTGGCCATTGTATCGGAAGAGATCGATGACAAATGATGAGTCGGTCGGAGTGTCGGGGAGAGGACGGAGGGACGACAGAAAAGAAGATAATTTGGAAGGCACGATTGCGTAATTAAAATAATGAACGGCCTTGGATGGGATAAAAGAAGTACGAGCATAAAAATCAAACTATAGTAAATGCCAGCTGTCAGGATGTCAGATGTCAATCAGTGTCAGTGTCACTGCTCACGCCCCAGTGAACTGACTGACAACCGCCTGCCCGCGCACTCAATGCACCTCAACTCGCCTCACGTGACCCCCATTCTCCCGTCCTCTCTTCCTCAGGGATCACCCACGAGGCCTCCTGCCCAGTGGCCCGTTCCACTCGATTGTCTTCCAGGTACTCGGAGTCGTTGACAGGTCGCTCGCGTCCACGGTGTCTTTCAGGGGAAAGAAGGCGAGTCGGGAAGAGGCCACCTGTTGCAGCTGGAGTGTCTGGTCTTCCTGCAGGAGAGTCAGCGTGGAGAGTCAGTTCGGGAAGGCGGTGGGAGTGCCGTACGCGGTTATCGCTTTCGGGCAGAGCTTTCGAGCTCAAGTGCATTTGGGCTTTTGATTGAGCTGTTGATGAATGAATGCCATTAAGTTGTGACATTTTTTAAAAGAACTTTCTTCTAAACCCCATTGAAATACGCCCTATTGCCCATAATTCTCACATAACTGCCTTTAATGGTAATCGTTTTGTTTGAAAATCATTCCCTTTTCGATTTCTTTTAAAAATATGGCCTCATATCGTCTTTTTCCACCCCACTCTCTTAAAGTCACCGACTAAATCAAACCTTTTAAATGGCGGACCCTCACAAACAAAACTGCTTAACCGACCCGGTTTCAGCATTTTCCTTCCCGTCGACTCGGCGTGAGGGAAAGGAAACCACTTCTCATTTTGATGGATCGAAGGAGAAAACAAGGACGCCAACTACGAGTTGGGAAAGTCATGGGGAAACGGGGAATTCAAACAAAAAAAAAAAAAGATAAAAGGGGTTGACAAAACAAAACGGGGGTTTTCCCGATAAGGCAAAGTGTCGAACGTGAAGTTGAAGAAGAAATAAAGGTGAGAAATGGCCACGGAGGTCCCCACGCTGTCAGCAAGACGGATTCCCACACTGCCCATCCATCACATTCAAATTTTCAACTTATTTCGCAATCCTCCCCTCAGCAGTGTCACGGAGGGCTTTAATGGCCGAGTTTCCGTTTCCGTTCGGCCCAGAGAGAAGTTGCTGACTCGTGGAGGAACTTAAGCGCGATAAGCCGAGGGTGAGAGGGGGCGAACAAAGGTCACCATTGAAAGGGCAGCAAAGGAAGGAAAGAGAGAAGCGGAAAATAAAAAGAAAAAGGATTCTGAGGGAGGAGGGGGGGAGGGGGGAGGGAGAGAAATTTTCCTGAGTTTTTAATTTAAAAGGCAATTTATTGACATATTTTAAATGAAAATTTCGAGTGGGTAGAAGGGAGGGGGTGGAGTGAGCTCGGGGATGGAAAAGAGGAACCGCTTATGGTGGAACAATCAAAGGAAAGGGAAAACAGGGGATAAAAATTCTGATGGCTTTGATTTGTTAGGAAATGTTTGTGACAGCTTTCGAAATTTCAAAGGAACAACTTTGCTCGGAGCTTTAAAAAGAAGGGAAAACAATCAAAGTATTCATTAAAATTAAAAATAAAAAAAAAAAATAAAATAAAAAGGAACCAAAAAGAAAATACATGTTCCAAGTAATTTCACTTAACTGAACGAAATTTCAATTTCTTTTTTCCAGTGCTTTCCTCCCCTCCGCCGCCACCCCCCGACATCAAAATTCCTGTTCCGCCTTTTCTCAGTTACTCCCTTACTTCTTCCACATTTTTATCTTAATTAGGGATGAATTTAGAAAGTTTCCCCGAAGGGAGTTCACTTCCGGAAATGGTTGGCGTCCCCTCGTGGTCACACTCTGCCCCCATTTCCTCTCTAAGGGGAGGGGATTTCAAGGTACGATCGAACCAAAAACGGATGCATAACCCTTTCTCCGACTAATTAGAATGCGTTGCTCAGAGCCAATTATTATTGACGACCTTCCAGAAAGTCTTCTCTAAACGTCCTCGCTTTTCCCAATTAGCGCCTCCATCGACTTACGAATGAATTATTTGTATACAGAAACACTATATATCAATGCATAAGTTTTACATTTCATCAGTTACATAAATTAGATAAAATAAGATAAAAAAATCAAAAGAGTGGAATAAATTAAATAAGTACAATTATAAACAGTGACCACACGTTTTAAAATAACATGCATTTAAATGGATACAATTAGCAATACATTAATAAAATACAAACTTTTCAAATGGTTTAACTTTCTTAAGTTACATAAATTAAAAAAAAATTATATAAAAAAATCAAATGAGTGAAATAAATTAAGTAAATACAATTAGCAATATATTAATAATTTAATGATTACTATTTATTATAATACTATTTTTTATATGTTTAATATTTACTGTAATTAATTAATATAATAATATACATAATAATACAATAAAATATAATGTTTTCAAATGGTTTATATCTCATCAGTTAAATAAATTAAAAAAAATTAGATAAAAATGTTAAATGAGTGAAATAAATTAAATAAATACAATTATAAACTGTAACCATACATTTTTAATAACATGCACTTAAATACATACAATAATTAAAAACATACAATTATAAATACAAAGTTTTTAAGTGGTTTAAATCTCATAGGTTACATAAATTTTAAAAAATTACATAAAAAAATCAAATGAGTGAAATGAATTAAATAAATACAATTAGCAATACATTAATAAAATACAATATATTCAAATGGTTTATATCTCAATTACATAAATTTAAAAAAAATTAGATAAAGAAGTTAAATGAATGAAATAAATTTAATAAATACAATTATAAACTGTAATTATACATACATAAGTTACATAAATTAAAAAAAAATAGATAAAAAAATGAAATGAGTGAAATAAATTAAATAAATACAATTAATAAAATACAAACTTTCCAAATGTTCTTTTTTTCTTTTTTTTAGGACTTCCTTTAGTCATTCTATAATTTCTGTGTCACCCAAATATTTATCTTTTTCTTCTTTTTTTCCATTTAGTTCTTTTCTCTATTCTCTTTTTCGCCATTTTTTGTCTTTTCTTTCCTCTTCCATTCCCCGACAGAATTAGTGTTTCCAGATTTTCACTTTTTTACATATCTTCCAGGTTTTTGGTCTTTCTCTTCTGTTTCTTCATCTTTTCTTTTTTTTATATTTCTTAGACTTCCTTTAGTTTTACATTTTGTTTCGCTTTTTCTTCTTCTGTAAAGTTTGTCTTTCTTTTTTTGTGGATTTATTAAGTTATTCTCATCTTTTGTATATTTTTAATAATCTCCATGAGAATTAATGGAGTTTGAGGAAACTTTTCATTGCAAAAGGGTAAAATCGAGGGAGAGAAGACCTCCCCTTAGAATTGGAAGGAGATAACGAGTTATTACATAACGAAAGGAAGGACGTTTCATTATAAAACATTATTTAATTACTCGCTGTCAGTCGTGGCAGGACAGACGTGTCCAAAGCGAGGAAGACAAAACGGGTTTAGAAACTGAAAGAGGTGGTTTCTGGGGAGGGTGGCGGCTGGAGGGCGGGTTAGGGCGGCGGGGGGAGAGCCGGGGACCGAGATTTGTATTCCCCAAAAACTAATCGGTCACTACTGTCAGAAAATAAGTAATTTGCAACTGTCCTTCCAAGAACCTCATCGAATACTCGTTTGAATACACTTCCCCGCGGCACGCGGAGGGATTTACTTCTTCTCACATGACTCACACAATTCCACCATCCATCTCACTAAATTTTCATGATGTATACTTGTCGTCTTTTAATTCTTATAACAAAACGGCTTTCGAAGGAGTCGCCCCATCGCATCCCCGGACCGAAGACAAAGGACTGCACTCTGCTGCATCACTGACTGGTCAAAGAGTGAAGGAAAGCCAAGATGGAGGACATCAATCATGATAATCGCCCTTCCAGTGAGTGTTTGCCTTACGAAGCAGTCAATTTCACTTGACACTGGCAGTCAAATGAACTTCCAAATGACAACTTTATTACTGTTTTTTCCTCTTCTCTTCTTCATTGTCATCACCACATCATCATCGTCATCCGCTTTATCAGCTTTGTTTCCCCGACCGTTAATGAACCGTTTCCTTCTTTAATTATACTCTGCGTATTTTTATGCGTTATGCACTTCGTTTGGGAAAAAATATTTATTTTAATTATTCTCTCATTTTCCATATTAAAAATATTATCCAAATGAAAGGGGGCCGTGTTTAGCTTAGCGGAGTCAACTTTTCTAAAAGTAGATACTCACGTCGGGGTTATTTTTTCAAAATAATGAAAAGGAGGAAGAACTCGAATGACAACAAGTGTCACCAAACACTATCTCTAAACACGTCATTTCTGTCTCATCAAATTCTTGCAGAGCTTTCAGTTAGCGTTTCCTCCTTCGAACTTTTCAAGTCTTCTTCCCTCCCCTTCCCCCTCCGGTTTTCCTCCCTCCAATTCCATTTCTCTTTTTCCACCCCGAAATTTTATTAGGTTTTTGGTTTTAATGATCGTTCTCCTGTCCTTTCGACCTGTTTAACATCACTGCACTTTTCGAGAGAATCCAAAAGACCTTCATGTCACCCCCACCCTCAAAATCCAGCCTTCATAATTTGATATAATTAATTTGGAGGGGATGATTGACTCGGTTTTCTTTATGTCGAAATGATGACACAAATGTTGGACGTTACTCCTTTCGCTGTCCTTTTTCGCCCCATCCTTCCTTCCTTTCAGACCGATCAACTGTCATACCTTTGTTGTTCTTATTTCTCTTCCTCCCTGTCCAGTGTATTCGCATGTCAGGATGTCACAACTGCACCGGCTCCTGACAACTCTTCATATTTTCACCCCCACTGTCACCGCTTTTTTCTTTCTCCCCTTTTTTTGGGAGGGGGGGGTGGACGGGGGGAGAAAAACCCCGCGCATTCGTCTCTTTTGCGTCGTTGCTGCTGCCGTCTGTCGTCGACAACCTTTTCTTTCCCGAACTCCCACCCCCTCCCCCCCTCCCCTCCACTCCTCCCCTCGCCCTTAAGAAGTCATTATGCGACTCACACGCGAATGCCGTTTCTCGAGGAGAGTGAGAAAAAACACTAATAAATTATCGGAGTCCGGGGGGAAAAAAAAAAAACATTTTGTCGCCGGCAGGTTTTTCCAGCGGATTCGCGACGATAACTTTTGTCGCCGGTTCGAAAGTCAGCGTCAATCATTCATCAAGTCGCATTAGGTTTGCGGCGAATTTTAATCTGACGGACGGATCTGATATCGACCTAATTTCTCGTCTGCCATCTTTGATTCTTTCCTCTCCTCGCCTGATAAATTTCTTGTTCGTGCTTTTGAATGACTTTTCCCTTTTTTGGCGCATGCTCGGCGACATTAAAAACCCTGTTTGTTTCCCTCCTCCTCCGCCTCCCCGCCCCCCCCCCGGCGACTCGCTCCCCTCGTTTTTTTCCTTTTTCTTCATGAGAATTGACAGACCTTTCGAAACAATGTTTATGACCCAAGTTTCTCTACATAAATCCTCATTACAACTGTCATTTTCTACTGGCGGTAGTTTATTTTAATGACGACTTTGCTTCAAACTTTTTTCCAAAAGAATTTTGAATTTCGATGGGAGATTTATTCCGGAATGTGGGTGATGAGGAGTTGTGCAATTTTGACACAGTTCGGGGGTCGAATTAACCCTTTTTCTTCGGTGAGTAATTTGTTTTTAAATTGTGGAGGGAATAACAGTCAATTTGACTGTCTATAATGGAAAGAAAATTAGTTTAGAGTTTAATAGTGTTTTTTGTTTGAGGGGTTTTTTTTTAATTTGTAAACATTTTTGTGTTATTTTTTGTCCAACTGCTTAAATGTTTTGATACCTTCTGTCGTATGATTCTCAGCTGTGGTCTGAATGATCCACAAATGGGTGAGATTTGCAATTTGTCATCCCCATTCCGGGGAGTCGAGACAAAGACAACAATGCACCCTGTCAGGAAACGGACCTCCCGTCCCGGTCCACGGGCCGGACGCCGAGGAGAACATGTGTAATGTGTCGAGTGATTATCTCCGTCCCGAACCACTTCAAGGCTGACGTCAATCAATCATCCGTACCTTGTCTTTTAATTATTCCCCATATCCGGACTCGCCCATATTAATCATTTCATCCTGGTGGATTCCTTTCTGAATCCTGTCAACGGAATCCCTAATCAATGACTCCGGGGACTCCGACTCTTTTTAGCTTACGTCCGATCACTGCTTACGGCCAATCACTCGATCGAGCAATCAATCAAATTACTTGCATTCGGGGACCGTTTTTTTGTTTTATGGGGATGACGAATCACCCTTAGTTGGCGAATTAGTGCAATTTTCGCCTGCAGATTGTTAAATGCACTCACGGAAATGGATGAACGTGATTGTATGTGTTTGTGTTATGTCCTTGATTGGGAGAAAGGGGTACACAAAATGGCGGTGGTTATTTTTAGCAAATTTCGGTGTATCTGCCATTTCCGTTTTTCTGAAAAGAAAGAAGGCCGTAATCGACTGCACCTCTTATTGGAACGTTTCCATCGTTAAACACGTGTCAATGCAGAGTGGAAAGTGGCTTTAATGGTCGAAGTGGGATCGGCCACTGTGGCCGGACATGAGGAGAGCATCGGAAGTGGTCGAGATTGGCTTTTGCGAAGGGTGATTGTGCCTTCGGAGACCGTTGGGCGTTGGTCGACGGCCATTAATTTATGTTTTTTTAGATTTGAAAATATTTTTCTAATAAATAATTAAAATAACTTGGCTAATTCTTGACAAGCCTTTGGGCGCCCCAACTCGAATCCGCTTTTTCTCCTATTCAAACTCTTAGCAATTGAACAAAAAACGATTTGTTAAAAGCCGTTTCTGATTTTTCAAGAACTGATGCTCGAGGTGAATAAACGGTTTAAAAAATATTAATGGCCTATTTAGCGGTAACGGTTCTGCCATTTGTTAATATTAATATTATTTCGTCTCGTGGGCGAGAGAGATGGTCATTAGCGGATATTTCACTCGGTGATTTGTCTTCCTCCCCCCTCGGTGGTCCTTCTCCATCCAGTCCCGAATAAATCACACTCATTGTGCCTTGTTAAGCGTCCTGAACAAGTGGCAATGCGCCCGTCTAATTTTCACTTCCCTCCGCCGCCATTAATCAGAAGATTGATCGAATCCTGTACCTAATCAAGGTCGCCTCGATACTTCCTCGTTCGGATAAATCAATCACTATGGATTTCCTTTTCCGTTTTTTTTATGTATTTGTTTATCCGCATGATTTTTAATAAAGCCGCACCCCTTCGCCTGCAGGCGAAGGGGTGCGGTGGAATGGAAGAAATTTTTTCGGCGCCGGTTTTATCGCTTTTCTTGTTGGAAATTTAAAATTTTTCTTCGAGCGAGTTTTTATTTCTTTCGGAAAGAACTAATCGTCGCGAAGTTTCCTTTTCAAGTGAGGGAGCCATAATTAGATAAATTCGGGTCGGGGGATTTTCTTCGGGGCCCCGAAAAGATCGATAAAGGGTGGCGTCCCCTCAACGCCAAATGCGGGGAATCATTGCCCGACGATAGTCATCTAACTCTTAATGATCTTCCCTCGCTAATCCATTTTGTTGACCCACAAACCACCCTTCGGACCTACCCCCACGTAAAGGCGTTCGCGTGCAACTTCCAAACGAATTGCAACCCCCGAATTTACATCTGTTACGTTACGCATATCGCGATGTAAATTTTAATCATCTGATGAACAGTCATAGCATTTCATTCTCAATCACTATAATAATGGAGGGTTTATTGATTTAGCTAACTCCGATTTCCTTCCCGGGAACACGCGAGGATGGAGAGACGCCTCTCGAGACGCGTCACGGAAGGGCCCCGACACTGCGGGCCCTGCCCTTCGGGGCCCCACGGGCAGACCCAGACGGCTCGCGCACCCACGGTGACCTCCTTCGTCAACTCCCAAACTGAAAATTAATTAAAGTGAAAGAAAAAGAACCTATAATTTATATGAAGTAAAAGATTTTTTCCAATTGATTTTTTCCGTGCCAAATGACATGACGTGCCATTCCGCCATCCGTCATTCGCCCTCACGCTTACGTAGAGGCTTAACCGACGGAATTAATTTTATAGGGAACCAGCCTGTATCGTAAAATTTATGCCCTTTGATTTATTACCTTGAATCATTTATTACTCCAAATATTTTTATGAATAAACGAAAAACGGTCTTTCGGTAATGAAGTGGCCCTCGGAGAGAGACAGGTACAGCTCGGCCTGTTGGGCTTTTGAAGAGCCACCGGTGCGAACACTCACATTGTGTTGTATGGGAGGGGCGCCGTTCGGGTTCTGGTAAACACGAGAGGAACCAATGGCGGACATTTCACAATGTGCACTGTCATTAGATGGTGAAAAAGTTAAAATTTTGGATATAAAAGTCTTGATGGATGAACTCGGGTTTTGGATTGACAGATGATCTATCAATCATAGTCTGCGCCGGTTTTCATTTGATCTTTCCATTGGTGACTTAGATAGAAATCGTTACGGTTCACGTTTATCTTGCGACGCCTCCCCAAAATCCACGCGAGATGCCTCCTCCGACGACCTTATTCATCAAAAATTCTTCTTTTTAAAAAGTCACTGTCATTTCTTAACATTCCACAAATGAGAAGAATACTTGGTTTTATCTTCGCTCTCCCTCCGCCTTAATTAAATTTATGGGTGCCGTTGTTGTCTTTCTTTGCTCGCATGGAGTCGTTTCTTCTCTTGGCAAAAAATAATGACGGCTGCTCATTCGGACCACCGCCATCGACCGCCTCCACATTCGGAGGACTCTTTTCCCAAAGAGTCTTTTCACGGCAACAAATGCTCTCCTGGAATGAGTTACACTAACTTTGTACAGAGAGAGAGAGTGGGTACTCATTGCATAATTGACGGGGAAATGCTTTGACTTTGCTGCGACCCACATTTCGTGAAGAGATAAATAAGCTGA
>JAQIBA010000497.1:0-10584 GCA_028293925.1 Brueelia nebulosa
GGTTAATGCGGGGCAGTTTTCTAAAACGTCGCGTCAACACTGTCAAAGGTGAGAAATCCGCTCCTCCCCCCGAAGAGAACCCAACCTTTTCTTTCCTTCATCCTTTCCCTTTTCTTTTTAATCTTGAAAGAAGGCATTAAATCGTGTGTTTGGTGAACCATGCAAAAGGCAGTCGTTCGGCTACGTCGCTCATTTCACCCGTGATATTGGCCGGCGTTTTTCCTCTTGTTTGTTTCCATTCTGCTTTACTTTTTTTTTTGTTGTTTTTTTTTTTTTTAAATATTCACTTTTATGAGTGAATAAAATTTAACTGCACTTGTTTCTTAGATAAAAATCCCGCGCTTGGAAACTGTATCGCTTCGGTTTAATCTTCTCTTAAATCTCGTCAGAGTTTAATATGCTTCTGTGCTCTTTTGAAGAGTTGTTTCTCGAGACGGTGGTCGTGAATTCTGCTGTGAATGCCTGACCAGAGCTGCGTTTTGGGGAGAAACTAATTTCAAAAATGGCAATACAGTATAACTTTACGGAAACGCGGTTTAAAATAGAATGAAGAAGCAAAATGGAGAGGATATGATTATCCATTCATTTTGTCTGCCATTGAGTGGCAGACAAATTGGAGAGCTTTGGCGACGTTTTATTTTGAAGATTGCATATCATTATATACAAATATAATTATATTCAAGTTACTCATACAATATTGTAATGGCATTTACTGTAATTTTTCCTTTAAAAAAACACTACGAGATAACTCATAGCTGGGATCACTATATCAAATTCCCATGCTGAAATTTCTGTATGAAATTACTGTGCTGAAATTTCTGTATTAAATTCCTGTGTTGAAATTTCTGTATCAAATCACTGTATTGATATTCAATACAGTGTAAAAAATTACTGTATGGAAAACTCCACTACGAGATAACTCTTAATTGACATCACTGAATAAAATTCCTCTATGAGATTACTGTATGAAATTACTGTAATTACTGAAAATTTGTAAAAAATTACTGTATGGAAAATTCCACTACGAGATAACTCGTAGCTCCGCATCACTGAATAAAATTCCTGTATAAAACTACTGTATAGATAACTCCACTACGAGGTAACTCGTAGCTGGCGTTACTGTATAAAATTCTTCTACTGAAACTTCTGTAAAAAATTACTGTATGAAATTACCGTGTGGAAAATTTCACTACGATATAACTCGTAGTTGACATCACTGAATAAAATTCCTCAATGAAATTACTGTATAGAAAACTACACTATGAGATAACTCTTAGCTGGCGTTAGTGTATGAAATTCTTGTACTGAAACTTCTTTAAGAAATTACTGTATGGAAAATTCCACTAAGAGATAACTCGCAGCTGGCGTCACAGAATAAAATTCCTGAGCTGAAATTTCTGGTTTTGTTATAAAAATTCCACTAAGAAATTTATCTCTTAGTGAATGGGTTAACGTAAATCCACTCCCAAAAGCAGAAGACGAAGAAAGAGCCGAAAGTTGGCCATTGTATCGGAAGAGATCGATGACAAATGATGAGTCGGTCGGAGTGTCGGGGAGAGGACGGAGGGACGACAGAAAAGAAGATAATTTGGAAGGCACGATTGCGTAATTAAAATAATGAACGGCCTTGGATGGGATAAAAGAAGTACGAGCATAAAAATCAAACTATAGTAAATGCCAGCTGTCAGGATGTCAGATGTCAATCAGTGTCAGTGTCACTGCTCACGCCCCAGTGAACTGACTGACAACCGCCTGCCCGCGCACTCAATGCACCTCAACTCGCCTCACGTGACCCCCATTCTCCCGTCCTCTCTTCCTCAGGGATCACCCACGAGGCCTCCTGCCCAGTGGCCCGTTCCACTCGATTGTCTTCCAGGTACTCGGAGTCGTTGACAGGTCGCTCGCGTCCACGGTGTCTTTCAGGGGAAAGAAGGCGAGTCGGGAAGAGGCCACCTGTTGCAGCTGGAGTGTCTGGTCTTCCTGCAGGAGAGTCAGCGTGGAGAGTCAGTTCGGGAAGGCGGTGGGAGTGCCGTACGCGGTTATCGCTTTCGGGCAGAGCTTTCGAGCTCAAGTGCATTTGGGCTTTTGATTGAGCTGTTGATGAATGAATGCCATTAAGTTGTGACATTTTTTAAAAGAACTTTCTTCTAAACCCCATTGAAATACGCCCTATTGCCCATAATTCTCACATAACTGCCTTTAATGGTAATCGTTTTGTTTGAAAATCATTCCCTTTTCGATTTCTTTTAAAAATATGGCCTCATATCGTCTTTTTCCACCCCACTCTCTTAAAGTCACCGACTAAATCAAACCTTTTAAATGGCGGACCCTCACAAACAAAACTGCTTAACCGACCCGGTTTCAGCATTTTCCTTCCCGTCGACTCGGCGTGAGGGAAAGGAAACCACTTCTCATTTTGATGGATCGAAGGAGAAAACAAGGACGCCAACTACGAGTTGGGAAAGTCATGGGGAAACGGGGAATTCAAACAAAAAAAAAAAAAGATAAAAGGGGTTGACAAAACAAAACGGGGGTTTTCCCGATAAGGCAAAGTGTCGAACGTGAAGTTGAAGAAGAAATAAAGGTGAGAAATGGCCACGGAGGTCCCCACGCTGTCAGCAAGACGGATTCCCACACTGCCCATCCATCACATTCAAATTTTCAACTTATTTCGCAATCCTCCCCTCAGCAGTGTCACGGAGGGCTTTAATGGCCGAGTTTCCGTTTCCGTTCGGCCCAGAGAGAAGTTGCTGACTCGTGGAGGAACTTAAGCGCGATAAGCCGAGGGTGAGAGGGGGCGAACAAAGGTCACCATTGAAAGGGCAGCAAAGGAAGGAAAGAGAGAAGCGGAAAATAAAAAGAAAAAGGATTCTGAGGGAGGAGGGGGGGAGGGGGGAGGGAGAGAAATTTTCCTGAGTTTTTAATTTAAAAGGCAATTTATTGACATATTTTAAATGAAAATTTCGAGTGGGTAGAAGGGAGGGGGTGGAGTGAGCTCGGGGATGGAAAAGAGGAACCGCTTATGGTGGAACAATCAAAGGAAAGGGAAAACAGGGGATAAAAATTCTGATGGCTTTGATTTGTTAGGAAATGTTTGTGACAGCTTTCGAAATTTCAAAGGAACAACTTTGCTCGGAGCTTTAAAAAGAAGGGAAAACAATCAAAGTATTCATTAAAATTAAAAATAAAAAAAAAAAATAAAATAAAAAGGAACCAAAAAGAAAATACATGTTCCAAGTAATTTCACTTAACTGAACGAAATTTCAATTTCTTTTTTCCAGTGCTTTCCTCCCCTCCGCCGCCACCCCCCGACATCAAAATTCCTGTTCCGCCTTTTCTCAGTTACTCCCTTACTTCTTCCACATTTTTATCTTAATTAGGGATGAATTTAGAAAGTTTCCCCGAAGGGAGTTCACTTCCGGAAATGGTTGGCGTCCCCTCGTGGTCACACTCTGCCCCCATTTCCTCTCTAAGGGGAGGGGATTTCAAGGTACGATCGAACCAAAAACGGATGCATAACCCTTTCTCCGACTAATTAGAATGCGTTGCTCAGAGCCAATTATTATTGACGACCTTCCAGAAAGTCTTCTCTAAACGTCCTCGCTTTTCCCAATTAGCGCCTCCATCGACTTACGAATGAATTATTTGTATACAGAAACACTATATATCAATGCATAAGTTTTACATTTCATCAGTTACATAAATTAGATAAAATAAGATAAAAAAATCAAAAGAGTGGAATAAATTAAATAAGTACAATTATAAACAGTGACCACACGTTTTAAAATAACATGCATTTAAATGGATACAATTAGCAATACATTAATAAAATACAAACTTTTCAAATGGTTTAACTTTCTTAAGTTACATAAATTAAAAAAAAATTATATAAAAAAATCAAATGAGTGAAATAAATTAAGTAAATACAATTAGCAATATATTAATAATTTAATGATTACTATTTATTATAATACTATTTTTTATATGTTTAATATTTACTGTAATTAATTAATATAATAATATACATAATAATACAATAAAATATAATGTTTTCAAATGGTTTATATCTCATCAGTTAAATAAATTAAAAAAAATTAGATAAAAATGTTAAATGAGTGAAATAAATTAAATAAATACAATTATAAACTGTAACCATACATTTTTAATAACATGCACTTAAATACATACAATAATTAAAAACATACAATTATAAATACAAAGTTTTTAAGTGGTTTAAATCTCATAGGTTACATAAATTTTAAAAAATTACATAAAAAAATCAAATGAGTGAAATGAATTAAATAAATACAATTAGCAATACATTAATAAAATACAATATATTCAAATGGTTTATATCTCAATTACATAAATTTAAAAAAAATTAGATAAAGAAGTTAAATGAATGAAATAAATTTAATAAATACAATTATAAACTGTAATTATACATACATAAGTTACATAAATTAAAAAAAAATAGATAAAAAAATGAAATGAGTGAAATAAATTAAATAAATACAATTAATAAAATACAAACTTTCCAAATGTTCTTTTTTTCTTTTTTTTAGGACTTCCTTTAGTCATTCTATAATTTCTGTGTCACCCAAATATTTATCTTTTTCTTCTTTTTTTCCATTTAGTTCTTTTCTCTATTCTCTTTTTCGCCATTTTTTGTCTTTTCTTTCCTCTTCCATTCCCCGACAGAATTAGTGTTTCCAGATTTTCACTTTTTTACATATCTTCCAGGTTTTTGGTCTTTCTCTTCTGTTTCTTCATCTTTTCTTTTTTTTATATTTCTTAGACTTCCTTTAGTTTTACATTTTGTTTCGCTTTTTCTTCTTCTGTAAAGTTTGTCTTTCTTTTTTTGTGGATTTATTAAGTTATTCTCATCTTTTGTATATTTTTAATAATCTCCATGAGAATTAATGGAGTTTGAGGAAACTTTTCATTGCAAAAGGGTAAAATCGAGGGAGAGAAGACCTCCCCTTAGAATTGGAAGGAGATAACGAGTTATTACATAACGAAAGGAAGGACGTTTCATTATAAAACATTATTTAATTACTCGCTGTCAGTCGTGGCAGGACAGACGTGTCCAAAGCGAGGAAGACAAAACGGGTTTAGAAACTGAAAGAGGTGGTTTCTGGGGAGGGTGGCGGCTGGAGGGCGGGTTAGGGCGGCGGGGGGAGAGCCGGGGACCGAGATTTGTATTCCCCAAAAACTAATCGGTCACTACTGTCAGAAAATAAGTAATTTGCAACTGTCCTTCCAAGAACCTCATCGAATACTCGTTTGAATACACTTCCCCGCGGCACGCGGAGGGATTTACTTCTTCTCACATGACTCACACAATTCCACCATCCATCTCACTAAATTTTCATGATGTATACTTGTCGTCTTTTAATTCTTATAACAAAACGGCTTTCGAAGGAGTCGCCCCATCGCATCCCCGGACCGAAGACAAAGGACTGCACTCTGCTGCATCACTGACTGGTCAAAGAGTGAAGGAAAGCCAAGATGGAGGACATCAATCATGATAATCGCCCTTCCAGTGAGTGTTTGCCTTACGAAGCAGTCAATTTCACTTGACACTGGCAGTCAAATGAACTTCCAAATGACAACTTTATTACTGTTTTTTCCTCTTCTCTTCTTCATTGTCATCACCACATCATCATCGTCATCCGCTTTATCAGCTTTGTTTCCCCGACCGTTAATGAACCGTTTCCTTCTTTAATTATACTCTGCGTATTTTTATGCGTTATGCACTTCGTTTGGGAAAAAATATTTATTTTCATTATTCTCATCATTTTCCATATTAACCAAATGATTAGGGGGCCGTGTTTAGCTTAGCGGAGTCAACTTTTCTAAAAGTAGATACTCACGTCGGGGTTATTTTTTCAAAATAATGAAAAGGAGGAAGAACTCGAATGACAACAAGTGTCACCAAACACTATCTCTAAACACGTCATTTCTGTCTCATCAAATTCTTGCAGAGCTTTCAGTTAGCGTTTCCTCCTTCGAACTTTTCAAGTCTTCTTCCCTCCCCTTCCCCCTCCGGTTTTCCTCCCTCCAATTCCATTTCTCTTTTTCCACCCCGAAATTTTATTAGGTTTTTGGTTTTAATGATCGTTCTCCTGTCCTTTCGACCTGTTTAACATCACTGCACTTTTCGAGAGAATCCAAAAGACCTTCATGTCACCCCCACCCTCAAAATCCAGCCTTCATAATTTGATATAATTAATTTGGAGGGGATGATTGACTCGGTTTTCTTTATGTCGAAATGATGACACAAATGTTGGACGTTACTCCTTTCGCTGTCCTTTTTCGCCCCATCCTTCCTTCCTTTCAGACCGATCAACTGTCATACCTTTGTTGTTCTTATTTCTCTTCCTCCCTGTCCAGTGTATTCGCATGTCAGGATGTCACAACTGCACCGGCTCCTGACAACTCTTCATATTTTCACCCCCACTGTCACCGCTTTTTTCTTTCTCCCCTTTTTTTGGGAGGGGGGGGTGGACGGGGGGAGAAAAACCCCGCGCATTCGTCTCTTTTGCGTCGTTGCTGCTGCCGTCTGTCGTCGACAACCTTTTCTTTCCCGAACTCCCACCCCCTCCCCCCCTCCCCTCCACTCCTCCCCTCGCCCTTAAGAAGTCATTATGCGACTCACACGCGAATGCCGTTTCTCGAGGAGAGTGAGAAAAAACACTAATAAATTATCGGAGTCCGGGGGGAAAAAAAAAAAACATTTTGTCGCCGGCAGGTTTTTCCAGCGGATTCGCGACGATAACTTTTGTCGCCGGTTCGAAAGTCAGCGTCAATCATTCATCAAGTCGCATTAGGTTTGCGGCGAATTTTAATCTGACGGACGGATCTGATATCGACCTAATTTCTCGTCTGCCATCTTTGATTCTTTCCTCTCCTCGCCTGATAAATTTCTTGTTCGTGCTTTTGAATGACTTTTCCCTTTTTTGGCGCATGCTCGGCGACATTAAAAACCCTGTTTGTTTCCCTCCTCCTCCGCCTCCCCGCCCCCCCCCCGGCGACTCGCTCCCCTCGTTTTTTTCCTTTTTCTTCATGAGAATTGACAGACCTTTCGAAACAATGTTTATGACCCAAGTTTCTCTACATAAATCCTCATTACAACTGTCATTTTCTACTGGCGGTAGTTTATTTTAATGACGACTTTGCTTCAAACTTTTTTCCAAAAGAATTTTGAATTTCGATGGGAGATTTATTCCGGAATGTGGGTGATGAGGAGTTGTGCAATTTTGACACAGTTCGGGGGTCGAATTAACCCTTTTTCTTCGGTGAGTAATTTGTTTTTAAATTGTGGAGGGAATAACAGTCAATTTGACTGTCTATAATGGAAAGAAAATTAGTTTAGAGTTTAATAGTGTTTTTTGTTTGAGGGGTTTTTTTTTAATTTGTAAACATTTTTGTGTTATTTTTTGTCCAACTGCTTAAATGTTTTGATACCTTCTGTCGTATGATTCTCAGCTGTGGTCTGAATGATCCACAAATGGGTGAGATTTGCAATTTGTCATCCCCATTCCGGGGAGTCGAGACAAAGACAACAATGCACCCTGTCAGGAAACGGACCTCCCGTCCCGGTCCACGGGCCGGACGCCGAGGAGAACATGTGTAATGTGTCGAGTGATTATCTCCGTCCCGAACCACTTCAAGGCTGACGTCAATCAATCATCCGTACCTTGTCTTTTAATTATTCCCCATATCCGGACTCGCCCATATTAATCATTTCATCCTGGTGGATTCCTTTCTGAATCCTGTCAACGGAATCCCTAATCAATGACTCCGGGGACTCCGACTCTTTTTAGCTTACGTCCGATCACTGCTTACGGCCAATCACTCGATCGAGCAATCAATCAAATTACTTGCATTCGGGGACCGTTTTTTTGTTTTATGGGGATGACGAATCACCCTTAGTTGGCGAATTAGTGCAATTTTCGCCTGCAGATTGTTAAATGCACTCACGGAAATGGATGAACGTGATTGTATGTGTTTGTGTTATGTCCTTGATTGGGAGAAAGGGGTACACAAAATGGCGGTGGTTATTTTTAGCAAATTTCGGTGTATCTGCCATTTCCGTTTTTCTGAAAAGAAAGAAGGCCGTAATCGACTGCACCTCTTATTGGAACGTTTCCATCGTTAAACACGTGTCAATGCAGAGTGGAAAGTGGCTTTAATGGTCGAAGTGGGATCGGCCACTGTGGCCGGACATGAGGAGAGCATCGGAAGTGGTCGAGATTGGCTTTTGCGAAGGGTGATTGTGCCTTCGGAGACCGTTGGGCGTTGGTCGACGGCCATTAATTTATGTTTTTTTAGATTTGAAAATATTTTTCTAATAAATAATTAAAATAACTTGGCTAATTCTTGACAAGCCTTTGGGCGCCCCAACTCGAATCCGCTTTTTCTCCTATTCAAACTCTTAGCAATTGAACAAAAAACGATTTGTTAAAAGCCGTTTCTGATTTTTCAAGAACTGATGCTCGAGGTGAATAAACGGTTTAAAAAATATTAATGGCCTATTTAGCGGTAACGGTTCTGCCATTTGTTAATATTAATATTATTTCGTCTCGTGGGCGAGAGAGATGGTCATTAGCGGATATTTCACTCGGTGATTTGTCTTCCTCCCCCCTCGGTGGTCCTTCTCCATCCAGTCCCGAATAAATCACACTCATTGTGCCTTGTTAAGCGTCCTGAACAAGTGGCAATGCGCCCGTCTAATTTTCACTTCCCTCCGCCGCCATTAATCAGAAGATTGATCGAATCCTGTACCTAATCAAGGTCGCCTCGATACTTCCTCGTTCGGATAAATCAATCACTATGGATTTCCTTTTCCGTTTTTTTTATGTATTTGTTTATCCGCATGATTTTTAATAAAGCCGCACCCCTTCGCCTGCAGGCGAAGGGGTGCGGTGGAATGGAAGAAATTTTTTCGGCGCCGGTTTTATCGCTTTTCTTGTTGGAAATTTAAAATTTTTCTTCGAGCGAGTTTTTATTTCTTTCGGAAAGAACTAATCGTCGCGAAGTTTCCTTTTCAAGTGAGGGAGCCATAATTAGATAAATTCGGGTCGGGGGATTTTCTTCGGGGCCCCGAAAAGATCGATAAAGGGTGGCGTCCCCTCAACGCCAAATGCGGGGAATCATTGCCCGACGATAGTCATCTAACTCTTAATGATCTTCCCTCGCTAATCCATTTTGTTGACCCACAAACCACCCTTCGGACCTACCCCCACGTAAAGGCGTTCGCGTGCAACTTCCAAACGAATTGCAACCCCCGAATTTACATCTGTTACGTTACGCATATCGCGATGTAAATTTTAATCATCTGATGAACAGTCATAGCATTTCATTCTCAATCACTATAATAATGGAGGGTTTATTGATTTAGCTAACTCCGATTTCCTTCCCGGGAACACGCGAGGATGGAGAGACGCCTCTCGAGACGCGTCACGGAAGGGCCCCGACACTGCGGGCCCTGCCCTTCGGGGCCCCACGGGCAGACCCAGACGGCTCGCGCACCCACGGTGACCTCCTTCGTCAACTCCCAAACTGAAAATTAATTAAAGTGAAAGAAAAAGAACCTATAATTTATATGAAGTAAAAGATTTTTTCCAATTGATTTTTTCCGTGCCAAATGACATGACGTGCCATTCCGCCATCCGTCATTCGCCCTCACGCTTACGTAGAGGCTTAACCGACGGAATTAATTTTATAGGGAACCAGCCTGTATCGTAAAATTTATGCCCTTTGATTTATTACCTTGAATCATTTATTACTCCAAATATTTTTATGAATAAACGAAAAACGGTCTTTCGGTAATGAAGTGGCCCTCGGAGAGAGACAGGTACAGCTCGGCCTGTTGGGCTTTTGAAGAGCCACCGGTGCGAACACTCACATTGTGTTGTATGGGAGGGGCGCCGTTCGGGTTCTGGTAAACACGAGAGGAACCAATGGCGGACATTTCACAATGTGCACTGTCATTAGATGGTGAAAAAGTTAAAATTTTGGATATAAAAGTCTTGATGGATGAACTCGGGTTTTGGATTGACAGATGATCTATCAATCATAGTCTGCGCCGGTTTTCATTTGATCTTTCCATTGGTGACTTAGATAGAAATCGTTACGGTTCACGTTTATCTTGCGACGCCTCCCCAAAATCCACGCGAGATGCCTCCTCCGACGACCTTATTCATCAAAAATTCTTCTTTTTAAAAAGTCACTGTCATTTCTTAACATTCCACAAATGAGAAGAATACTTGGTTTTATCTTCGCTCTCCCTCCGCCTTAATTAAATTTATGGGTGCCGTTGTTGTCTTTCTTTGCTCGCATGGAGTCGTTTCTTCTCTTGGCAAAAAATAATGACGGCTGCTCATTCGGACCACCGCCATCGACCGCCTCCACATTCGGAGGACTCTTTTCCCAAAGAGTCTTTTCACGGCAACAAATGCTCTCCTGGAATGAGTTACACTAACTTTGTACAGAGAGAGAGAGTGGGTACTCATTGCATAATTGACGGGGAAATGCTTTGACTTTGCTGCGACCCACATTTCGTGAAGAGATAAATAA
>JAQIBA010000498.1:0-10545 GCA_028293925.1 Brueelia nebulosa
CGAACACCGCTGACCGCCGAATGCAAACCCACCATAGCTCCGAGACGCTCATCGCCGAATCCCGGCCAGAAACGCCATTCAGACTGACAGAACAAAGGCTTTCGACTTAGCATAACAACATCGCCATTCCCACATTTCTATTTGTTGTCAAACACTGAGTCAGCCGCACGAGTAACCGGCATTTCCGTAAGAAGTCAACTGCGCCACCGCCGCCTCTGAAACGAGTGTAAGAAGGAAAGCATGGCGGAGCGGTCGCTTCGGGTGGACTATCGATTGGGTCGCGGGGGGCGCGCATGCGGGGGTGGACGAGGGGCGGGCGAGGGGCGGGCGAGGGGTGGGCGAGGGGGTGCGACTCCGAAGGGAGGCTTTCATTCATTGGCGGAGTTTGCGTGCGAAGGCACAGCGACATCACAACATCCGAAAATGCATCTGAAACTCTTTTCGAATATAATTCTCTCTTATGTATTTGGTGAGTTTGATTTGTTCTCATAACGTTGGCCCGATCGAATGCATTTCTGCCACTCGGTTTAATTAGCAATACAAAGTGTTTGCTCTAATCAGAGGTCAAAGGTCACGTTAAAATGAGTTTTCCCGTTAATTAATCGTTTGTTGTTTTCAGCGCTTTTAGCGAACATCTCAGCGGGTGCCAATAACAGAACTAAGGTGAATGAATTCACGTATAAAGTGAGTTTCTATTCGGAGTTAGAATTCGCTTTGGGATATAAATTATACTCATTATTTATTAATCTGATTTCAGCTGCCTCCAGGTTTGACCATAGAGAATTTGCAATTAATGAATGTTAAAGAAAGAAAAATTAAATCCACTTTGGCGCCACCTGGTGAGTAGATTAAAACGGCTCAAATAGGGGGGAATATATTATATTATATCTATGAAAACCGAGAAGGCAATTCCGGGATTAAAAAAATATTATATTACTAGGGGGGCTATACCTTATATAATATACTTCCTGAAAAATAGAATTCCCCTCGATAATCTCATTGCAGTTAACTATAAATATTATATATAATTCTTGAACAAACAATGCATATATCTACCGAAAATAACAACTGTATAATCATGTATAAGTATAATAATTTCAGTCGCACATAATATACTTGCTCAGTTATCATAATTCTGTTCCATATTCTTCGTTCTTCACTACTCTCTCTTCTAAGTGGTTCTCTCTTTGGTCTAAAATCTCTAAATTTATACTTATCTTTGTACAGATTCGACCTCCACCTCTTCTCAATCAAAGTGGACTTTTTTATGTTTAATTTTTTATTCTAAACTCTAAATATCTAACACTAACTTCAGCTATAATTCTATAACAAATTCTCTGAAAATCTTAAAAAACGCTGAAAAACTACTAACCCTAATCCACTCTAACTAATTACTATTAAATCTAAAAACAATTCGCTGAAAATTATATGAAAATTGTGAAAAAAGAATATAATGCATTCAGTATTTGAGCTATTTAAGGAAATACAATATACACTTCTTCATCCATCGAATACTTTGCCCACTGTACTCAAAGTGAGAAAAGAAACAAAAGAACATCAACCCTTTAACAGCAGAAAGGAATTGGTAAAGTTATCTGGAATTTGCCCTAAATTGGTTCAGTTGTTCTTTAGATCTTAGGTAACAAAGAACGGTGCACACACACACACACGAACACAATTCCTTCAACATATTTATACATTAGTATGATATTATATTATATATTACATTTCATTAAAAAAGGTTAAATGACTATTCTCATGGTGGTGGAGATGCAATGAACGAAGAGGGCTCACTGATACAACGGTTTTTTGTAGTGTGCTTACAATTTGATTGCTGTGTGGGCATTTCTTTGATCAGTCATTGAGAGTTTCATTGCACTCGAAGAGTCTTACTTTGTTTTTCTCTCTCTTGGCCGCCCTCATGAAATAATTTCTTTGTCTTTGCAGCTGTTACAGTGCCAGTGAGTCGTCCCCCGCCCTTAATACAAGACGAATCATCCCCCATCGTTTACCGACTGACAGGAAGAAACGGAGCGACCTGCATACTCATCAGCACTGACGGGGTCATAGATTTCGACTACGACACCACAGTCGGAGAAAAAAGAGTAAGAAATGAGAGAATAAGCTGCAATGAACGAACTTATACAATCCGGTTGTTTTCTCGTTAAAGGAAAAACCGATATACCTCCCGGAGAAGTTCGAAACGAAAGGCAATTGTGAAAAACCAGACGACGCATACATAGATGTCATTTGGGAAGGGTATAAGTGGTCAGTTTTCTTCTCGAAGGTAATCCACTCATATTTATATTATAAATTCATAAAGAAGAAATACTAACGAGTGTATATTTTCAGACTCCCGGAGGCGAGCACTGGTACGTATCGAAAATAGAGTTGGTTTTGGGTCAATCGGCCGTCGCAAAAATATTCGAACATATCAAAAAACCTCGTAAGTATCAGAATTCGGACGGAATTTCCCAAACACTGAGAATTATACGACATTTTGTTATCCTTCAGCGAGAGAGTATAAGTTCTCTACACCGACGGAGCACACGCAAATGCTCTTTCCCACACCGGTGGGGAAGTCCTACCGATGCTCAGAGGACATTGTCATAGAAATGAGAGACGAAAACATTGTGGCCAAACTCAATCTGAGGGAATTAAAAATGCAGCCTTTCATTTTCAAAAAAAATGATTTTGGACCAGGTGAGCTCCTTCGTTTTATTCAAACCCTTTCCCGCATTGCTTCAGCGCCGTACCAAATGCCTAACCGGATAAACGCAGGGGAACGCCTTCACTTCTTTTAAACACTTTCAAGCGTTGTTTAAGCGTAATACCAATTGCCTATTCAATTAAACTCAGGCGCCCAAACTGAAATTTCAAATTTTTATCTCCAAAAGTAAAAAAAAAACTCATAACTGCGTAAACGATGATTATTTCAGTAAAATGGGGGTGAGAAATGATCCCAAACTGTTGTGTTTTTCCACTCAAAAGTATTACGTGTTGAATTAACCCGACGGTATAACATTTTAATAATCTCTTTTTTATATTTCGAGGGTGAGAATTAAAGTTAATATTTAATGTTAGTGATGCAATGTAATTTCGGATTAAAAAAAAAAGAAATCTCATTGACTAAAAAATGAAAGGACTTTCTTTAAGGATAAGTGAAACCTTTTTATTAGAAAAAGATAAAAACGGATTATTTTCCTTGAATTTTTTAAGCTGTATTTCATTCCGTTAAAATACGTTTCACATACCTGACTCTCATATTTCAGCAAGTCAATAAATATTTCGGAGTGTAAAAGCTGAAAAAAAAACTTTATTAAAAGTCAGTTCATAGTCTTTTCTGAGGTCACTGTTAGGCGCAGTGCAACGGACTTTTCATTAACTAAGCAGTTTTTTTTTAAGGAAAAAATTCGAGTCGCAGTTTTTAACTTTTAATTTTCAAACCTTTATTGTAATTTTTTGCTTGGAAAGCTGCCTTTGCACTGCCCAAAGCTGTGTGTGGCCTCTCTCTCTCTCTCTCTCTCTCCCTCGGCGCCATCACCGATCCGCGTTGTGCTTTCAGAATTCGTCTGCACGCCGGGAGGAGCGCGCTCGTTCAGGGACGAGACGGCTCCCATTGCGGTGGGCAGCACTTTGGCGGTGGTCACATTGCTCACAGTCACCGGTTACGGGATCTATAGGTACATGAAGGTGAAGAAGGTTCAGTACGACGCCATGGAGTAGGTGGTTCACGCAAAACTATAATTATCTTCCAATTCGATTGCCAAACAGGATTTTTTATTTTTCAAATGAACAACGGACACCGAAAGGGTTAAAAATACGCACCACAAAGGTGTTACAACCCCTCTTTTCTAATAAAAATGCCTGCAACTGCTGTTGAGCATCTGAAAAAGCTGCAGTTTGCCCTCGTCCGGTGAAATAACATCAAAAATTTTTCGTTGTATGTCTTTTGGGGTTTTACTTTCTCTTTTGACTGCAGAAGATCTGCCAAATAGTTTCACATTCTTCAGATTAAATTTTTTTTTTCTTCATCGAAACGTTTTACACTCGACAGAAACATCGCTTCGTCGCTTACACGTTTTAATCTTTTACAAAAAAGCTTAATAAAAACCTCATTCAGGCACACTTGCAAGTGTTTTATTCAGGTACTTACCAGAATGGAAAAGGCTGTAACACATTTTTTGTTAAAACCCACTAATTAAAATACGAACCATTCGGGCCAAATTTTAGAATTGAAAATACAGTCGAGACTTTGGCTCAGTTAAAAAAAGGCAAAAAAATGGTTTATTTCCTTTTCATTTAAATACAACAGCGCTCAAAAGTATTTTGACAATACAAAATTTAACGTTTCCCACCCGAAAGAGTTACAAAGTTGTATTTCATTAAAATACTTTACATATCACATTTATAAATATAATATTAATTAAATAACAGAAGAAACAAAGAGTATATCTTTAAAAGTAACAGTAAAATTCTACTATAATTACACCCATTAATTAGTTAGGTTAAGTAATTACTAAAAAGTTAATTCAAGCGTTATGCAGGCGAACAAGAAGTTGGAGCGGAGAAGCGGCTGAATGAAAAGTAAAGTAAAAGTATAACAACTAATAACAGAACTAAATAATAGTAATAAAGAAAAAGCAGAAGACTAAATAAGAGTATTAATAAAAGCAGAAAGAAAAAGCGGAAGATTTAGAACAGTGATGCCCAACCTACGGCCCGTGAAGGTGTTGCATGTGGCCCGCTCTTTTATTCCTATACTGTATTCACATACATATTTGGCGATTTTAGTCCATTTTAATTTATAAATAAAGGGTTATTCTAATATTAGAATAACTCCAATTTGAAATTCTTTCTTACCTTTCGGCAAAATTTTAAATTTACATTTACACTTTGGGTTTCCCTTCTTTTTTAGATTCTATCATATAAGTCAAAAGGACTGCTTGCATAAAAAAAGGTAAAAGTTGTAAAAAAGGTAAAAAAAGGGAAAAGGGGGAAAAAGCAATAGCTGTGAGAGCAGGAATGTAGTGAAAAGAAGAAAATGAGAAGAAAGAGAAAAAGAGAAAATAGAATAGAAAAGGGTAAAAAGAGAAGAAAAAAAAGAGAAAAGAAGAAAATGAGAAGAAAGAGAAAAAGAGAAAAGAAAGAAATGAGAAGAGAAAAGAAGGAAATGAGAAAAAGAGAAAAAGGGAAAATGAAAAAAAACAGAAAAGGAAAAAATGAGAAAAAGAAAAAAGGAGAAAATGAGAAGAAAGAGAAAACAGAAGAGAAAAGGGAAAAATGAGAAGAAAGAGAAAAGGAAATGAGAAAAAGAGAAAAAGGGAAAATGAGAAGAAAGAGTAAAAACTAATTTTAAAAATCCATAATTAATTTTCTTATACTTTGTGGCCCTCCAAATTACACCAAACTCAACTTTGGCCCGCACATTATGAAAGGTTGGCCATCACTGATGTAGAAGAATGTTATGTTTTGTATATTTTGTTATTTTAATGCCGAAGCGTGAAATGTATTATTAATAGTATTGATAACCAGATAATACAACCCTGAAACAAATCACAAATATACACATAATAAAATCTTATACATTATTAAAACAATAAAGAAACACTGAAATTTTGTATCGTAAAAATACTTTTGAGCGGTACTGTAAATTAATTTTGCTGACAAAGCGATCAGGAAAGTTCTGCTGCGGTTTATTTATTTCCAATCAGGCTGTGTTGCCATTTATTTAATTTATAAATAAATAAAATTGCCAAACTTTTTTAAATTTCAACTTCTTAAAGATAAACAAACAATTGGGTTCAAATAAGGGCATACAATCAAAACTAATTATTACTTTGGGTGAAGAATAATCGGTGCATTTATACAAAATACAAAATTTCGGGAAAACGTTGTTTCTCAGCTTCTCTTCGCAATTTCCTTTATTTTCGTTTCGCTTTCTGCCATTTTATAAACAAATTCAAAATGATTTAATATTTATATATAATATTCGTAAGGAGCGTTTCTTTCGTATGAAAAAGTATTTTCGCAGAGATCGTTCAGTGCAATAAACGAAAACATTCGGATTAAATTCAGCAAAGTTGAAAGATCTCATTATAAAAAAAAGTATAACTGTCAATTAGAAAATGGCGACTGAACTGTCTCTGCTTCGGTCAGGTACTGTATTTATTTTGCTAAGCATTTATATAGTTTATTAAAAGAATCTTACGAATCGTTTCATTCATTGTTTTTATTATAAAAATCACAAAGTTTTATATTTATACTATATATATATATATAAATATATATATATTCGTATGTTACAAACGTCTTCCACTTAGCATTGCACTTTAGCACTACTTGTATTTATCATTAAATGTCCGTTAATTAGTTTAACATATTTTGTAAAATTAAAAAAGGATTTACTGAATGTTACTGAAGATATACTATTTATACTTTTGTCGTTTTCGAATTGGGTGTTCTTCAAAAGCATTGTAATAAACTCTTGTTCTCAATTAATTTCACTTTTTTTTTCTTTTCCATCCGAATTTTACTTAACAGAGGGGATTTTCTGTATAAGAAATGTTTGGGTTTTATTTCAGGGGTGGACAAACGCCGGCCCGTTGAAAAATTCCACTTGCAATTGGTTTTATGGGATTATCTTTTTTATAATTCTAATTACTATTTGCAATGTATAAACTCAGTAATTTTGTATTAATAATTTGTATATCTTTAAGATATAAAAAAATAAAAATTTGATTAACTGATTTATAATGACCGTTAACCCATTAACTTCCAATTTAAATTCTTATCTAAAATTAATCCCCTGTATAACTCTATTTATTTTTTTGTTAAATAAGACAAAACAGTCTAAAATAATTTGTGGGCTTTTTCTTTTATTTTTTTAAAATCTGACTCTCTGTATCTTTCAAATACAGTCTCTAAATGACCCACATGTATCGAAAATCAAATTTTAACCCATCAAAAGAAAAGTCTAGAGTTATTTAATCGAAAATAAAAACAAAAAAATCAATGTTTAAAAGCAAATAAACCCAAAAAAGCAACAACAAAAAAATTCAGAAAAACCCTCAAAAAGGAAAAAACATAAATCTGAAATACATAAAACATAAAATCTGGAGAAACATAGAAAGTCAAAAAACCAAAACGATTAACACAACCCAAAAAACCTAACAAATAACCCAAAAAATCCAAAAAATAGAAAAATTTTGAAAATTTAATTTTGGCCCGCGATTAAAACAATTTGCCCACCCCTGTTTTATACTCTCGATACTAAAATCTGTATGAACACTGTATTTCCCCAGAATCCCCACTTCCAACCAGGATATTTCGTCCGAAAGGGCTAAAAAATAAATGACAAAAATAAAGCTACGTTTATTTATATTAATAATTATTTGGTTAATTATTTACATTCGCTTATTTCGCTTAATCAAATGTATATATGTATGTAAATTACATCGAAATGTACAGAGCACCACCGCACTCTGTAATGTCTCAGTGTGCTTTCCTGTACTTATCAGAACATCGAATCTGTCTAATAACAAAAGTTCATATTTAAAGTGTATAATTAAACACTCGAATTTATTGTATATGTGTTGTATATGTACTGTAATTTATTGTATATGTTTTTATTTTGGAAAAATCATTTTCCGAAAGGATTTGCATTGTTTTAAAGAGAGACAGCTGAAGGTTTTAATTCTTGAAATCGTATTAATTTATAAAAAAGCGTAATTTCCGTTAAAAACGGTTATAAAAATCAAACAAAAATTATAATATTTTCGATTTTTTCATAAATTAACTAAAACGGCGTTCGAAATTAATTATTGAGCCTGACAAATGTAATTAATTTGATTAATTTTCTTGACTCATGTTTAAGTTTACTTTTAAACTTGTTTGCCAGACCACATTTTATGAGTTTCATGTATCAGGATCGGTTTACCTATGCAGGTATCAAAGGGTTGATTATTCTTGTTTAATTAACCTCTTGGAAGTTTCGATAAACTCTTTCCACAAACACGAAACTCATTTCGCCCCGAAATCTTCCACCCGTTTCGGGCATTTTGCTGCTGAGCATTGGGGCAACCACAGGGGAAATATCGACAAAAAAGGCCTCGAAAGGTTGGAAAGGCGATGGGAAAGCAGTCGCGGGCCTCTCTCTCTAATTAGCCAATCAATTAAGTGAAAAGAAGGTAAAGAATTTCCGAAAATAATGAAAAGGCATTTAAAATTGGAATAAACGCGTGGGTTTTTGCTTCGGGACGCGAAAAAGAGCTAAATTTGCTATTTCTTGGAGACTTTCACACCGGAATTCGAAGTTTATAATATTTGAAACTCCATTGGTTCAACAGTGATCGAATTTTCTCATTTATATTAATTAAAAATAAAAATTAATAAAATAAACAATGCTTAAATATGGAAAATCCGTTAATCGGCGATTTCGGTTCAATTCGGGATTTTTCGGAAATGATCGTAAAAAAGACAGTCGTTAAATGGTCAATAAAAAAGCAGAGGGCGCAGATGAATCGACTTCAATTCCAGGGTTGCCAACTTAAGGCTTCAAAAAGGTCAATGGGATTTTTTTGAGATATTTTTAACTTTGAATATTCATTTTTTAATTTGTGATCAGTTATTTAATTTGTTATTAGTTATTAATTAATGATTATTTTTTTAGATTCAAACAAATTCAATCAAATTTAGATTCATTTTTTTTAGAATTAAACAAAATAGTTTATTATTTTTTTAGAAATATTTTTAACTTTGAAAATTCATTTTTTTAATTTGTGATTAGACTGATTAAGTAATTTATATAATAATTAATTATTTTCATAATAATGAATTTTTTGGGTGAATATACCAAAAAATTATAGGAATTTTATGAGTTTTTGACTGCAGAAAATTTATTAAGAGTTGGCAACACTGCACTATCTCTTTACATCTGAAGACGTAATATTACGTCTTCATTTTTATTAAATTATTAAATATTAATATTACGCCGATATTTTTTTATTAAAAAAAATGCATTTTCAATTTTATTATCATTTTTTTTAATATAATATTTTAAGTAACTTTTTTTGTATTAATGAGTTTATTTCTCAGTTTTAGATTTGTTTTTTATTATTTTTAATATTTTTTTTTAGAGCAGAGTTTTCATTTTAGTAATTTAATTATTAGTTTAGTTTTTATATAATTTATAATTTCTTATTTTATATTTTAGTTTTATACAGCACGTTTTTTTAGTTTTTAATTATTAGGTTTAATTTTTCAGTAGTTGAATTTAAATTTTTAATTAGTTTTTATACTTCTGCGAGACTGGGGCCAGGGCACTCAGTATAAGTATAACATTCGTATAAAATATTTTGACTTTTAGGTGTGGATATCAGCATTTACATTCCAAATTTCAAGAAATCAAACCGATAAGCTGCTTTTGGAAATTTGTTTTATGATAAATCGATTATTAAATTCTCTTTGCATTTGTTTCCTTATTTTATTTATACTGAATTATACTGTAGGAGAAATAATTGTGCTTTTGAATATTAAACAGATTCTCAGTGTGAAATCAAAAATACAAAGAGTAAATTGCGAAATAAAATCAATGTTCCTTATGAAGCGCAAAATTACAGAAAAAAATATAAAACATTTGTTGGCGGTGGCCTTTCTGTATAATCTGTAAGTGCTACTCCATTTCACTAACACGCGGACACTAAGTTATTGTCGATCCCGAGCGACCTCAAGAGTGGGTCACCATGTGGGACTGCACCGAAGAGGGGTCGTAGCCGTGGTAGGGGTGGTACGCCAGCGTCACGTCCTCGCTCTCGCACTTGACCAACCCCGACTCGCAATGCGCGTACCTGGAGTCAGAGGAGTACGCCCTCGAGGACTGTATGGCGTTGCTGTAGAAGGCCCTGTTCTCGTAGACCTTGTTCTCCCCGGTGTAGTACTTGGGCTCGCAGCTGATGAGTTTGCTGGTGGAGGTGACGTCCCCGTAGAGCTTCCCCGAGTAGGACATGGGTTTGAGGTCGCTGATCGCTTGACAGGTCCAGGCCGGCGCTGGGGGAGTTGAGTAGGCTCTCGGAGCCGAGACAGGTCAGGTCGCGGGTGAGTTCGCTGAAAGGGAGAAATAAGGGTTAACTGTGCGGAATTCCCACTGATTATTGCCGGCGGTGTCTTCTTGGCGGTGGAGGTGTCGCGTTATTTGAGAAGCGATATGAAACGTGGGTTAAAATCCTACAGGAGCATAGAATTGTATCCTCGCCGGAAAGCGTAACTATTAAGCGACCACCTTTTAATTGGGCATTTTACCTTCATTTTTAATTTGCCCTATGCAAACCGACACCTTTTCATGTTTTATATTTGAGGAAGTCACCAACTTTACTTTACTATTCAAAGGCAGTGCTGACCTATTGCTGACGCGGTACTCAGTCTGGGAATTTGGAAATTTTGCCGCCAAAACTGTACAGTAGCACTCAAAAGTATTTAGACAATACAAAATTTGTAGTTTTCCACCCGGAAGAGTTACATACAAAGTGAAATTTCATTAAAATGCTT